>VWZV01012162.1:304624-356737 GCA_013397155.1 Irena cyanogastra | reverse complement strand
TAATTTTTTTTATTATTTTTTTTTTTTTTTTTTTTTTTTTAAGTTTTTGCAAGGCAGGCAGGGGAGGAAGAAAGAAGGAAGCCAAAACCTGTGCAGTGCTTTGCATATTTTTATGGTTTTGTTTGTTTGTTTGTTTGTTTTCCTGAACTGGTTCTCCAGAAGGTGTCTTTTTCCTCCCATGATCTTTTCTTTGTAGGCATGTCAGTTCTCCTGCTGTTTGGCCATAATCTGGCCCTTTACAATGAACCAAATAAGAAAAATCACACTTAGCAACCTGCCATAGAAGCAGATCATTTTCATGTTTCTCACTGCTGAGTCAGATTAGAATCTAATAATATTCAATAAACATTCAAGCACAAGACATGGGTGTACAATATGCACAGCACACAAGCAGAAGTTCTATGAAAAACAAGATCAAATCTACTTGTTAATCTGTAGGTAAATTATATTTATCACTCAAGGGTTGTATTAACTTTTCCATATGCAAAAAGAGATTCACTAAAAAAATATTTGGAACATATCAAATTGTATTTTCATTCAATTTTAACAGCAGCAGAAAATCCAAACATTCCTCCCCAGCACACTAACTCGACAAACCAACTCCCTACAACTTTAAGTCATGGCAGGGATGTCTGTTTACCATTCAGGAAAGGTATAGAAATGGGCATTATTAAAGAAGTAAAATGAGGTGTGTAGTCAAGATGATATTGTTGTCTAGCTGCTGGTGAATAACCACACATCATTGAAAATTCTAGGAAAGAATTTAATGAAAGAAATAATGTCAAAGGTGTACAGAGCAAAAGATAAACTTTGGAAAAGAAAAAATGGGATTCTGGAATTCAAATACCTGTTTGATTTTCTGATAGATTCAAGAGGAATCTACCTTCAACATTCAAAGAGAAAATGTGTACCCCAGTTTTGAACTTTAGTGAGCAGCTATTACTTATAACTATCTGATTTGTGACAAAGCTCTAAACAATCTCATATTTAACTCAGACTAGATGGTATTATTTTCACACAGACTGAGCACCACAACTACCTTCAAATTTCCCCCGGGACCTCAGCTTCCCAAATGTGCTACATTGCATTGAAACAAGGACTAAACTAAGGTAAACACAATGTTTCACAGGAGCTGGATCTGGTACATGAGCTTTAGAGTTGGAGTTCAGGATCCTGACAACTATCTTGATTGCAATGGACATTCTTCCTTCCTTCTGAAGTCTGTTGAGACTCAAAACACAGGGAAAAAGTGCTGTTTGTTTTTTTATATAAATATATATATATATATATATATATATATATAGCAACTTTAATAGCAGGTTTCTCCTGCCACTTGGAAGAGTAAAATTATATAATTAGTATTATTGTTGTTACATTTCTACATCTGTGATAGGTAGAAACACAATGATTAAATGGGATGAATAATCTTTAAAATGTGGATTAAATGGTATTCAATTTCTGTAAAGGTGTAGGCACCTCTACAGGAATTGAATACCGTTTAATCCACATTTTGAAGGTGTAGGCACCTTTACAGATGTTCACAGATTATTGGTCAGGCAAACACCATACCAGACAATTTATATTTTTTCTAAAAGTGCACTAAAAAGAGGCAGTTGTTAAAGTTTTGTTAAAACTAAGTAACACAGTAGCATTTTTCTGAGCTTGTGTTCCTTTTCTTTGCAAATCATGGTTATCCACATTATGGACTGAAAGACACTTTTTATCATCTTTAAAACAAAATTTATGTGTTTTTTTTTTTAATTTTTATATTGCAGACATCAATTCAGTTTGAAAGGGAAGGAGTTTATATTTCAGTCAGCAGGTTCAAAGAGATGCCATATGGTATATGAGTCCTTCTCTCATTTGTTGTTAGAACAACCACAGCAATTATGTCATCTTCTAAAACTATCACCACTTTTATCCAACCTGAGCCTGGTGAGTTAATAATAATAAGTTAAATAACCTTTGCCAGCATGATCCTCCTCCTATTATTTGAGGAAAAGAGACCAATAAGGTGTTCTGATCATCCATGAAGTGCAGAATCTTCATGACTGTTGAATTCAGTAGCGAAAACAATGATATTTACATTCAAATCCCTGAACAAAGGGTTGCAGGATCAAGGCTTATGGTGTCTTGAGAGAGAACGCTGGAAAATACTCTCTAAGTGAGCTTCTAAATAATTCAAAATATCATTGCCAAGGATGGGATTCTTTTGTTTTATCACTGCATTGTACAGAATTAGGCATAAAAACAATGATTGCAAAATCCCAAATCTGAACTCCACTGCTTTTCATGTACAAATCCCATTAAACAGCCAAAGAGGGGGAAGAGAGCAATGGGGAGGAGAATGGAATGCACACATTCTATGCCCTATCTGCAAATAATTGCTTCACATGGAATAGTTGGTGCAGTAATATTCAGGAAGTGAAAATATAAGATACTGCTAGATGAGTGCCCATTGTGCAGATCTTTAGCTCCTCTATCCATGACAAAATGATGATACTTTTAAGGAGAATCTGCATATCTGTTTCCCAACAAAGAGATAAGAGTCTAGAGCATATATATAGGGAGAGAAAGAAAAGATAGGGAAGCAAGAAATGAACTGTTCAGTCCAGCTCCCATGGAAATGCTCACTGAAGAGCTATTTAGAAAAGACTGTGCTTCAAAAAATTTGGATCTTCTAAGAAAATAGATTTAGCCTTGGGAGAATTTTTAGCAGTCGAAATGCTACAGTTTTTCTTCAGCTGAAATAAATGCTTATTTTCTCAGAGAGTTAAGAAGGAATCTTATTTATCCCCAACTCAGCCATTTGTTCTTTCTCCCAAACCAGCACTCTCCTATAAGTATTACAGAGAAGATGCAAGTAAAAGAAGGGATGGGGAAGGGGGAGAGGGCCAGTAGTGAAAATACATCTTTAAACTTGGATCGTGCCCCACTGAAAATTGAAGCAGGGACATATTCTAGTACGTGAAGTGCTTTCTTGTTTGACTTATGTGAATGCAGAGCTATAACAAGAAATAGAATAAAATGTAAAATTCTTTAAACATGTAAAGCACAATTTCCTTTTCCACAGGAGAGTCGTCTTTTGGAAAATGAGAAGGAATTAATAAGAAAAATTACAGCTGAATGAAGCGAGAGGGTTGAGACACTTTTTAAAATTCATTTTGAAAGTCCCACTGCAGAAAAATCAGAAAGCTCTTTATTTTTAATTTGGAGGTTCTCACAGCCTAATCCTCGCAGAGGCCAGCCGCTTGCTGCTGACTCGGCGAGTTTCCCCTGCCTGCTGCTGGTGGAGGGTGATCAATGAATTGACAAATGCCACTGACTGCTGAGTCAGCCCTGCTAAGGTTTGCCTGAGGGAAATCTGCTCACTGAAGAGTCAAAGCTGGAAAAACAGGAATAAAACCCACCTAGACAGAGTTCCCTGCGCAGGAGGAGGCGGAGAAGGAGCAGGAAGGCAAGGAAGGACACAAAGGGGGGCAAATACATAGATGAGAAAAGACAAGGAGTTTTATTGTCTATAATTTATGGACTGTTAAAACTATTGAAGCACATGATGGCTGGGTTCAGCACTGAGAGAGAGATTAAGAGGATGAAGGGACAGATCACAGCATAAAGGGAAAAACCGCTTGCTTGTGAAGTTCTCTGCACAAAGGACTGGCTGTGTAAGACAAAGGGTCTAGTAGATGCTCCTCCTGCCAACAGCCTTTACAGGTTCATAAGCTGGTGGGAGCAAGTCAGAGTTCAGACTTCCAAGTGCTTGACATTTTACTCAAACCCAAGATTCTCTAATAATTGAGTGAAATTGGTCCAGTTTCGTCCTAGAACTCTGTGCTGATGGACTGAACTGAATTTATCATTTAGGAATGGGAGAGGTTTTTGCACCAAGATTTCTAGACACTATGACAGCAAAAAAAGAATCATCATTGGGAATAATCCTGGTATCAATGCTGTAACAATTTGCAGCATACATCAATGAAATTAACAAATCTTGCCTTTTGGCCCTTCTGTATCGAGGAACCTTTCTCCTCTTACATTTCATTTTGTCATATAATACTCTGGTTCTCTTCTCCCACATTTCTTAAAAATGTATCCTACCACATATTTGGCAAAAATAAAAGTGCCTTTCTAGTGTTTGTCACATACTTTTCACTCCTCTTCTTTCCATATCTTCCTTGCAGTGGGCTTCCATGAGAAACACCTGCCCAAAATTTTATAATCAGCACCCTTTCTTCTAGTTTTTCCAGCAATTTGTTCTAATGTTTCAGAGTTCTCTTTAAATCTTATTCGGAATTCACAAGTCTGAAACCTCATTTAAAAGTTATCAATTCCATCTATTATGTAAGGAAATTTTCAGATATCCCATCATGTCCAAAAGAAGAACTCCTCCACTTTTTAAAAATCTTCACAAGGGAGTGGAAGCTCCTCTCCTTGAAGCTGAGTATTTTGTTCTGCAGAGAGGTAACTAAACTAGCAGTGAAGATCACAGATCTAGATTCTGAGTCAACCAAAATTTTCTTTTTAAGAGTGATCTCACCTTTTCCTGAGAAAGGACAGAGCTGCAGTCAGTCGAGTTGGAAAGATACCTGCTGCAATTTTAAATAAATTTTACTCCAACCATAGAAACAAAAAATGTCCTGAATTGGAAGGGACCCAAAACATCATCAGAGTACAACTCCTGGCCCTGCACAGGACACCCCAAAAATCACACCTTGTGAAATTTTTAAAAAAACAAATCCTTGAAGCCTGGGTTGGTTCTGCCTTCAATTTATTATTTTTCAACAGTTGGCCTGTATAATACAAAGAAGCTTTGCAAAGAAAGTTACTGGCACTGTCTTTTCAAAATTTTTTCTTCCAGGTCAAATATATTTTTAAAAGTTAAATTTTAGAAACTGCTGGAAGATCCTGATATTATTTTAGAGTTTAAAGATTTTAAAGTCAGGTGACAAATACCAAAAGAAACACTCAGATATTTGAAACAGAATAGAATCTTGAATATTTATTTTATAAGATGTCTTAACCATGCATCTACCTACAAAATTTATTCTGTTTCTGCCACTGTTCTAGCCAGGGGAAAGTGGAAAACAATGTGACAGTGACAACCATAACAATCTGTTCTTTGAAAGTACTTGGATTACGGTAAAGGAACACAGAAATTAGTCAGATTGTAGCATCAAGGCAGGTCACAAATGAAGGTCTGTGCTGTGGTGATATATTTGAATGGTAACATAGTCAAAAGACAGTCATCAAAATGGCAAAGTGGCAACTAAAAAAATACAAAATAACATAATGTTTTTTTGTAATGGCCTGTTCTATCACCTATTTATGACAGCTGAACTTTCTGTTCTGTCTCTGCATTTTTCTCCCAATGCTAGTAGCACAGCTGGAAAAATTTTAATTTTAAAGTGGCATAGTTATCAACAATTTATTTTAAAAAATCAATAGCAAGAAAAACAAGTGTTTGAGGTCCAGATATTTATAACATGATTTTTATGGAGAAAAAAAAGCAATGTTAAGAATTTTCCAAGAGATGGATATGAAGACTCTTCTCCTTACTATCTATACTCTTTTTTTTCTTTAAACCTGTCATACATGCTGAAATTATAAAACACAGTGAAATCACAAAATATAATTAATAAAATCATCTGCCTCAGAAAAAATCTCAGGCTTCAAAGTAAGGATTAAAACCAAAAACCCACAAAACCCAATAAGATTTTTTCCTCACACTCTTAAACCCCACATGCTCAGAGCCCATGGCTAATAGCAAGGTGACCAAGGAGCTGATTTCCTCAAGTGGCTACTCCTCAAATTCTACTCCACTGTGAGGAAGAGAGTTATGCCTCATACTCATTTTTTCATCCTTCCCTTCAGTAGAAAAGAAAACAACATATTCAGAACTGGAGATTTTTCACTAGAGCAAAAAAATGTAACCAGCATTTTCGTGTCCCATTATGACCTTTTATAAGTGTATTTTTTCCTCTCCCACAGTATTGAAGAGATTATAATGGCCACAACTTGTGTGAGAAATGAAAAGTCTAGATGTTTTATGGAAAAATCTTCATCCCTTCTTTCCTTGTTTGTAAAAATAAAGCTTTGGCCCTTTTATCTTCTCACAAGAGCTGCGCTATTAGTCTTCTAAAATCCTCCCAATCAAGAAAAAAATGCAGAACTTATGCTGAAAATTGCATGAAGAAATATGTGTATTAGGAGGTGTCTCCAGCAATGTCGAACCATAGCACTTGATTTTATTAGTTTTCAATCTCAGGTAAGTAGGTTTCTAATTAATGGAGCATTTGTTCTGCATCACAAAACAAGTGAAGAATACCCTTCTAATGTCAATGACTTGCATCCAAGAATTAATTACTACATGACCTTCAATCATATTGTTTTAGAGCTAGAAGCACCTGTTTATAGTGTGAATAAAGTTTAAAAGTGAGAGTATGTGTCTTTGAAATAATATCCATGGCATACTTTGTAGTCATATAGTTTCCTACACTTAATGGTCTGATTAAAAAACTATATAAATAAAAAATATATATAGATAGATATATTTATATATTTTTATAGATATATAGATATGTTTTATAAATCTATATATGTATAAAAGCTTTATCATAACTCTAACATACAAACACATGACTGAATCATAAAACACTGAGAACATATCTAAACTCCACATGTGTTTAAAGCACGGTTCTTCTGGCCAGTTTTTTTGTAACTGCAATAGTTAAGGAGAGTAATATAAAACAAACTAATCACTCGTCACACACAGGCATTTGTTTTTACAGAGAAACCTAAGCATAGTGGTTAAGGAAGATGGAATAAGTTTCTGCTGTATGCTGTCAGATTCTGATTGGAAATTCTGACCTCTCATAAACCAAAGTCCATCTTAAAAGAAATTTTAAAAATTAAAAAAAAAAAGGAAAGAGGAAAGAAAAAAAAATGTCCCTCATGCTCAAGGTTTCCATGGAAGTCTGTCAGCACCATGGGTATCCTTCCTAGGAATACAAAACAACATTCTGAATCTACATTGCTGAAAAAATGCCAATAGTTTCCTAAAATAAATAGCAAGGAATATTCTCAGTAAAGGCCTGTTATAAAGATATTTGAATGCTGCTCTAGAACTAGGAACACAGACACCACCAAGCTGGATCAGACTTATGGTTCACCTAGGTATCACTTTAAACGTTATAAAATTCTCTCTAGTTCAAAACTAAGCAAAGCAAATGAATCTTTCATTACCTCCCAGTACAAGGCCTTTTGAAAAACACTTCCCAGAATTTGAAACACCACAGTAGATATGATTTCTAAAACAGCTCATTCCTGATGGAACTTGAAACACAACACTGGTTTGCAGTCTGTCGCAGCATTCTCTCCTGTGACTGCACATTTCAGCTGATAGTACCAGAGAACATTCAGGAAACAGGGAATCTCCTCTTTGAAGAACAATGATTCAAAATACAAAACATACAGTGGATTTAGTAGAGCCATATTCTCATAGATACTTAGTAAATCAGCCACAGGTAACACTTCTCATTAACATTTGATAGAGCACCGAAGTAATAATGCTATCTTCATGCAGATAATGTGAAAAATAACTAACAAAAAAGGTTTTGTTTCCTATTACTAGTCACAGTATTTGCCCACTGATTTCTTTTCAATCCCACTTAGTCCCTTCTGGCTTATTTCTCCACAAAATGGTTAACATTATGCATAGAGCTTTCTTATAGCTTGAGTTGAATGTCTGTCAGTTGCAGAAACCTTCCTTTCTTATTAGAGCACAGCAAAATTCTTTAGAAATCCAGTCAACAAAACATATATATATATATGTGAAGGTGTGGGTGTGTGTGTGTGTGTGTGTGTGTGATTATCACCTCCCCAATCGCAAAATCACAGCTGTAGGGTCAAGAACCGGTGTAAAAGTCAGAGATTGGAAGCCACTGGGGAAAGCAGGGAAATGCAATCAGGCAAGAGAAGTTCACTGCATCCTTTGAACTTCTTTCACCTGGATCCAGGCAACAGCCTCTGCTCTAGCCTTAATCTTGGCCATTACTGGCACTTTTTGTAGACTCAGAAAATTTTTTGTTGAAATTTGTAGTTAGTTTCAAACTGAGGTAGTGTGACACAATTAAGCTTCAATACAAAAAACTAGTAAGTAAAACCAGGTTGTTTCACAGAATCATAGAATGGTCTGGTTTAGTAGGGACCTTAAAAATCATCTGTTTCCAAGCCCCTGCCATGGGCAGGGACACCTTTCACCAGACCAGGTTGCTCCGAGCCCCATCCAACTTGGCCTTTAACACTTCCCTAGTTGAGGCATCCACAACTTCTCTGGGCAATCTCTTCGAGTGCCTCACGACCGTCACAATAAATATTTTTTTTCCTAATATCTACTTTAAACCTACTCGTTTTCATTTGAAGCCATCACATCAGAAATATCCTGTACTACATGCTCTTGCAAATAGTCTTTTTCCTTCATTTGTCTTATCTCCCTTCCAGCACTGGAAGGAAAAATCCTGGAAAACTGCACAGCAGTCTGTGACCCTCCTGCCCCTGGGTCATCACAGGATGCTGCCTGAGATATCACTGGAAATTCATCCAGGAAGCTGCTCTCTAAGGAGTAGGAGCAATGAGGCTGAGGCTGTTCTGGATCAATCCCCCTCCCACACCAGCTCCTCACGAGACCCCCAGAGAGGACACCAGGCTGCTGGGTAAAACCTGCCCCTGCGAGAAGGATTCTGTGCCTTTGCGCTGCAGCTTTGCCATGGTACAGTGGGAAAGCTTGGATAATGATGCTGTGTTCAAATGGCACTTGCAGCAATTTTATATCTAACATGCAGAAGTTAGCAACTCTTTTATTTAGAATCTCATCCAGCAAACAGTCTTTGTAAATGAAGATATAGAAATCAGTTTGGGGAGAAAAAAAAAAAGGTGTTAATACAATCTGTGTAATCCACATTTTTTGTCTTGAAAATAAAGTCATACTTTTGTTGCACCTACAAGTGCAAGCTGCTTTCGAGACAATTTGAGTGGGCATCATGCCCCTGAGTTTGCCTTCTCCTTCAAGTACATTCCACAGTTATAGCTGTTTTTCTGTTCACACTCTGACCTACTCTGGGCTTGTTAACAGTTATTTTTGGGGGTTTTGAGAGTGCCAAGAGCAGGTGAAAGTCCCAAAGAAGAAATAATTTAAAAAACAGGAGCAAGCACCATGTCACAAAGTTCACAAGTAGAACAGAACGAACGACATGAACAAAATGCAATTCAAGTGTCCACTCTTCCTTATTCAAAATCACAGCTTTGACTCCCTTTGTCACTCTTGTTTGGTTCACTGTCATCATCTCTGCAAGAGTTTGGCAACCAGAATGTGACAGAAAGTGACAGTAATGCAGTCATCCTTTGCTTTTCTTGCAGAGGCAACTGTCAGAAGCCATACTGCATTAAGCCAAAGTACCACTCGTCGTGAAGCTTTTCCAACATTAAAATTTAAGAATATACCTTTGGAGAGTTTAAAGTAAGTTAGGATTGTCATTTCATGATAGATACAGAGATAGATGAATAAAGGAGTGGATGAGTATGACAGACAACAAGTGTTACAGCATTATGTGAACGAGCCGTTTTGTGAACTCAATTTATGCATTCTTGTTGTACAAATTCCAGAAATAATAGGGATATTGTGGAAAATAGCATTCCAGGTACCATCTACTGACTACATTAATAATTTTAAGGAGCTCCCTCACCTTAGATAATAGATTTAAAAACTCCACCACTGTCTTGTAAATATTATGACAATATTTCTTGTTCTCTGACACATTTTTGGGGATTTGTTATTTTTAGTCCCCTCCTGTTCAGGCCAGTTTCTCGTTCATATAAAGTCTGAATCTATAAACATGCCCACTTGTAGAAACACAGACCTTTTCAAAAGCTAGCCAGTCATAGGACAAGTCCACCAGCAACTAAAATCAACAACATAAGTAAAAATTCAATTGAGGTAAAATAAAATAAAAAATAAATGCTTCCAGATGTACTGACACCATAGCAGAATCCCAATACTTCAGTAAACACACAAATATGTCTCGGAAAATTCTTACTACTTACTACCATACACTTAATTAAAATTGAACAGGTGCCACAGAATTATGAATATAGGGGTGAGAAATGGCTGTGCCTGGGTTACTCCTCTGCCCTTGCCCTACAAGGTGCTGTTGGTGTGCTCTCCTGGAGATAATTTATTCCTGAGAGGCTGAAATTTTTCGATATTTCTGTCCTAAACTCCTGTACATTTCCCCAAATATAGATACATTTCTTTTCAAAACTGCTCTTATCATATTAGGGCTTAAAGACCAATAGTAAGGAAGTGGGAAGAGTGGAATGTGTAAAGAGGAGGGAAGAGGCAGAGTCAGAACCTCCCTTATCTAAAACTATTTCATAGACTAGAGGGATAAACCATTTTCCATGGTCCTTACACATGAAATAAGTGTCACTAAGTATAAATTGCAGCAAAAAGGATTTGGATTAGCCACTGGTGAAAAGCTTTCTGGCAACAGGACAAACAGAGACTGCAGTAGTTGGAAACTTAAAATGTGGGGCAGCCTAGCAAATACACAACCCAAGTGGGGTGGGGCATGCCAGCTAAGCTGAAGGGCCTCCTGGAGCCCTTCCAGCTTGGTTGTCTTTGATTTTTTTACATTCCTATAGGATCACCTCAACCACAGCAATTTTAGGAGCAATTCATTCTGAAGAATGAAAATAGTGTACCCCTGCGTAAAAGTTTGGACTTCTGTTTTGAGAGAGGAAAGCAAGACATGCTCATGAAAAGAAGGACAGTTTCATACTGGAAAAACACTCTGGTGAGAAAGAATTAGGCATCAATTTAAATAAAATTTTTTGGTGAGATTAATTTGGAAAGAGTTGGAACCAGATTTGTACTACTCAGAAATAATTTCTCATACATACCAATATTCCCTATGAATGGCTCAGCTGACACTTGTAGAAACAGCTATTAGCACAATATAAATAGCACCAATTGATGCATTTTACACAATGCTCTGCATTCCAGCTTCTAGAAATTTCCTACATTTTCTGGATGGCTGTCTTTGTTTCTACATACTTTCATTCTGCCTAGTCCTTGAAACTTATTATAGCAGTATCTTTTAACAGAGGCAGCACAGAAGCAAAATGCACTTTTAGAAGGAGAAAATACTTCAAGCTATGTATCTGTACATAGAGTTACCTGAGATGTTTGTCTTTTAAAGAAATAGATTTTGATGGTGGATAACCTGTTTCTAAAAGCTCTACTATGTAAGCTCCAACAGAATTTCCTTTTTTCAAACTTTGTCTGTTCTATTAGAAGTACAATTTTGTGCTGTGGTGTGCTCTACAGTATCCATGCATATCAAGAAATGGTGACAAGATACAGAGGGACAGCAAGACTATTAAATATCCATCATGCCACTCTAGATCAGGCTTAATGCAATCAGAAACACATGACTACATCAACTTATCTCCTTTGATCAAATGTGATTAAGTAAGTCATTAATTTTCAAGACAAATAAAAAATGCAAGATCATTTTATCATAAATGTAAATGCCTGTCTTCTTAAATGATTTTTCTAAAGAAAGCCCTTCTAATACAGAACTTTGTATACTTCAGAGAACAGTTGTTTTAACATTGGTTTTAATTTTAATGAAACATTATGTATTTGTATGCATGTCTTCTTTCCTTTTTTCTCACACTGCTCATGTTGTCAAGCAAAATTTGTGCATCAGCTTGATCAGGATAATTTCATTATACCATTGTTACCATTATGACTTGGGCAATTAGTAGTTTATAAGAATAAATTTATAGCAATCAGTGATTGAGGCACATTTGCAGTAGTCAGGCTGTAATAAAGCCCAATCAATTTCTTTCATTTAATATGTAGGCTGTGACCCCAGTTTTGATGAGAACTCTTAGCTATTTCATCTTTAAATAAAAAAGAATGTCTGCAAGCAATTATAGTGGTGTGTTAATTGGATATTCCTTTTTATCTTTTATACTACAGAATGCATTGCTAACGAAATCCTTGTTTTCTCTCTCGTTCCCTTTCTCTCTTCCTCTCTGATATTGACTTGGTGTATTTTGCTAAGACAATGGGCCAGATTTTGATTTTCAGCAGCACTGGTGTAAATCTGGAGTGACTTCTCTAAATTAGATAGAATTACTGAGATATCCATGCACACAACTGAAAGCAAAGCCCACTCCTCTTTCCTCAGTTTTTGTTGGCAGTAAGAGAGGACCTGATTCAGAGCTGAGAGCAAGCTCTGATCAGCCACTGTCCTGTACCTGAGCTGAAATATCCACTGGCATGCACTATTCAAAGGGATGATTCCTGGGCTTCAAGCACTGGGAAGGCTTGGTCTTTGCCTAAGGTACTTTACTGCATTAATTCCGTGCTGATTTAAGGTATGTGATGATAGATGAAAGTAATACACACTGCAGGAAGAAATGAGGCTCCAACCCAGATTTAATCAGCATTACACAGCCCAAGCTGTGCATGCTTCATGTTCCATGAAATCACCCATTGACCTGTGCAGGTCCATCATTGGGTAACAAGTTCCTGCACAGGACAAATAGAGTTTAGATAAAAGGTTTTGTGGGTGCAGCGTGCACACATTGGAACAGTTCACCAAGAATTTGCTTCATATTCATTTCCCCCGTAGTGAGTTTTTAACACAACGCAAAAGATCATCTTTTCCTTGTGTCCATCACACAACAAGGAAAATCACAATTTTTTTTTAATCTCTTCTGAGACATAACTTCTAGTATTTCTATAACAGAATTCTCCGGTAATTAAATAACTCTTGCATTTTTTACTTTAGTGGGAGTATAACTTACCTTTTTATTTTTTACATATCAAAACGTTTTTATTTTTTTACATATCAATAATTGAACAAGAAAGATATTTTACAAGCAAAAAAAAGTTTCCATCCTTCAGTGGTGAATTTTTGCATCCTGTGACACTTCAGGCAAAATCATTTGTGCAAAATTTATCATTTGTACCAGAAGACCACCAAAAACAATTGCAGCCTCACCTGATCCTATTCAGGTGTCCTCTGATCTATTCAAATGCTTCACTCCAGTTCTGTGATTCATCAATGCTTGTAATAGTTTGCTACCTGCAAGCTTTATTTCTAACATAATTCTTTTTATTCAACATTTTCTTAATCAAGCAAAAATCTTACTGAAATTAAAAGGAATCTTACTTGAATGTAGACTCAGTGAAGACTTAAGGATCATATTCTGCTTTATACTTCAGAAAACTTAACTCCCCAAACATATTTGAACTTATTATGGAGGGAAAGGTTATTGAAATACAGAAATAGAGTGATCCTCAAAACTTTAGGGAAAATAATACTAGTAATGTGTCTCAGACAAATAGAGAGCCAGCAAAAAAACCAGGCAGAAATGCCCAGTCAATGTGTATATGTATACACATAAAAACATCTATATGTACACACACATCTCACATCTCTATATGCTTGGAGACACTGACAAATAATGATCAGTATCTTTAACTTCCTAATTAATTTTGTTGTGTTTCTTAGTTATCCACATTCTTCGAAGCATGGAGGAGAAGGACAGAAGGAAAAGATCTCTTTTTAATGAAGAAAATGGACACAGCTGAGTAAAAATTTCAGCTCTCAATTCTGACATGGATTTCCTCCAAGTCTTTTATAAAAATTGCTTGTTTGACCCAGGCCTCAGTTTCTCTTCTGCGAAATAGCACTTCCTAAAAAAACACTTAATGTCTTCCTTGTTCAGAGGTTGTAAATAAATTTTGGACCTAAAACCTTGATTTAAAAAAAGTATATTGATATCATTTAGAATGGTTAAAAATATAGAGAACTGTAAATACATCATATTTTTAATGAACAAAATGGGAATACTTTCAAATTATAGTAGCTTCTATTTTTCCCATCACCGTGATAGATTTTGGGACCAAAGCTTGGACTGGCTTTAAGATGGGTTTATTTCTGCTCTTCTTTAATTCGCTGTTTAGCATTTAATTTTCATTACCTTTTTATATGTCTGTAACCCTTTAATTAATAACACCATTATGTAAGTATTGAGATCCAGATATAATAACAAAACAAAAAATTCAAAGCTAAAAAAATTTGAATTTTGTTCAGTAAGTCTTTTCAGGCAAATACCCTGGCGAGGTGTCAGGTCCTCACCAAAGCCATTCTATCATTGCCCCTCCTCAGCTGGACAGGGGAGAGAAAGTATAATGAAAAGCTCATGGATTGAGACAGAGACAGGGAGAGATCAATCACCAGTTACTGTCATGGGCAAAGCAGGGTCCACTTGGGGAAATTAATTTAATCTATTATTATTTAAATTAGACTATGATAATGAGCAATAAAACCTCATCTTGAAAACACCTACTGTCCACTTCTCCATTCTTCCCAGGCTTAGCTTTAGTCCCAATTTCTCTGCCTCCTCTCCTCACAGCAGCACAGGGGGTTGGAAATTGGGGCTGCAGTGAGTTTATAACAGGTTCCCTCTCTCTATCCTGCCAGGTCCCTGCTCCATGGGGCTTCCCATGGGGTCACAGCCTCCTCCAGGCATCCACCTGCTCTGGCTTGGGGTCCTCCAGGGCCTGCAGGGGAATCTTGTCTCTGCACCTGGAGCATCACCTCCTCCTCCTCCTCCATCACACAACAAGGAAAATTACAATTTTTTTTTTTTTAATCTCTTCTGAGACATAACTCTTAGTATTTCTATAACAGGGCTGCTCCTCACATATTCTCACCCCTCTCTTCTCTGGCTGCAATTGCTGCTGCACGGTGACTTCTTCCCCTTCTTACCTACCTCATCCAAAAATCCAGAGGAAAGCACATGTGCACCAATTCCCTCACAGATATCCGAGGGAAAATATAAATCTATAAGCATCTACAAACCCCCCCTGACAAATAGCAGACTCGTGGAAAAAATCAACGAGGAAACAACCGAAACTTCCCTAATTTTGAACATAAAAGAGGCTTCATATTTAAAAATAAATAAAAATCAGGAGCACAAAACAGTTATTCTAGTAATTTCGTTAAATTGTAAAAGATATTTTTCAACATCAGTGACACTATTTATTAATTTTGTTTAACTGAAAAGCATCTAAGATATATTTTTGTATAGGACTAGCATAGTGAAGCGTGATCACCTCTATGAAGTAACTAGTCAAACACCCAAAAGGATTTCCAGAATACAACAAATGTTTCAGAAGGTGTGCTGAATTCGCAGGTTTTTTGATATCACATTCTGTTACATGACAATACTGACAATTGGAGAAAAACATTAGTCTTTTTTTCCCCTGTGGGTGAAACATTGCAATTTAATCATACCATTTCCTATCACATGCAAAAATAATAATAATAAAAAAAAAATCTTACGACAGCTTTGCATCACATATAGAAAAAAATACTAGCAGTGGAAAGCTAAAATATTTATTGGTTTTCTACTTAAGGTGTTGTTAACTTAGTGGATTATTTCTACAGAAACCAAACAGGACAGTATGAAAATTCCTTGCCTTGCATCAGCATATGGATTTGGAAATGTGTTTAAAAATTGAGTTTAAATAATATCTTCTCTTGGTGTTATCCAGTTGCCAGAGTTTATTGATTTGAATGATACTTGTTAGCAAGGTGGGGGCAAAAAGAGTCTTCTTGTTGTCACAGTTGTTTTGTGCAGCTATTGATGTGATAAAACAATTTCATTTGTGGAACACTGTAAAGCAGCAGCTGCCTAATGGGAAAGAAATACTTTAAGAAATTGCATGCATAAAAGCTTCTAGGTGTTTAAACCTCTGGTCAAATGAGACAATTTATAATGTTAACAAACTTAATTCCAGAACAAGTTGTATCACAATTGGACCTGTCACCATGCTACAAGTAACTGTCCCTTATGATTCATTATGACCCACCCTGCTTGACATGGGGACTGAGTGCAAACAGAGTGTGGAGAGTGAGCAGGGAGAGGGGAGATAACAGAGATAAATCTAAATTCATTCTGGAAGCAGTCACACTCAATGACATATTCACTGACTTCTTCAACAGCTCATTTGATAATGTTCTTTCTGCACTATTCATTTTTCTGAGAGATGAAAGCTGGCTGAAGATCTCATCTGCTCACTGATGCAGGGAGAAGATTTGAAATTAGCACAAAAATAAAAAAAGGGAGGGGTGGGGTGGTGTGGAAAGCAAGCACTTTCTGATTAACAGTTTCTTGGTCCTGACAGGGAAGGCTAAACACCCTGCCTTTTCAGGTCACCTTTAATTAGATATGCATTATAATTCTACAATATGTCAATGGGCTGACTCTGTCTGGCAGAATTGTGCTTAGAGAAGGGGGAATACATTAATCACAATAATTAATTGCTTGAAGAATGGAAACATTGTTTTCTGTCTCAGCTTGTAACACGATACATATTTGTACAAATTTTTTATTACTGTTCTACACAAGGCTCAATCCAGAAGGTTAATAAAGTGATTTTAAGAAGAGTGCAAAAAGGGTCAGTAATTCCTGGCCTTTAATAAATTCCTGGTTTGAGTTTTCTTTTTATTTTTTTTTGAGTGAGGAAGTAAGAGGAGGAGGAAACAATGCTAATTGCATTAGCCAGCCAGAATATTGTATAGTTCATTACCGGAAATGAGAATTAAAACACCAACTAACTGCTTTTCTCCACTGGTACTGGAAATATACTACACCTGCTTCTGCTGATTTACCCAACTTGTTAATTATCCAGAAAAATCTGGGTCACTATTTTATGACCAAATTAGTTACTAGCTAAAGACTACAACTGTCTTGCCAACAGGAAATTAAGAAGTGTCATACTAAGTGGGGGCAAAAATAAAAATATGATACTTGGAGGCTATTTTGGGGATTTGTTTTTAGAAAACTCTTTAAAAGAGCACTTTGCATCAAATCTCTTTTAATTTTTCTCCAAGAATTCAAAACGCCTGTCAACATTTCAGAACTGCCAAGAGAGTGAACCAGTCAGTTCAGAGAAGTTCCTGATGCTCTGCATGAGCACTGACAGGCACAATATGTACCTGTAACCAGACAAGCACTTCATCAGCACTGTTCTATCTACTCTTGAATGGGGAACACAGAAACAAACTCCTGCAAGAACAGTTCTTCTCTCTCTTTTACCTACTTCACTGCAAATATGTGTGTGAACATGCACATTTTTGAGCATTTGTGTCCATTTTGCCGTCAGCAAAAAAAAAAAAAGGAAAAAGACCCCCAAAAAAACACACAAAAGAAAGTGTCAGAGCCACAGAGAGGTACATCCTGACAGATACACAGCTCCCAGCTCCTGGATTAGTCAGACACCCATTTGTGTATTCAGCACTCCACTTTCCAGGCTGCCCCTCAGGTGCTGTCTTTGCCTGCTCTTAGGACTCATTTGTTTTCTCCAATCACATAAAAAATGTTTCCTGAATTAATTAATCAACCCTTTCTGCATCCAATAACCCTTTTTATTTTCTAGATTGATAATTTCTCTTATCAAACACCCATTTTTTCTCCCATCCACAACAGATGGGGGAAGACAGGAGATGAGAGGGGTGTGTGAAGGGAATTCAGTGAATTACATGCCCCCATGTACCTGGCAAACCTGCTTCTTATTTAAATTAGGAAAGAGGAAAAACAGTATAAACAACGACAATTATATCCACAAATCTTTTTGATGCTTCCTAAGTGGGCTGAACTCCCTTGGAAAATAAAAAGAGAACCTGCAGAAATTGCTGGTACATTTTAAGAGGCTTCCAAAACACTTCTCATTAATTCAGCAGTCTACATTTCTGTTCCTTTTCCAGTTTAGACTGTTTTCTCTCTGAAAATATGACAGAAAATTACATATCATAGTATCTTTAATACTACTACTCTTATCTGCAAAGCAAAGATCAAATAAATAGCCCTCAGAATAAGCCCAATTAAAAATAGAAAGAAAGTGGTATGTTAGATCTTTAGATAGAAAAAATACACAAGTAAAGAGTAAAACCTTTTATAAACCTTATTTTAGAAAAATACCATAAAACCCCAGAACATGACCCACAAAATTCGACCCCTCCAGAAAGACACATATTTATGTACAAAAAGAATGAGAAATTAGAGTACTTTACTATTAAAAAAAAAAAAAAGAAAACGTTTCAATTACATTCTAGATAAGTCCAGAATTTCATAAAAGAGGCATTCTTAGAGAAGGGAGTATGGTTGTATTTTTCCCCTCAAAACAAATAGAGATATTACACAAGCCCAGTACGAAGTGTTAGTCAGCAGTGGCCCTGCGCAAGATGCAAAGTGAACAGTGAGACTGCCAGCCACTAAGGTCTTTTTTATTGATGTAACACATTTCTAGCTATATTAAATAAATTGTTCTTTTAACAAATTTTGGGTTTTCTTTTCTACGTTGTCTACCACCTGACGTTCTCTCATTTTACACACCAAAAATAAGCCTTAAATATTGTCAAATTAATTGCTCCTGTTATGCATTCATTTTTATATAGGAATGGATATAAAGAACTTGCAACACAGTGGAAATTCAGAATCAGGAGTTGATAGATACTCCAGAAGTCGTGACATATTCCAAAGGGAATCACTATGAATATTTTTCATAAGTGATTATGAGACTGAATCTGCTTTAGTTCAGTCTCCTGTGTGTTGCCTAGAAGGCTGTGAAAGTTTTTCTGATGAAAGTGAACAGCAAAACATCTAAACAAAAATTCTATTGCAGCAGTTATTAATTTCAGAAAAGAAAGCTGCGCAAAAGTGAGGAAGTTTGTTAAAAGAAGAAGTGAAAAAGACAACAGTTTTAAGGCTGTCAGAAAATCTATTTATTTAGGTACCACTATCATAGAGGTTTAAGGGAAAAATGGAGATTCATCCAAGTCTAATACCCACAGAAATTTCTGGAATGTTCAAACACAGCAAAATAGGAAAGAATGCACATAAACTACAAGAATTGTTAATAGAATTATTTCAAATTCCTCTCAAGCAAAATTATTTTAAATATCCTTCAAGACCTATACATGAGAAGTGTAATAAGTTATGAAATGTCAAGATGGAGCAAGAGACTGAAAGCAACTATTTGTACCAAAATGCAAAAGGAAGGAGCTGGAGAAGTTGCCCTGGAGGAACCTTTATAGGGACACATCAGAGGATTTGTCTGATACTGAAGAGCCAGTCAAAGGGATAATGGGAAAAGTCATGAAATAAGCAACAGCAAATTGTCCTGAACAGGCAGAATTCTCCCCAGAGGTCTAAAGTAATACGAGTATGAATTTCACATATTTCAGATGCTACCATAAATCAGACCAGACAACAAAGAAATGAAAGGCAGTAAAGGTGAAGCAAATTCTCCATAAAATGTTCTAGGAGATTCTAAGGAGCTAAAGAGCAGTAAATCTGACTTCTACAACAGGCATATTGGTGGAAATATAAAAAGAGTAGAACAGGAAGACTAGATGGTAAATAAGATGTAGTGGACAACAATCCAGACATTTTTGCAGATCAAGTCAAGCCTCACAAACCTGTTATTTTTTTGAAAGAGTCAATGAATGTGCTGCTAGGAGTAATCCAGTTGATATACATTCTACACCTGAACTCCTAACGACCTTCTGGCAAAGGGCCTGTTTTTAAAGGTGTTTCTAAGGAGGAAAACATTAACCAGTGGAGAGTAGGTATCCAGGTATCTACATTCAGAGACTGGGAAGGACAGAAATTAATGGCCCAATGTTTTCCCAATGTACTGTGGAATCCTATAACAACAACAAAAGAAAAACTACAAACACAAAAAACTAAACAAAAAAACCCAACAAGAACAAAACAAACAAACAAAAAAACAGGGAGAAAAATAAATAAGTGATAGCAAAGAATTGCATAAGTATCTCACAATATGGATTGATTGCACGATAAACTTCCTGATAAAATTTAATTTGATCAATTCGAAGTGATACAAACAGTAGATTCAAACAGTGAAAAAAATCCTTATTATGTCTACCCTGTGATGGATGTTAATTTACCTATAACCTGTCAGGAAAGAGATCTTCAAGTCATTACACATCTTGCAATGGTATTTCTATGAAAATGTCAGCTCTGCTTAGCAGCAGCTAAAAAAGACAAGTAGAAATTAGGAATTATTTGGAAAGCATTAAGAGCTGAGTAGAGAAAGCCTTATTGCTATCAAAGAAATCCATGACATTCATGTAATTGTGGTCACTTCATCTCGAGAAGGATACAGCAGAAATAAACATGATGTAGGAAGGATTATCAGAGATCAAAAATTATTTCCATTTGAAAAAAATTCAATGGAATAGCTTGCATGGAAATGGGAATGCCACAGACACATGGAAGTATCAATGACATGCAGAAAGGAATTAGAAACTATCACTCAACAAGGAAGTGACAAGTATCCTGTGGAATTTTCAGCTGCAAATTTTAAACAAACCCAGGCTAGCAGAGGTTTTTTTTTTTTAATGTAATATGTAATTAAGCTGTGAAACTCATTACTGAGGGACATTGAAAAGTGAAATGGTATTGAAAAGCTGTTAGGAAAATTCATGACAGAAGCAATTATTGAAGGGTTTCAAACAGAAAGATACAATACTGAGCTGCTCTGCAGATTGTCAGAAGCTGAGAGGGAAAAAGTGGGGAATTATCCCTTACACTTCCTCTATCCTTAGAGGCATCTCTGCCAGGAGACCTTTGCTCTTCTTCGTGTGGATAATGCCAAAACGAGGAAGGAATGGAGAAGATGGAAGAGAAGCCAGACTTCACACAGCCACTGTTCCACTGATATATTTTCTTCCTAGAGCCATGGCTGTCCACCAGAAGAGCAATTTACAAGAAGACTGAAGTGTTATCTTAGGTATGTCATAAAAAGCCAAGGACTAAAAACTGCCCATTAAACTTCATTCCTTATCTTTGCTTGTGCTGCTAAGTTATTGATGTAGCAATTAGGGATAATACTCTCACATTATGACCTAAGTGTATATTCATGAAAGTGTATGGAAGACAAAGCACGAAGAAAAAGAATTAGTCATAATCCAAAGTTGCCATAATATATTTAGATTCTGTGCTAGTAAGATTGTCCTAGTGATTCTGGAATTTCCCAGTTACCTGAAAGCATTACAAGCAGAAAAATGGATACAAATATCTTTTCACATACTCAGTTATAAAATTCACAGGTAAAGTGAGCTTGGAAAAAAGGAGGTAGAGGAAAGAAGATAGTAGCAATAGAACTATTTTATTTAATATAATTTTACTTAAACATTCTTAAAGTAATCTAGGATTCAAACCATGGTCTTTGACACAGAGTTAAAACTCATTCTCTCCTCTTCCTCCATTAATTCCTATAAAAATGATAAATATAAATCCTCATCAAATGTGTAAAGCATTTCTTCTATGCCTCAGGTAGAATCTATGTTCTTCACTGACTGGAATGCTCAATTTTATACCAATATCAATATGCACTAATTATCTCCAAAGAAATCTCCTCTCTTTAAAAGAGGAAGCCAAACTTTGAGGTTTCTTCCATGAAGCACTGAACTATTAGTTTTGTCAGCTACAGCTGATGTATCAAAAAATAATTCTATTCAAATGAAGAGTCAGCCAAGCTTCATATTAGGTTTGGGCATACGATTATAAATCATAGCAAGAATTCAGGCTACCTAAGAACAATATTTCTTTATTCTCTTCTGGATGATAAGTCATTTGTACAAAACAAAGGGCAAGTAGAAAATCTGTAATATACTAAATAGAGAAAAAATATCAGGACTACCTACTGCTGAAAACTCTTGTTTTCTTCTTGACACTATGCAACCCAGCAAACATCCTTGCTCAGAAGGCTTAAAACCACAGGAAAGCTGCTGGGTTTAAAAGCAAACATGAAATTTTACAGTTTGTATCCGTGCACCAAAACATGATGCATACTTTATTTTGTATCTATATATGACTTTTCAGGAAGGTTCAAGAACACGAAGTATTGTGATCAGTATTCCAAAAGTCCTTTAGTCCAGGCTCATGGATGCAGAAGTTGTATTTTAAGAAAATTAAATTGTCTGCATGAAACAAATAAAGAATATTTATTTTTTAAATAGCTAATAGCTATTGTTTATAGATGAATCCTTCAGTAGGTGCCTTATTTCTTAAAATCCCTAAACACCTCAAGGTAATGCTGTTAGAAGAGGGTTATAGAACTGATGCTGCTTAAACACTTGCAGCAAGTCAGTAGGATGGATGCAAAATGCTAAACAAAATTTGAAAATGTGTCGAAGAATAGCATTCAGAGTACTTCAAGGAGTAAGAGATCAAAGCCCCAGTATAAAGATAATTTTTAAATTGCTATTTCCTACTAAAATAACAACCATCACAGAGGAGTATCTGCACAGGGTACTAGGACCAAACATGAAAAAAAAAAGTATCTGAAAATAATTTCTACCTGGTGAACTTGTCAGTCCTCAGTACTGCACAGCTTCTCCTGGAGTTTATGGCAAAATGTCTAGAAACTAAGTTTGTCTTTAAATAATATTTTCAATATAGAATTTGAATAAAATTGTTTCATGCTCTTTCACCAGATAGGGCTTCAGAAGTTTTTTAACCAACTGAAAATTTCACTCCCTTTAAAAGAACAATGTAAATAAAAATCTGAATTACATACTAAGAAAAATAATTGAGCCAGTTCCTGCTAAATTAGAGAGAAGCAACTCTGAGTCTACAACTCTTTTGTTCTGATTTAAGCTTTCCTACACCAAATTCACCAGAGTGTGCTAGCTTTGAAATATCTTTCAGTCTTTTTTTTTTTGTTCTGAAGGTATTTCTATCATTATTCTGCCTAAGAGAATGTATACCTTAGAATATGTAGTTGCATTTTCTGTCTTGTGCACATAACAAAAGCAAATCTTTCTCCTTAGTTTGGGGAATTTGAAAGAAAAATCATCATTAATTTGAGTAAATAGCAGATTTTTCATATTGGTATTTCTTATTTGTAGCATACCTCAAGTGCTGTTTGTACAGAAATGAATGAAATCTAAAAGTCCAGTCTCAGTGCAACAGGCCATAATTATTAGTCAGTTTTGGCCAATAGTAAAGGAATTGTCAGATAATAAATGATACCAGAAGATGGACAGAGATAGTTCTGCAGTTTTCTAGTTCTGTCAGTCAAAACCAAAAATAGCTGCCATACACATTTATTAAGCCATATATGAAGATTAAGAAAGTAGGAATGAAGTGGAAGAATTTTTTTTTCTATTACAATTTCAGAATTTTGGAAAGAAAAAGCAGGTTTTAAAGATTATATTTCTGCAGTACATACTTTCCCCTATTTCCATAAATTTTACCTTTCTAATTTGTGAAATACAAGAGGAAAAAAAATCCAATTTCCATGTTGCTCAGTGCTACAGATGCTGCTGCTATGGAAACTACCCTTCATGTGCCAGAAATGAAGACATACAGTTGATGTACAGTTACTGCAATGCAAAGCAGCATTACTTTTTAATTTTTCCATTAAAAGTCTAATATAAATGCCTAAAACATTGCTTCAATGCATTATGCATTCTTCTACTTCCAGTGAGCTCCATAACACTTTTGACTACAGAACGTTTTGAGAGATTTCCATGGAGCTGTCAGCTCATTGTCTGAGGCATACAAAAGAACATTGTGTAGTGGAAGTTGGAAAACATAGGGCTCTGTAATAACCTGCTTGTTTGTAAAACTGAAATGATGACATTTATCTAATAACAGCTCTAGCTGGAATCTAGGTATCCTTGGAAAGTGAGGAAAAATGAATATTACTGTTTTGATCATTAGTAATATCTGGCCTAGTGTGAAGATCAGGAGTAAAGAGAAAGTGACCTCTTCTCCCTCAGATTATATTTTGAGTTTGCACTTCTTTTTTCCTCTTTTTTAAAGGTCCCTGTTCACACGTCTCCTGTAATTTTCAACCAATTTTGGTTTTATCTCTCTAATTCATTCTATGATAAAATTATGAGAATGACTGGGCCCTCATCTCTCAGCTGTGCAGACTCACTCTTCTGTGAGAAACGTTTTAATTATTAGTACTGCCCATATTCTACCACAATTTTAACTGTTTAGATTTGAAGTCATGCTTCTGTTCTGTTTCTGTGCAACATCTTCCTAAACCATTACCACAACATACAGTTGTCTCTTCTGAATTTCTCTATTGAATTTCTACAGCAAAATTCAAGAGAAATAATAATAAAAGGCAAAGAGCAGTCCAAAGAACCACAATCAGTCTTATTTATTCAGGAACTGTTGAAATGTTGAAAAACCAAAATTATAACACAGGGACAAACGATGGAAAAGAATTCCCATAGTGACTTAAGCCACAGATATTTCTACTTTATTTTTTCCCATGCTTATGAAGAAAAAAAAAGTCTTCACTATTTTCAGAGAGTTTGAATAAAATACATGAAAATTTCAATGACAATAACTCATATTTCTATTAAAAAATCCAATTTTTTTAGATAGTGGGTCTAGAGAAGTCCAGGTCCAGGCCTGTGGGTGTGTTTTTATAAACACTCACAACTACACTGGTGAAGGACTGTGTGCTCCCCACCCCTGAACAATTAACTCTGTAAAACCAAAGGCTGAACATCCAAAAATGACTGGCATATCACTGGGGCTACAAGTTCCTCAACACCTGAGTGTCACAATGTCCAAACAACAGCTTCTCTAACTCAACCCCCAAAAAGGGCATCATGATGAAATCCTCTGGCCTGTGAACAGCAGAGTAATTTTCCTGCAAAGGCAGGAAAAAATAATAACCCTGGCTGCACTGGGAATTGTGCTATCACAAACTGCAGTCACATGCAGGGGTTGGAGATGGGACATCAGAGAGCACGTGGTGTCCATACCATGAAGTTAAATGAGCTGGGAAGGACAGAAAGAATTTGAGTTCTTGCTCTCAGTAGCCCTCCCACCACAACAGCTTCCAATAGTTTTATATCACTTAAATTCTCACAGTGAAAGTGTGAATGAAATTGGGGTTTTGCTGAGAGCTAAGTTGGAAGGATGCAGAGCCTCCCTAATGCCAATCACACAAAGCTAAAGTACTCCTGTGCCTGGGCTTGTGCTCTATAGGGTGGGTTAGCAGTCTTTGCCTTTATCCTTCCCCTGAAGACATGGAAGTGTTGGAGGTTTAACAAACCTGAACCTCCTTTTCCACTCTTCAACAGCAGATTTTTGCCAGGCTTTTCTAAACCATTGTACAACGCATAGAAGCTTTTGAAAATTTTAGTACATCATTCTACAGAGGTTATGAGGAAACAGAAGTAGGGAATTTTTTGAGAGCCTCAGTGAGAATACAGTTTCTTTGCACTGGAGTGAAGAAATTGTCAGCATCCTGTCTAGATCTTGTAATCTCAGTCTCATTCAACAG
This sequence comes from Irena cyanogastra, assembly GCA_013397155.1. Classification (NCBI taxonomy): domain Eukaryota; kingdom Metazoa; phylum Chordata; class Aves; order Passeriformes; family Irenidae; genus Irena; species Irena cyanogastra. Next base: position 331,305 of record VWZV01012162.1, on the reverse strand, counting down.
CCCAAAAGGATAAAGGTATCTAAACTACAGTTTAACCTGTGCTAAGAAGAGTGCAAAACTTTATTAATACTTGGAGCCCTTTAAATCAATATTTAGACATGTAATTATTCTGTTCATTTTACCTGAATATATTAGTAAATCCTAATAAAAATATTAGGTCTCCCCATGATTAACATACTTGAATCAGCAAAAGCTGGCAGTTAGATAAAAATCTGCTTGCTTTTCTGGTGTATCATAAAATTTGCATAATTTCTCAATTATTTTATCATTTGAGATATATACTCCAAGTGTTTTTCTGCTTTTTAATTGTGAGCTATATTCTACATGTTTTAAATCTCCCTGCCTCATGAATATTTTGAGAAAAATATAAAAATTTTTTTGGCTGTGTCAAATCCATAGAATTTTTGCTTCTGCCTGCAAAAGGTGTGCATGTATTAAAGATCATTAAGTGAGACTTATGAATTTCTAATCAAAATTATATTTACAGATTATATTGTAAATTAGAGCTTTTGTAGACATAATTATTTCTCTAGCAGTTCAAAATAATTTAGCTAACATCACACTGTCTCAGATAATGAGACTTTCCTCTGTGCTTTTTACAAAGCTAAAGCCATACCAAGGAATTCTGCAGTATAAATAAAAATTATCAAGTAGATCTCAACACGTAGCTATTCCTGGAAGTTTACTTCAGAGGATTCTGGATCAGAACAATGTAACTTATGTTTGAACTTCAATATCAAAATATTGAATGTACAGACAGAAGCCTGTCCATCACAATCTAAATATAGTTACTGTCTTTATTCTCTTTCTCTATTTATTTCAGTTGAGCCTGGTTTTTTTGGAGCTATTGTTGAAAATATACTCTTTAATTGCCTGGAGGAATATAAAAGACTTACAGGAAGTTATACAGTGGGTTCCAACCACGTAAACACCTTTTTCTTTCAGTTTCTAAGATCTATACCGAGCTTACAACATGGGACAATGAGCCATATTCTATAAAGAATATCACAAAGAAGAGAGGAGGATAAAAGACACAATCACTATCCTTCCCATGAGTTTGCTCATGATTTTCCAGAAATGAATGTCAGGACATACTGATTCACCAAGGTGGAGATAGGAGAAAGGGAATCTGCTATTTTCAGTCCAAATTTATGTAATTTTGACTGTTGTTTCAACAGTGATGACTTCCCTTGGCTTATATAACAGCTGTATGTACCAGACCCCTGCCAAGAGAAAGTTCTCTCACTAATTCCACAGCTGATGGTTTAATGGCAGGATTTTTTTTATTTTTCTATATTTTATTATTTTTTTGTTATTCTACTGGACTAACAAACTTCCGTGGACATGACTGCATGGTCTAATGCCTAACATTTGGTCAAAAATGGGCTCTATCCCATTTTGGAGGTTCTGTTGCTCCACTTAAAAAATGATGCAAAATTGGACTTTGTTGCCTGCAAGGATATGAAAGCAATATTTGTCTGACTTGTCTATCAATAAATATCCTCAGCTGATGGAAAGGTGATTATGACAGTGCCATGGCTGTATCCGGGGTCTGCATTTGTGTTTTTGGCAATGGGTTGATATTTGCTGGCTCTGTAAGAAAGGCTGACAGCATATGCATGAGACTGTACTATCAACCTGAAATGGAGTTAAATATTAATAGGTAAAGCTAAAAAATGAATGTTAGAAGAACTGAGATAAAAATGTGAAACTTTAATCTGGTCAGAACATAATAACATGATTCTCAAAAAGAAAAATAATCCTTCCAAGGAGGGTAGAAGGCAAACATAGAAAAGCATCTATAATATCCCCAAACTAGTAAATATATTATTAGACTCCAGTGAAAGATCTCCTGCTAAATTAAGTAGGATCATGCAAACATTATCTGAAGTCTAAGAAACCTCACTCAAAGAAGAGAGAAGTGACCTTTTTGTTTTCATGACACTTTTATAAGGCTTATGTATGATGGAAGCAAGTCAGCTTCAAAAATATTCTAAAAAGATATGTCCTAAACATTTCCAAGGAATAGTGATACACCCACTTGTCTTTTCTGCTAGATGTAAGAGCTGTTCCAGGAGGTCAGGAAAGATGTTCAGTAATTTGAAACATAAATGAATTGTCATATCAGGAAAAAAAAAACAAACCAAAACCCAAAATAATAATATTTTAAAAATACTGTATTGTAAGGAAATCTGTTCTAGTTTGGTCTCTGTGAATTTGATGTCTTATTTATGTAAAATAAAGCAATTTCTGGATATGCATTACAATATTAACTGTTCAAGTAGAGATGCACGCTTTCAGGGACAGCTTCTTATAATGAAATAAGTTTACCACAGTTAAACTAGGAAACTGAAACTGAAATAGGTCATCAACTCTCCAACAATTATGTCTGAAGTCCTTCTAAATGGGACAACATGAGAATTTAACAGCTGCTTTCTGGTTACCAAAATTTACTAGGGCTTTGATTTTTTTTTTTTCTTTTTAGTGTGAGTTGTTTGTTTTTTTTTTTCTTTTAGCAAAGAAAAAAAATCACAAAAATTCCTAAGCATATGCTGTATGTAGAGAAAAGTATGATCCTGACAATGATTAATTGATGCTATGGACGAGAAAGCATCTAAAGCTCAGAGGACTATAGTGGTGAAACTACAGTTCATTTAAAAAATAAATAAATTATGAGACTTCATTTGCTTACACTGAAGTGGAGAAACTTAAAAGTCTGCTCTAAGTTAAAAGCTGTAACAAAGAAAGCAAAGGAAGCAAAGAAACAAAGGAGCAAAGGAAATAGAAGAATGTCTTGTGAAATTAAGCAGTGGGGTTTTTTTCCTTCTCCCCATCTTTGACAAGGGAGGAGGCCAATGAAAATGATAGACTGATGTTCAAGAAATATAACTCGATTATTCTAGCAGCAGTGAAAGGGAAATGCTGCAAATAATTCATCAGAATACCAGAGAATCAAAAAGATTTAAAAAAAAAAGAAAAAAAAAAAAAAAAGCCCATGACAATATACTGTATATTCTGGCATGATAAGTTGCTTCACACAGCAGAGAATTTATCCAAGCTGTGGGATACATCTCATTAAAGGAGCAACCACCAAAAGTAACTTCTGATTTGCTCTGTGCTGCTCAATCTATCAAAACCCAGCCTCTTCATACTTGTAATGCTGCCATGAAGAAAAGTGTTGAAATATGTCACCTTATTCTGAAATACCTTATAGCAAAATAATATATTCCACATTACAAAGTACTTTGTTTACTGAATGACAGTGTGTTAACTACACTCAGCATAAAATGCTGCAGTAAACAGGGTTATTTTCCACTGATTTTTAGTGCACAGTGATGGCTATATGCTAGACCAATGCTTCTTATCTGACATGGCAGATAAATTGACAAAAATCTTTAGGATGCCTGATTAAATTGATAGATTAGGAGGTGTTCCACAACAGAGGAATAAGATGCAACAGTACAGTTTTACTAGGTTTCAGAAATGAGAGAAGGAGAGGAGCTGCACAAATACATTAATTATAGTACCCACTCTTTCACGCAGTCCTACATTTTATTTTCTATTTCAATACTCAAAAGATTAAAAGAAAGAAAAAAAATTTGTTTACCCAATTGATAATGTTGATTTCCTGGAAATAGAAGATGACGTGTCAAGTGAATGCTACTGAACTCTGTGGCCTTATAGAAATTTTGATAAAAATTAGCACAAAACTCTTCAGTGGGAAAGAAATTTCTATTCTGAAATTCTCAGAACTGCAGAGAGTCATAAAACTTATTACCAAAATAGGAATTAAAAAATTAAAAAGCCATAAAAATAAGAATTAAAAATATAGGAATTAAAAAACTAAAAAGCCATAACCGTATGAGCTTATAAACAGTGGGAAACAAAAAGCTGCATGTTAACAGAGATCTCAGTGAAGTGTCCAAACCTCAAATGTTCACAGCTACAGCCTTTTTATTTTAATTAAAAAAAAAATAAAATAAAAAGCATTACCTCAATCAAGAGTCGTGTTTATGCTGCCATCAGAGATGTGACTGCTTCCTGGGCAAGCAGAGCAGGTATGCTAACTTGGCTTATCTGGGTGGCTAACAGCCCAGCCAGCAGCCCCAGAAGCCATGAGGCCGAATGATTATCTAGGTAATACACCTGTGGCAGGCGTTACTATGGTTTCAAGGTGTTTGCCATCTGAACCAAGTAGCCCACATCCACATGACCCAGGCCAGAGGTTCATAATTATGATTTCATTTGTTTCCTCATCAAATTTTTCCCTCTAGTCTTGTGGTCTTAAAACGAGCCCCGCCACTCATCAAGATTTGTTATACTGTTGAAAAAGGAGCAAGCCATAGATAAGATGCAATTTAGGAAGAAATTTTTAATAACCTCTCAGCTGTTAATTGCTGCTTCCCAAAAGAGACCAGAGACAAGAGTGTATGTGTATGAATGTTCCTCCTCCCCTCCATTCCCGGGAAAAAGCTGACACACGTCCCAGCTGGTTCGTTGCCATTGCCAAGAACATCAAAGAGGAAATACACTTGCACAAACAGCTTAGATGACACCAGACAGCTGGGGTTTGGCTCTTCCTTTTCCTTCCATTTCTGGTAGCTGTGCTTACCTCCAAGGAGCAGAACTCAGAAGGAGAGCCACAGTTGAGTTTTGTTTCATCCAGTCTCTCAGCATCAATCCTCATCCCTGACATTCCCAAAAGGCAGCTAGGGTTAGGCAGGGATCTTCCACTGACAAAATGTCTGTTGCCTTGGCAAGCTAAAATAAGGCTTAGGACATAATGCAAATGCTTCTCTGATTGTATAAAGCTGGCTTTTGAATGGAGCAGAAATATTTATTTAAAAGTTATGCTGCAGTAGTGAGTTTTAGGTTAGATATGGACTGAAATTTTTTGCATTTAGAAAATTAAGCCTCACAAACAAGAAATCCATTCTTCCCTTCCAGCCATGTTTCTTGTAATAAGGATGAGTGACCTGTCCTCTTCTAAAATAAACTTGTATTCCTGTAACTGCTGCCATTTCTCCTTCTCCTGCCAGACTTTTCTTCCACCAAGTGACACGCTCACAGTACCTGAATGTTTCTCTACCCCAGTTCTAGCCCATGTTTCAGTCTTTTTCATGTAGCTGAATCTTATCAATGTCTCTTGTGAGTGCTCCACAGCCAAAATTCATCCCAGTTTTGACTTCCAGACATTCTCCAGGAGCTCTACGACTTACTTTGAACAACAGAATTCCAAAAGTCTATGTCATAAAGACATCCCACATGCAGAACAGGTAGCTTTTGACCACAATTCTGTTTCAGGCAATATTTCAGACAATAGAAAAGGTTCAGCAAATCCAAGGGGATTCTTAATCCTCCCCATAAACACTTTTCAATATATCCTCCATGGATTACTGTGATCACTACAGACAGCCAGGACAGGTCTCCACTTTCACACTTTTGTAGATCCATTTTAATGCCTAAATATTTTACATCCTTTTTCTACTGCACCATGAAGAAAGTAATCCCTAATGCATCCTTTCAGGTGAAATGATTGCTTTCTTTGGTCTTGACTGCTAGGATATGGCTTCTACAAATTTGGCTGCTATGATTTTTAGTGTCTTAAACAAAGAACTTGTCTTTCTTCATCAAGGGAGCTCGAGAAGTGACTACAAATGTTATGCTGGTACATCTGTGCTTAAATTAGATCATCTTCAGCATCCTCCATCTCACTACCAATTTGCCCTTCTCTTCTGTGTCAAAGAGGAGCTATTTATTCTCATATTCATAAAGATACCATTGCCATCACAGATTGAGTACAAGGCTGACTATTCTCTTATTACCTCCCATCACTTAAATCTTTAAAGTATCTTTATCCTTTTCTGGATTAGAATAGCAGCAACACTTTAAACTGTGATAGTCATTTCTAGAGTGTTCATCTGAAATGCAGGCAGATGTCCCAGAGAACATATTTGCAAAATGATTAGCTCTGGAAGATTTGGGCTGCAAAAATGTCTGGTATATGATTTGGAGCTCTCTACATTACAGAGACAGCCAAAACTCTGGGATCAAACAATGTCATAGAGACAGGAAAAATAAAAGGGGGTTATAGTTTAGTTCTGAAACTTGAAAAACACCAATAAACAAAGGAGAACAATTCAAAGTGACCAACATAAACATTTTCAGAAGCAGCAGCTGGTAGTGCAGTTGATAAAGTACAGAAGTAAAGAAAGGAGAGATTCATGAAAACTCGTGAACAGAGATGAAGAGTAAGAGCTAACTGAGACACTGAGGGCAATAATGGGCTCAAGTACAAAAGGATATAACTAATATGGGCCAAAGCAGTGTGAAACACTGGAAAGGAGAAGCCAGACTGAAAAAAAACCAGCTAGAACACTGTCAAGTGGGAAATCAGTTCTTCAGAAAAATATGGCATTTTGTAGAAAAACAGGAGTAGGGGACAGACTGACAATCACAGTGCAGAGGAATCACATGGAAACTTTTGAAAGATCATGAGGGCCCAAAGACTGATCATTTGAAGGAGTTAGGGAGGAAGAAAATTGGAAAAGTAATTGGCAGGGTTAGAAGTGCACCATCCATTAATGAATGCTTTTAAAATTTTACAAATTATTCTTCTTCCCTTCCTTTTCAGGTCCCCCCATTCCTCTGCAGGTGGAAAATAAATATCCTGGAGCCAAGCAGGTATGATTCCTGTGCTGCTATGTGCCAAACAGTCCAATGTTCCCACAAGGAAATTTGCTCCATCATAGACAAGGGTTCTTGCCTGACAAGAATACAGTTTCATAAAGACAAAAGATGTCACTAAGTCAGACTGTCAAATTGTCTGAAAACTGAAGCAGACCTTTTCTTTTATGATATGTTTGTGGACTGAGATTCTAAGAACTTTATTACTAAACTGCTTGACTATTAATGGGCAGTAACTTAAACTTTGCCTGAATGATTTACATTACACTGGGTTTCAGTAAATTACTATAAAATTCTTTGTTCTGTTCAATAATAACAGTTCTACATTCTGTGCTTCAAAACTGCCTTCAATTTCTTAAACATAACAGCAACTTCAATTGCATTTTCCTGATAAACTGATTTGTAACAAAAAGAAATCTGTATAAAGGAGTAAACCACATAAGCACACCAAGAATACACCACCTGTTATAATATATTTAACTCACAATATATAACACAGCTTTTTTTTAAGAAGAGGTATCTTTAAATCATATCCCTTATTAGAGCATAAAGTATTCTTTGCAGAACTTCATTTAGAAATAAAGAAGACTAGTAGATGATATGGCACCATTAAAAAACAAATACACAGGGAAGGTTAGAATTATATGGTCATTAACAAATGCAGCAAAACTACCCATTTAATGGAATCACAGAATCTCTCAGGCTGAAAAGACCTCCAAGACTATCAAGTCCAACTTTTGGTAACAGTCAAGATCATTGCCTAAAATCCAGTTTGTAACCCAAAGACATTAAGGTAGTTATCTAGTTATCTCTTCTACACTTTAAGGGGGAAAAAAAAAAAAAGAAAGAAATTTGTCTACAACTGAAATCCTTTTTTTCCAGGAACCCCGTGGGAACAAGACAGTGCATTGTTTCTTAGAACACGGCTTTTAAAATTCACTATGACTGCTGTATATTATGATTGGCTCAGGCATTTGAGCCAGCATACAATGAATACAGTTGTAATTTTTGCAGTCACAGAGCAATGAATGTTCCATGTTATTTTGCTTGTTGCCTATATGTAGAGAGCAATTTGTGTGGAGAACATTACTGTATCTGTCATGTTCCATCTGAAGGCACTGATGCAGAACTGCTTGGAGACAGCAGCACCATAGTATTGATGCTCATGGCAGAAGAGATTTAGATACCATGAAAAGCTAATGGTGTTAACTAAAGAATTCTTCAATTCACTTCAGCAGAAAGGAAACATTTAAAGGAGGATTAGTTTTAGAATAAATGACAAAAATTCAACACATGGAAATTGTGCAAAGTGCATATTTTAGCAATTATGGGGACTTTTTGATACAGTACTGATGAGCCAAATTATGGCTGTGCTGTATATTGCTCTACAGCATGGACAACTGCCTTTACATGGGATGACTTCTTATTTTAAGGGCTGCAATAAAATTATCTTTGTGCTTTAAACAAACATTCTGCAACTGTGCACAGAAATATGCACCTGGAAAAACTCCCAGTTCCTTTTTTATGCACTTCTTACTCATCCTAAAAGATTTATCTTCTCAATTTCTCCTCTGAGGTGGGCAACAGGGATAAAACTGAATTAATTTTGCTGCCTGTTCTTTGGGAAATGGCTGCAATAAGGAGTGACAATTCTGTTATGGTGAAGTCTGTACAGGATCTAGGCAAGAAGTTATGTTCACCCTGTTCTGGAAGAGATGGTCTGAAGCAGTCTGCAAAAAAAAAAAGTGTTTTAAAAGATAAAGAAATGATGGAAGGAATGTTCTGCTCTGTCCTGCACTGACAGGAATCCTGACTTTGGATAGTGAGGGCGAGTTAGGAGTGAAGTTCCAGGTTCAAAGCTTACCCAGGACTGGCCCTGTTGTGTCACAGTGACCTGGATTCTCTCATCAGTTCCAGGAATGAAAAAAGTTTTGACTTTGTGTTGAGTAGGACTGTCATCAATTCACAGATAAGTACTGCCTAAAAACATAAGGTTAATTAAGGGCTTGGAACTGAAATATCCTGTCTCTTAACAAAGCCATTGTAACGTGGCATTCCTGCTCTGCTTTTCTTTTAAAGGATAATAAAATTTGACATGTATTTATTATGAAATATATGCGTATCTATGTAGACATGAACATATATATAAATTTAGTCAAACTCCAGAGTATTAGAATGAACAGAAGAAGAAAATAAAGAGCAGTAACTCTTACCATGAGAGCACTCTCTCTCAGTCCTACCTTTGAAATAATGCTGAGGATATTTTCTCCCAACTAGATCAACTATTTCCCATTAAAGCAAAGCTATTCACTTTCAAATATCATCATGGATTTATGTGTCTCCTATTCACTTACAGCTCAAATTTGCTCACTTTACAAGTGAAAAACATCTCCTCCTATGATTTGGCAGCAGCAAATCTCAGGTTGGGATTCCAAAACCAATTTACTCTTTTTTTTTTCTTTTTTTCCCTTCAGTTATAATTGCATTCCTTCAAATTCTTCTGTTCCTTTTTGTGACATTCATCCTTAAGACAGTCAACAATGATTCAGATGCTGTACTAGGACCAGGATTTTTATTTATACAGTATAATTCTCAGGCTGTTATTCAATACACTCTATGGTGAATAACAATATACTCACACAACTAAATTAGATATGGTTTAGATGGTTCCTATTGTTGCAATTGCTATCTCAAGTACTTGCACATGAGAATAGGTGCCTAGTTCTTACTCCTAGTTTATCTTCTACAGCTCCTATACTTATTCCAGGGTTCCCAGGAGGACTTCTAAAAATTATCTGTCTCCAAAATTTTCTTTTCTCTTGTTCTCATTACCTGATAAAATCGTAAAATCTTTGCAGAGACATTACATTCGTTTTTTATGTCTATATAAACCTAACACAAAGGAGCTGTGGTCTTTGTTTGAAGCATGTAAACAACAAGGCAACAGAAAAGAAATGTAAGTATAGCTAGAGGATTTTATGGTTTCAGCAAAAAAGAAGATGGAGAAAAATAATGTGCAAATGTGCTGTGCTGCAGTTGTTTCAAGCAATTAGATGATACTGCAAACGGTGGCTTTGAATAAAAACAAACAGGAATTTTTCATATCATCTGTCTGATTCTTGTGATAAATTATCTCCTTGCAAACATTTTTGAGTATTTATTTGGGATGCTCTATGTTGATTAATATTTTTCATTCCATTTGTGTAAAAATATCAGTTAATATTTCATACTTTCTTCTGCTTTTACTTCTTTGAACTTATTTTTAGATATTTGCCTATTCTCTCATGTGTCTTATCAAATAATTGCATTCAGAAATCAAACCTTGTGAACTTCAGCAGAAAACTATATTCAACCCAATTATACTTTCTGTAAAAATACTCATTTCTGAACAGTTTTTTTGCAGGTAATTTTAACCACAAAACACCACCAATGATTGCAGTTCTGCTACTGCCAACTACAATGACATGAAAAAAATCCAAGAAAAGTCAGTACCAGATCAATTTAAGGAAAGCACTCAGGAGGGTGTAAAAGGCACCCACCAGGGGTTGACTAGCACTTTAAGTACTACAGTTGAGCAAGGAGCATTTAAATCTATTTTCCTTTGACCTATAAAGACTTCTAAGTGAAGAACAAAATGCTTTTCAACAGGTACAATCTTTACACATTAATTTTCTGATGCACCAAGTCTTTCCAGGAGATGTCAGGGCAAATGTTTCAAATTAATGGAGGACATACTGTGGTGATTTGTATCATCTGACACACACTGAGGATCAGTAGCCATAGGATAACATTTCCTAGAACCTAGTCCAGTTAGGCAAAAAAATTCAATTTAACTCTTTTGAAATCCATCACGATGATGCACAGCATAGATAAATAAATAGTCAGGCTATCAGACAAGCTAGCATAGAAACATCTGTACTAAAAACTGTTCAATTTAATAGTAATTTGTCAAGATAATTGTGTCAAATGTGGTATAACCACAGACAAAGTCAATATTAAAAAGACTTCGATCTTTGTTATCAGAGTATTAACAGGCCATAAACATTTATTACTTTTATTTCTGAGGTGGAAGAGAACATTTCTGTTTTGTCCTGACTTTTTTTAACATTCCCCTTGAAAATAATGGTAAAACTATCAAATACAGTGCTCAGAATCCTTTAAAAGAAAAATTGCACTATTTAGGCTAACATAAAGGAGACATCGAAAAGCCAAAAAATTCCATCAAGTAAAAAGCATATCCAAGTAAAGAAAACTCTCTAGGTATATTTATCAACCTCTGGAAGCAGATTTGGGAAACATCAGGGGTATGCCTGCAACATTCAGCTGGTAAAATCCCAGGAAGGATTGTTGGTAGGTCCAGCAACAGTGCTGTGCAATGAGAATTGGCAGCTGCTCCCAGTGGCCTGTAGAGTCATATTTACAGGAAAATGAACGTGTACTGAATGAGCCAACTTAACCTTCTAGAACTACAGAACTAAGTCACATTTATAATAAAGCTACATTCATCTTTCTGGATAAAAAGCTGATGTTGCAAGAAGAAAGAAGAAGCAGAAAAGTTGGTGACAAAGAGGTGTCAACCCAAGTGAAGTGACATTCATGCATCTACCAATTAGATTAAGGAAAAGATGCATGCTTGCCTCGTAGACAAAATAGAGCTACCAACCAAGAGATGTGCAAAAAAACCAGAGCAGCCAATCAAACAATGTGTGACTGTGTAGACCGGATAAGAAATAAATATAAACAATGTTTAGAAACTCAGTAAATGGCTTTTACTTGATTCACATGGAATGGTGCAAGAATCCTTTATCTTTTCTCCACAGCAACCCTTGCCGGGGGTATCCCCGTCAGTGATCTCCAAAACCCTTGGCGTCATTTGCCAGGAGCCAAACTGAACACACCCCGCTTCAATCTGAGTCTAAGCTCTATGACTTGTTCCCTGCACTTCAGCATTTTACTGTATCGGTGATTTGATTTGATAGCAAGATGCAAATGTTTCAGTGTCTCATATTAAATGGGACCAGAAACAAAGAAACCAGTGAATCCTTTTAAATGTTTGCTTGCACTTAACCTGATTTTTTCAGTGTATAATTAAAATTTTACGGCTACAAGTTTCACAATAAACATTTCTCACAACCTGTACTGGGATGTAAATCACATCTAATAATTAAGTCTGAATTTTGGAGTAAAAAAAAACAACCCTATATCCTTCCAAAATGGAATTACTCGAAATACTGATAGCAGGTCATTACCAATATATTTTTAAGCGAATCATTAACTTCTACAGTGCATGCACTGGTGCTCAAACTTTGTAATTGTTGTGTGCATTTATTTGACTGTAAGTTTAATTCCTCATAGCATAAAAATTACAGGGAGGTTTTTGTAAACTTGCAGGAGCTGTGTCTGTTTCTATGATGGCTGGACAATTCTAAAAAATTTGGGTTTTTCTTCCTATTCCATAATTTCCTTTTCATTTCAGCTAGTGATACTCAAAGTGTAGCAGTTAGGAGAAGGGAGAGATGCAGAACAATAAGGAAGATATTAAAAATTGTTTTACTGGGCAAAATTAGGTTGGTCAGACAATATTGTCCCATACTGTCTCCTGGAAATTGTGGCAACAAGAGCTGCTGTGCTTGCTTGTTACTGCAATGCCTTTTCCAGGAGTCATCAAGGTGGCAGAATTAAACTGGACAGATTAGAAGAACGCAACTTGTAGGAAAAAACCCTGCCAGGGAAGATGTAAAGGGTGTCTTGCATTTCTCTAGTCAAATTATTATGAATAAGCAGTACATCCTCTCTAGAGAAGCTTCTGGTGCATGCATTTAAAAGCTTCACTGAACTTTTTCTGCAGATAAATCATGCTGACATATTTCTCATATTTTTCTGTTACCTCTATCCAGATGTATTACCAGATATAGGTGAGTAATGGATCTCTCAATATATATTCATTCTGGCAAAAACTACAAAAGCTCTCACGAACATTCACTATAAAATAATGCTGATCAGTGCCAACTTTTTACTTCAAGGGACCTCTGCATTCTATAGCAGCATATTCAAAGCAGTACTTAGTCACCAAAAAAAAAAAAAAGAAAAAAGAAAAAAAAAGCCACTTGGGTAACTTGGAAAAAGTAGCTAAACTTTACACTAACTTCAGCAGAGAGTTTACCACCAACTTTCTGTTGGTGAATTGTGACTTAATATGTTTAACCTTTGTTCATCATCACACACACACACACACACACACAAAGCACTATTTTGTCTCCTCAGCTGGGCAAGCCAGAAAACCCCCAAACTGTTAGAATTACAGCAGAAAAGCAGCACGGGGGTTTGTTTGGGTAGCTGGATAGTGCAGGTCTGGCTGGTGAAGCTTTGCTGTCCTCAGAGTCCCCCGCCCGGTAGCAGCCTGGCATGTGACAAGCCTGTCACTCAAAACTGCACAAACTCCTCCCCAGCATCCTCCTCAAAAGGCTTCTCTGAAACAAAGAGAAACCCAAACTAACTCTGGATCCAGACAAACCTGAAGAGCCCAGCTCAAGAGCACAAACGGGGAAAAATATGAATTGCCAGATTTTTTGAATAATAGCAAAATTGAAAGTGCCTTGGGTACACCCAAGCGCAGCTGCAATAGCTAACTTATTAATGTCTTTTCATTGCCAGTCACATCTAAACAATCTGCAAAAGAAACTTTAACAGCTCTTCTTGTCATAAATGATTCAGCTGAAAGATATACAACCTTGTAAGCCAGGTGGTGAGATGTAAAAGAGGCTAAATCCTGCACAGGATATTTGGGGTTTTTTTCTGGCATTTTTGTCAGGCTATACAGAGAAGTCCCTATCACTGGTGGAGGTAAATAACCCCCAAAGACCTTGAAGGCATGCATATTAATATCAGGAAAGGTATTTGTTTCAGACTCACTTGCAGAACTTTTGTTAAGGAACTACTTGTAGGATTAAAAGTACCAGAGAAATTTGGTGAATATGAGTGAAATGAATATTTTAACTAGACGAGTTATTAAACTCATATGGAAGAGACACCTTCCAATGTCCAACAAGAGCTTTGAAAATACAAAAAATTGCTTTACTAAAATTATAATCTCATCCTTCTTTCAGCATACAGGTCAAGACTTCTAAAAAGAGAAGTCAAAAATTCTTTCTTTCTCTTTTTCTCTCATTAATTAAGCCAAAATTTCAATGAGACAAAGAACAGTATAAATGAAGTAACAGCAGCACTGCAGTAAAAATCATAGCCACTGACAAAAACAAAACAAGAATAATTTTTACCTGATTGTTATTTTAGTTATTATCAGCCTTGCTGACTCTTAGATCCTATTTAAAAATATTTTATGTTTTGCAGGATATCCAAATAAGACTCTATTTTTCTGTGACCAGCAATGACTCTCTCAGACCCTCCATCTTGTCCTCTTGCCTAGTACCAATAGTGTCTTCCATATTCATCCTGGCACATCAGATAAGTCAAGCTACTGGCCAATCCTTCCTCCTTGGTGGGTAAGTAACACCAAGGTCATGATTGAAGTGAAGTATCTGGGAATAAACCAGCCTGGATTTGTTATTATGTTTATGTTCTTCTCTAAATGAACACAACATTTATTGTCAAAGGGCTGAAAAAGACAGTTAGAAAAAACCCAGTAAACAAGTCACTTGTAAAACAAGAAAGAGACAAGACAAAGTGACTCATAAAAACAAAGTTCTATAAAATTGTAAATTACAGGGAGAAGCAAGGGTCAACATGGCCACTTAACTTTGCCCTCCTATTCTTAGTATAATGCAAAATAGAACAGAAATAAGGGTTTAGTCATGGCTTGGAAATACTTTACTCATACTTTTAGCACATAGATTATAGTATCTGTAAGTAAATGAAGTATCAGGTTGTTGCTTTATAATTGAACTAGAAGAAAAGCAATGGTATGGAATATTTTTCCTTCTGTTTTTCCCCAGCAGTTGGTAAGAAATCTATGCCCATTAATCTTACTGTACTGGGTTTACATGGCCAGGTTTTGGTAGTGGGAGGACTACAGGGGTGGCTTCTGTGAGAAGCTTCTAGAAATTTGCTCCCTGTCCAGCAGAGCCATTCCCATCTGGGCAAGCACAACCGTGCTGCTGGCCAAGGCTGGGCCAATCAGAAATGGTGGCAACACCTCTGTGATAAGACATTTAAGAAGGAAATAAAATATTATTGCACAGATCTAATTGTGGCACGGTTAGAGCAGAGTGAGAATGTGTGAGAGGAGCAGCCCTGCAGACACCAGGGCAGGTGGAGAAGGAGGGGAGGAGGTGTTCCAGGCACCGGAGTTGAGATTCCCCTGCAGCCCGTGGTGAGGGAAATGCACCCCTGGAGCCCATGGAGGAGACGCACACCAGAGCTGGTGGATGCTCCAAAGAGGGCTGTGAACCCACAGGAAACCTGTGCTGGGGCAGGCTCCTGGCAGGGACCTGCAGACCCCTGGGGAAAGGAGCCCATGCTGGAGCAGGTTTTTGGTAGGACTTGTGACCCTGTGGGAGACTCAAGCTGGAGCAGCCTGTCCTTGAAGAACTGCACCTACTGCAGGAGTGGCTATTGCTGC
The DNA here is from genome assembly GCA_013397155.1 of Irena cyanogastra. NCBI lineage: Eukaryota > Metazoa > Chordata > Aves > Passeriformes > Irenidae > Irena > Irena cyanogastra. The sequence continues at coordinate 316,040 of VWZV01012162.1, read as the reverse complement.
AGCACTTCATGGAGAACTGCCACCCGTGGGATGGACTCACATTTGAGGAGTTCATGGAGAACTTCATGGAGACCCCACACTGGAGCAGTTCAATGGCATGAACTGACCATTACCCCCATTCTCTGTCTCCCTGTGCCACTGAAGGTGGAATTTAATCTGGGAAGGAGAGATGGGTGTGGGGAAGGTGCTTTTCAGAATTATTTTACTTTTCATTGTCATGCTTTGATTTTGTTAGTAATAAATTCATTTAATATCTCCAGTTTGAGTCTGTTTTGCCTGTGATGGTATTTGGTGAGTGATCTCTCCAAGACCTTAGCTCATTGGGTTATATGTTCTCTCCCCCGTCCAGCTGAGGGGGGATAGGGTGGCTTTGCCAGGTGTCTAGCATCCAGCCAGAGCCAGCCCACTAAACTTACCCATCATGAGTGACTCCTATCCATATTTTGGACTCCAGGGCATGTTGCCAGGCTGCATTAGGGTGTATCCATGTGCTTGGAAGCAGCATGGTGTGGGCTCTCTGTGGCTGCATCCAGCCTGCAGTGCAAAGACCTACAAAGTCCCAGGGGAATTGTGAAGCACGTAAGGACCTTTCTCTATTCACAAACTTTTTGTTTTTCCTCCAGAGGGGACCAAACCACTGCAGAAGCAGTTCTTCCCTCAGATCCCTTCTGCAAACTCATTTAGAAACAGATGTGCAAGGGAGTATTGGAAAACCCTGGAAGTTTCATAGATCAGAAAGAATCAGAGCAGATATTCATGTATGGTACTTTCTTCCTACAAATTCTTTTATATTTTCAAGTCTTTTCATCTTAAAGCAAATACACGTGTGACATTAAAGATAAGTTTGCTTTGCCTAAGTTTTTACTAAGGTCTTAAGATACACCGTAATAAAATGCATGGTTTGTTTTCCAGTGGTATGTGCAGGGCAAGAACACATTTTGTAATACATCACAGGCATTTTAAATCAACGTGACACATTTAAGTTAATTCAGTTCTTTCTATCAGCACAATATCACTAGCTCTAGGTTGCTCTTATTAGCCATTTCCCTGTTCCCAGCTTTTTGATCTCCAGGGAAAAATTAACAAACCAGTTTGTTTAAACTCTTCTTGAAATATTAGCTCTCCTGTTAACCCAAGTGACTCCGAAAATTCATTTGGAAAATAGAAAACATAGCATTACATCTGGGTGGCTATACACTATTGTAACACACACATATTAGCTACTCCTTCTGTATTGCTTGAGGGACCAAGAATACATTTATCTTTCATGGAAAATTCTACCTAGCACTAGAAGTAGCAAAAAATAAATACACTGAACATCACGTAATTCCCAAGGCAAACATTAATCAGTTATGAGAAATATTATGATACAGGTATTTCAGCTCTCTATCCCTTGTGGGACTCATAAGGTAAATAATCTAAGCCATTGGATTGATTGTAGAAAGCATTTAAACCTATGATGTCAAGATATTTATGATTTGTGCAGCCAGATATTAATTTGCCAATACTTTTAACTCATGTGATTAGCTTTCTGCTATCTACACAGAGGTTGAAATGATGGCACCTTTCAGAGCAGAAACTGTATCAGTGAGTAATGTAGAAATGGTATTCTACTGACTGAGAGCTGCACCAGGACTGTAACTTATCCACAGCTAGACAGCACTATTTTCTTAGTTTATGCAGACATTTCAAGCATTTTTCTACAGAGAACATTCCAGAGAGAACATCTATTGACACTACAAGCATCCAAATATAAATTACTTTTGTCCTAATTACGTACTGAAAGTTTCAGTCAGGAAATTCCACTAATGCCAACTGAAGCTTTTTTCCCTGATAACATTTTTACAGGTTTTGACTTAGATTTATTTTCCCATATACATAAGCAACCTTTCCCAGGGGAAATGCTTTATTTGTCTATATTAAAAAAAACCCACAAAAACTTTAATTTTTTGACATTTAAAAAGGTTTGGCCTGAAATATCTAAGCATATGCTATCATGTCAAACTTTTTTCAGTTACTTTGGAAATTTTATACCCATAATGATTAATTCATACTCAAAATTTTCCAATGTACCACAAGATGCAGAAATCTAAATAGCAGGGATGTTTCAAATAGCATTTAATGAAAAGCAGCTGTCCTTAAATGAGCTATATGTAAATATAGCAAATTAATTTAATATTTTGATTCTTGATGGTGTAAAATATTGTAGGCATAATAAAAGTTAGGCACAACTGAAAAATACACACAGAGGGGAAAATTTCATTTTCAAAAAAGCAGTCTTTCTTCTACATGATATCGTCATATAATGAAAAGTTCTGAAACATTAAATGTTTAATTTGGTTTTGCGCCAAATCAGAAAAGAAAAAAAAAACATTAAAATGTTTTGTAATGCAAAATAGACATCTCTAGCTTTTATCCACTCCACTCATTAACTTTTGTCAAATCAGTGCTATTCATAATGGGTGAGTTTCTTTGTGAAACAGAAAATAAAACTAAAAAGTCCATAACTCCAATCCTCAAGTTGTTCAATTGCTCAATTTTGTGAAGAACCAGTATGATTTTTTTCTTCTGGTTTTGTTCTGATCTTAGTTTTAGACATCTGGCTGGTTTCTGTTTCCCAGTGGGCATTTTCTTCAATGTATGGGATTTACAACACAGAAAAGAGACTTCACCAAGTATCCAAGCACCAACATTAGGTGTGATTAACTCCTATTCAAGCGCAGCATCTTAACTCATAGTTAATTTGGAAAAAAAAAAAAAAGTGGTTTTTGTTCCTGGCAACCATTCCTTATTTCCACTCTCTTTCCCTGCACTTTCTGGACACCCGTTTTAATACCTGAAGGATGAGGTCATTTTGATAATCATCCACTTTAACAGCTGACTCACTTGGAGTGACCTGCCTGGGTACATCTTTCTTTCTTAAACACTTTTCATCGTTTATTTTTCCCAATTTTGATCCAACTTGCATGAGATTTTTGTCCCACATGTAGCATGACAGGAAAATTCTATTTGAAATCTGTAAAATGAACATGAAGTGGAGCCAGAACAGCTCTGTATTTACAGAATATTAGTACATCTGAACAGGACACCATTAGCAATAAAAGGTGAAAATCAGAATTTGATTATGGAGAACTTAAAATGAACCTTATTCTACTAACTCAACTATAAAATTATAAGATTAACCCACACTAAATTTAGTTCACAAAGATGCTTGGTTTTTGTAGCTCTTTATTTTTAACCTTTCATATTGATTTTATAAACCCCAAGATATTTAAATGACATTCAGACATTTCCATCTTTGTTTACATGGAAATCATATGCAGAAGGACAAGTGCACATGAGTGTACAGCTGAAATGCAATAACAACTTAGATTTTGAGCCTTTTCCTCCTTCAGGAACTGCAAAAAGTGGTGCATTAAAGCTATAATTAAAACATTTGGCTCTCAGAGGCAGAGTCTGTGTGTGTTGTGCTTTACATGCTCACACAAAGCCAATTTAACAGCAAAGATTCAAATTTTAGGTGTTGACAGCAGCCAAGAGTTACCAAACTTTGTCACTAAACTGTGACCCACACTGGGTCAGCGATACAGCAAGAAAAAAGATGCGGAGTTGAAACACCTTTTTTGTGGAGCAACATTTGAAATCTGTGTTTCCCCCTTGTCCCACCCACAGACCTCTAGTTTTCTGAGTGTGGTTCCAATTTACAGTATTCTATTGCTATGGGGCTGCTGGGGTATTTAAACCCTAATGAAAATGTATTTATGAAAATATTGAATGAACTATAAAAAAAACCAAATCTTGGGCAATCACTGCCTGAAAGTTCAATATTGCTACTTCAGGCAATATTATTACCTTATAATAAGGTCTCCTGTTTTCTAAGTGTGACTAATATACCTGAATTCCTAGACATGAGACCTGGTGTTCAGCTGTGTTAAACACACACACAGGCCAAATGAACTCACTTAACAGGAGTACTCAGACTAGATTGTAAAGCAGATTTATCTGTGCTATGATTTAATATTCCATTTCATTCAGCTACCAACTTCACAAGAATTTTTTTCTTCTAGCCTTTGATACAAACCAAGAAATAGGGATTCACCTTTTCCCCACAGGAAGCAAATTTAAACAATAACAATCCATCCTTGGATTTTCAGACCTACTAGACAGTCTGCATCTATTTAAGACTTCCTGAATTCTAAATAAACAAACAAACAAACAAACAGGATTAATATGCTTTTCAGAATTTTCTGCTGTAATACTTTGTTAGGAACCATATTGCATCTCACTGCCTAATATTAATTAAATTAGATAATTTTTTAATTACATATTGACTGGACCCCAAATGCCCAAGTGCACCACCAGGCTAATTTTTAAATTGATACCTATTTAATTTTATCTCAATGGTTCCTGTTTCATTATTACCCGAATAATATATTTTTTACATCTTGGCTTTTTTTCACTTACCCTTTGCTTTTTGTTTCTCCAAGTTTGGTCTTCTCTTCCTAATAGTCCTTCTACTGCATATACTTCATTCAGCTGGATTGAAATTGCCTTTTTAACCGACCAGAGACTTCACACTGATTTTATTCTTGCTGTTCCAGAAAAGCAAACCTCTGGCACTGACAGGATGCTAATAGCCCACAAACAAAATATTTTATATGTAAGAAAAATCTACAGCTACTAAACTTCAGTTCTTAATGCAATATTTCTGTCTGCGCTTCAACTCTTGTTGTCAATGGTAAGACCAAAGTAGCATTAGTGTATCAATAAAGGAGGCTATCTCTGAAAAAACAGTAGTAGAAAAGTAGAATTGCACTAGCAACAGGCCTGGAGTCGGTAATGTCTGCTCTTATATTTTTATTATAATTTTTAGGCTTATGGGTTTGGGGTTTTTTTAAATATAAATTCCCTAGTGTACCCCAAAGGAAGTTAGAGAAACAGTAGTAATACCTGAGTAGGCAATGTGACTGCAATTTACAAATTAAGATCCAATTTCCAGTATTTTCCTCTTTATCACAATTTCCTATTAAAAAAACAAAAACAAAAACAAAAACAAAAACAAAAACAAAAACAAAACAACAAAGAAGCAAACAAACCAAACCAAACAAAAAACCACCAAAGAACCTTATCTCCAAACTTCAAGCAAGGAAAAGCCTTCAGTGTTGTATTCTAAAGCTTTATCTGTCTTATTTTGATCACTTCCTGTCAATTTTTCTTACTTTCATAAAGAAGAGCTAATCACAAAAAAAAAACCAAAAAAAATAAAACAAATGTAAAAACAATTAAAATCAAAGCACACCAATAAGCAGCAGTTCAAACCACACAAAGATCTTTGGTTGACCAGTAAATCAAAGAGAAACGAAAATATTTTACAACAAAAAAATTAGTAAAAATAGTTACTATGTTTCCTCATATGAAGATTCTGTCTTCTGTTATAAACATACCTACACAACAGATATGAAAGGTCCATTTAACTCATGAGGACTAGACAGATTGTAAACAACTGTAGAGCGATTGTAATTACTTTTATATTTGTCAGTACTCAAAATTAATGAAAATTCTGTAAGTATTGGCAAGGCAGATGAATTGTAATGTAAGGTAAGAATGAGAACAAACTCACCCTGTGCCTAGGTATAGAATGAAGACAGTGATATTACCTTTTCCTCTTTATGCTGTTAAATATATTAAGTCAGGGAATTCACTTTGTTCATTGGCAGTCTAACGGTATTTTTTTAAAACCAAACTATCTATACACACTCAATAAAAAAAAAGTACTGTGAGTTATGATATCAAACCAGGGCCTGATCCTGTATTAGATACAAAGAAGAGGAAAAGTAAAATATACCTGTAAATAGCAATCATGCTTTGCTTGGTGCCACTAAAATGAACCCCAAACTTTTTTGTTTTAAGTGCTACATGAAAGAAAATCTTTCTACTCAATTGACCACTGTACCCCTCAAATTTATGTTTTAACAGAAAGATTATAAAATAGAGGTAGAATAAGATGTTCAGCAACCACAGGTGTTTATCAAAATTTTTTTGATTGAAATTACTTTCTAAGGCACAGCACTGTGAACATTCCTAATGTTCTGCAGCCAGCCATAAAGAAATCAATGAATCTTACACACCTCTTATCTTCTGATGATCTCGTTCATCAGTTTACTTTAGAGATACTTTTGAACCTACAATTTGCTAGCTGGTTTGAATTTTTCCATAATGAGTTCTCTATCCCTAGTTCAAAGTAAATCCAGCACTCAGGATTAGGGAGGGAATGGTTTGACTACTGTGTGCACAAGGTAATGATTTCCTTTCTAAAAGTTTAAGCTTGCACTTTCAATTTAACGTTGTTTGGATTAAATCATCAACTTTAAATATATGGATATCAAACCAGCCAAAACATGCAGAATGTAGCTTTAGCACTAAAAAATCGGCTGTACTCCATTAGTCTTCTAGATGCCTGGATATGCTGTGTGACAAAAGAGGTTATTTGACACTATACAGGGGGTTCAGGACCTTCATCAGGAGCAACTAAAAAGTGATGGGAAAGCATTGCAGTGTTCTGGTGTTAGAACCTTTGTTACTGGGAATTTTAGACTTTCTGCGCTGACAGGCACTGACCCCCAAGTGAACACTGCATTTGACCTGAGGCCATGGAGAAAGCTTCCAAAATTGAATGACAGAACTGGGATTATGGGTGTGGAGTTTGAATACAAGTGTGTAATATCACATGGTGGAAAACTTAGAGTTTAAGGTTTTAGAATACAGTAATATATATAAAGCAAGATGGAGGCTTTAGGGCAGAGACTGGTCCTCCTTCACATTCTTCTTCATGGGTTTAGGTGGTATTGTGTAACTGGATAAAAAAACTCTGCATTGCAGGCCATGGGTGGTAGGTTAGTGAGTTAAAAGTAAAAATCATTTAGATATCATTTCTTAATTATATATTATTTCTCTCTAAAAGGCTTTTTAATTTTATCCTTAAAAGCCCTTGTAGAGAGAGATACAGCTCCATTTTCAGCTTGTTAGAGTGGAGTGCTGTAGAAGTCACAGTTTGTGAAAGTGTAATGTAGATAAGAACTAATAAACGTCTGAGTCCCAACAAGAAATACCATCCCATCCATTTAATCCCATCCTTTGCAAAAAAGAAGCAAGAACCCAAATTCTGCCCCTGGAGAGTATTAATACAATGGGGAATTTAGCTGTTGCATGATCCTGTGTTGGTCATTCAGAGGGGAATAATGCAAAATTAGTAAAGTCTTAGCATCTGTCTCACCTGGGGGGTCCTCTCCCATCAGCTAACACGCTTATGAAGATCATGCAATCAAAGAGAGGTAAAATTGCCTTTTCCCAGCACCACCCTGCTGCAGTGGGGACATTTTGAGCCCTACAGCACATCCAGGTTCAAAAGTGGGGCAAAAAGAGTGGTAGGGTAGGCATAACCAGCTGCCTGCTTGTTTCTGAGGCACAATGGGAGGCATGCATTTCTTCTGTGATAAAATATCAATGAGCCATGTTACTCTGCATGTAGAGTCAGATAAAACACCCTAACTGCTTTTCAGGAGGTAGTCACTGAAACCTAAAGAATTCATTTCTGATAAGCTCATGCTGCTTTTATGGTCCTTCCCCTTAATCATTAGAGTGATTTTTCCTAATTTAAATGGGACATCATAGGAAAATGTTAAGAGTCTTGAATGCTTGTGTACCTGCATGTCACTGTACATGAAAGGGAACTTAAGGGAGGAAAAATCCTCATTAATAACCTACAACAGAGGTAAATTGAAAGAATCATGCCAAGATCTGACTTCACAGCAGTAAGACAATGCATCTCACCATTTAATGAGAACAAAATGAGAGAATATTGAACTCTTCACCCAAATAATGTTTTGAAGCTTAGGAAAACTTTGGAGAGACATTTGGGGCAAGAAGTATATCGGCCACAAGTGGTAGAGTTTCATATTAGTCCCGAATTTCATTCTTAAAATTGTATGCCAATTCTTCCTACTACTGCTTTCTGTTGTGAAATATTGTTTTATGCAGAGTAACTTGGGTTCTTTTCAATACAAGTGTGACAGCTATGATAGTCAGTGAGAAACCATATGGGCAGGTCAAAGCAATGCAGAGCGGAAAGTATTTGCAAACTGGTCCAGCATCCTTTCAGACACCAACAGAGAGGTAGGGAGGATAGCTGACCAGCAGCACCAGTTTTGTGGGAATATTTGAATATATTCCCTGTTGCTGTCATAGAGTACATCATACATCACCCCCAAATAGATTTGGAATATGCAAAACAACAGGTCCAAACTCACTAGTCACTTTCAGTAATACTGTCTCCAAGTTTATGAAACTGTTCACTTGTGACAACTTATAATTAATGTTAATTTGACCATGACCTGGCATCCATTACTAAAGAATGTTGCAGATAGAAAACAAGTGAACATATGACTGAAAATCTGCAGAATTGTTTTCATAATATTAACACTGCCTCAAGATCTAACACTTAACTCAGATAATTAATCAACTCAGAAAAAAATCATTTTGCTTAATTGAAATGGCAAATTCTATTTAGCATCAAACAACTACTGCTCAACTCTCAAGGAAGAGGAAGGACACAAGACATGAAAAAACAACTTGCTTTCCAACATTGCCACAGTCTGAAATTCTACCAACTTACTTCTCAGTGAGAAATGGGGAAATGATCCCTCATGATTTAAAATGGAACTCCAGGAGTCCGTCAGGTTTCCACTGTGGCAGAAATTATGACTCTGAACCTGCAAGGTGTACACATTACTTAGCTAAAGCATGAAGTTAAGCACAGTATATAAATCTCTGCTAACTCAAGAGGCAGCATACTGTATTCCTTGGCATTCCCAATGTTCCACAGGGACTACAGAATTAGCTCTTCTCATCAGCAGCTCCTGTCAGTTGCTGTAAGCAATACAGAGAGCATGCAGCAATGAAAGAAAGAAGAGGCTTCTGTTTTCCTCTAGATTGTTACATTGATAAAATTGTTTAAGTAATGGATTGTAACAAAGTCAAAGAAAGAAGCCATTCTGAATACAAAGCAAGTTTGTATGGCTTGTAGCCAATCTGCTGCTTAATTTTGTAGGAGAATCAGCTGTTCTCTACATAGCAGAGACTGTGCTTTTGTAGTTTTATGTCACCCAGAATCCAAGCCTCCCTTGATGTTTCCAGCAGGCACTTCCAACTCAAGCATTGTTCCATGTGATGAACACAAAGGAAAAATCTCAGTTATCTGCCCCCAGTTCCATAAAATACTTAAGAAAGAGCTTAGACCTTCACAAGAATATTGTAGCTCATAAGCTAAGCATTTGTTTATGCCCAGAGCTGGACCTTCAGATGAACCTTGAAAGATAAGTAATTTCAATGTTCTCACACAGCACGGCTGAGTTGACAGTCTCAGCAATTCCAAATCATCTTTTTTTTCTTCTTACTTGGTGCATCCCTGAATAGAACTTCCTTTAATCACAAAAGGAGGAACTGGCACAATTTAAAGATTTCCTGATACAATTTAAAGTTTTCCAGGTTGGTTTTGTTTTTCTGTTGTTTTGGTTTTTTTGGAGGGTTGTTTTGCTCTTATACATATTAGTTAAACTTAGGTAAATCAGAGTATAAACCACAAGTCTTTAAAAAAATACTACTCAAAACCTGACAATGCATTTTGTTGCAAAAGTTATGGATATAAATTATTGGGATTTTTAATTACTCTGGGCTCAGTTTTCTCCTGTTAAGTTAGTTTTGCTACTATCAAGTTTACTGTTACCTTCAGGAACAGCAAGAACATGCTTCTTTATGTATAAGTGATACATATGAGGTTTGCCATCACAGGATCACACACAAAAATACTTGTAGAACACATTAAATAATGCAGTAGTAACACTATCATGTATTGATTTGGGCTAAAAATTTTTTTTGGGGGAAAAAAAAGACCATCTTAAAAGGTACAATTAAACTAGAAAAACAGTATGATATGCATTCTAAAATTATATACTTTACCATTCAATTTTCTAAATGTAAGCCCAAATGCTTTGTCTTTGGGCTTAATTTTAGCTCCATTCTACTGCAGGTAAGTCTTCTGCAAATTCTAGCCTGAGGGTATACTTTTTTTCCTTTGTGTTTAATGCTGTTTGAAGCTGCCTGAGTGGAACTTGTGAAATTCCCAGCATCACAAGAGAGGCTTGTGTTTTCCATTTAACCCCTGAGTTCTAACTTCTGTTCACAAATTGTCTGAGCAATATGCTACATGCAGCTCTTTCCACACGCTGATACAGATGCTGCGCTCCATTCACATGAAAGCAGAACATGTTTATTTAAATATTGACTCCACTTAGACATCAATATTTTTTTGCTATAAAAGCTGCATCTGAATATTGTGGAAAGTGAAGAAGATGTAGATAAAACTCGCAATACTTTTTTTCAGTAAGAATGTAAGTTCTATGTGAGTAAGAAAACAGACCAATATGAAATGCACCAACAACCATAGGAAGGAAAGATTTAAATTACATGGGTAGTTATGTGGCAAAGACTACAGTGGTTTGTTTTTATAGACAAAGTAAAAGCCTTATATAAACAGAAGAGGAACTGAATGTACTAGCTTTAAGGCTTTATTCAAAGAACTTACACCTGAAGTTAATATACTTTAAGAACTGATAAAACAAATGTAATTTAGAGTGCTCAGTGTGCTAAATCTACTTGGCATGCTCTACAGCTTCCTCTTTGCTGCTGTAAGATTCGCTGCCTATAGCTTTTGGCAGTCCCAACAGAGCCAGCTCTTTCCACTAACAAAATACAAAATGCAAAATTAATAAAAGGACTCTTTGAAACTGACAAAAGTGCCTCAGGCAAACTATCTGCCCAGCAGCTGGTTAAAATTTAATCAGTTATTTTTTTCCAGTCCTGTATATCTTTTGTATGGAGCTCCCCAGATCAAGTGTGGTCAAAGTTTGTTAAAAAGGAAGAATAGATAAGTCTCTCTCTTTCAATAAATTAGCAGCAAAGCTAGTTCATTTCTGTTTTTTATTGACAAATTGAGCTAATTGTTTTAGTTTCCCCAAAAGCATCTAAAAGATCTATTGACAGATTTTATCTGAATATAAGAAAATTAATGCAGAAAGCCTGATTTGGATTGTGGTGAAACTGCGATGCTTTTTCGATGCTTTTTACCATCTACTATTGCTTTAAATCTTTAAATAATTTTTGTGGAGGTGGGTTTTAGCAGTCATGCTGATTTTAAGCATTAACACTATCTGTTACAGACGAGGAATGTAGATTCACTGAGTAGTCAGATGCAAAATATAGGGTTGCTCTTCAGTTCATTTAGTTTTCATACTTAAAGACTGTTTCCAAGCATTCAAGTGAAAAGGAGGCATTTTCATGAACCACAGAGTACTTTTAACAA
>VWZV01012162.1:193457-304386 GCA_013397155.1 Irena cyanogastra | reverse complement strand
TATTGTATCTACATGTATTTACTCATTAGCAAAATTATATTATATACATATATATACACACTTATATAATATATATTATTATAATATATATTGTTATAATATATATGTTACAACATATATAATATATATGTTTGTATAATATTATATAATATATATGTTTATATAATATTTATTTATATATTATGTGTTGTATCTACATGTATTTACTCATTAGCAAAAGGATGAACTTTAAAACTTAACTTTGGGTATGAGAGTTTTGTTATTTTTTTTTATAATTCAATACCATCAACACATATAACCAACTAGATGCAAGACAAAACCTACATCTTTCTAATTTAATACATCTTTCCTTGAATTACAATTACAAGTCTACCCAAAACATGGATTTAATGGTAATTTTACTTTGGTGTACTACTTGCTGGCAAAGCAAGCATGGACTTTTATTAACAGTTCATAGTATCATGGTGGTGTCAAGTCATATTTACAGAGCAGGGTGAGGAAGTTTATTGTGATTTATAATGCCAGTGGAAAATTGATTCCATGGAATCTAATGCCCAGCAACCTCCCCATACCCATGTGGTGACATCCCTCTGCATCCCTGCTGGTCTCCCTTGGTTCACAGGTGCAAAGTGCAGTCCAGTGATTTCCTGCTGCCAGGGTCAGTCATTTCTGTCTCATAGGTTGAATGCATTTGCATTCTGCAACCCCTTATTTTTCCCCAAATTTTCATTTGCACAAATGAAAAATGTATAAGAACGCTCAAGTCTTCCAAAATAGCTGAACAACTTGGTGTTCAGTAAATTAATGGTGCAGACAGGTCCCTTATTAAAGTCCCCTCACTAGTACATGTTTATCCTACTGTTCTGGCAGCAGTGACTAACGAGTTGCTGCAGCAACATTGTGCTATGTAAGACACTGCCTCAGGCTTTACAAGCAGCCCTGAAGGCCCAAGGCAGGCCCCAACTACACTGACACATAAACAGATTCAGTTGCAGGTGGAAATGCTTTCAAGATATTTACCTTGAGCAGATCAGATGTCTTTCCCTAAATAACCAAGATAATATGGCCAATAAAACCTCCAAGCAGAGCCTGGTTACAGGCAAGGATTTTGACAAATTATTTTCTCCATAATCTTAATGTCTATTCTTTATTGATACAGCTCTCTACTTACTTTTAATAAAACCAAATGTCATTAATTGCAAATTGCAAAGTTCTCTCTTCATTCTTTAAATCTAATAATGTAAAAATAAGGATATGAATACTAAAGCATTTGAAGCAGACTTATATAAATCTGTGTTTAACTGACAGAAACAAACTAAAACTGCAAACTCTACATTTAAGTTGAATATTCAGTGGGAGAAATAAATTAGTTTTATCACAACAATTCAGTTATGTTTATCCATCCTGGTACACTCTGTGGGGTTTTTTTTAATACTCTGACATTACTTACTCTTCCATTACTACCCTATTATTAATAAAACAAAACGGTGCTGCATTATCAGACAGCATCCACCTGTAATGTATAACTGTAATGTAAAACTTCTAATGCTCATGAAGGCTTGACAACATCTAAATGAGGAGAAACTCTGTGCCTCTCCTGAGCTGCTACAAGTGGATGACCAGAATTCCGTACCCTGTTTGTGCTCTGTTCAGGAATCTGGTATGAACCTCTGCTCCACCTTGCCTGGGTTCAGTCATAATATAGCTATTTTATGTGTCCTACAGACTGAGGGGCTGTTCACAGCAAATTTTCCTTTCCTAGCTCAGCCAGGTGTATTATAGAACAATCTCAACCAAAAACTGCATGAGAAAAAAATGACATCTTTGAGGTAAACATGAGACAAGCAGACATTTATACACGGGGTTGCTTTAGGATAAATTCCATCCTTGGACATCTTGTGAAATCCACAGCCTAAGAGTTGTTTCATCAGCATACAGAAAGAGCAGCTGGGTAAATTATTCTTAGGAGATAGCAAAAGGGACATCCTCCTTACAGACCAGCATTTGGAAAATTTGTCTGACATGCAAAGAATCCTGGTTCAAATGCCTTTGCAGGTTCTGGGGACACTTGTCTGGACAGCCATTAAGAGATGAAAGAAATGAGTTTGTTTCCCTCTCTATATAATTATGTGAAGTATAAGAAGTTATAAAACAGTGAATGGGAGAATTTCCAACTAGAAAACCCTTTTTCAGATTGACTGCTAGCACAAGACCTTGCAGAGGGAGCACTCTTGAGATAAAAGGGAAGAAACATTGTGTTCTTCTCACATTTGCACTGTGCAAGCCCCAGGTCTGTACGAGTCTTGAATAAATCCTTACCTTAATTGGACCCCTCAGGAAAGATAGGTAGAGGATCCCTTTACTGTGAATTGTAATAGGATCTGTGAAAAGATCTATAAGAGATGTTGGCAGTCTTTATGTGTTCTTGATGGCCCATAGAGACCCAGGTAAGTATTGCAGTTCAGCATTCTACCCTTCTACCAAAGAATGGCTCACCTGGCAAATTGTCTTCCCTACTGCACTCAGACTGTCCAGAGTGGATTCCTTTTTTATAAATATACTACTAATACTTAGGACATGCCTAAAGATTTTGTAAATTTGCTTGGGAAAAACCCTTTACAAACCTGGCTATCTGTTCAGACATCTCAAGAGTTAGATAAGTTTTTGCATCACCCAAAACCATACATGGCAGGGAAAGGAACTGCCTTTTTTTGTTTCCAAGGACCTACACTCCAATTTCAGCACCTCTGTACAGTGCATCTGTCTCATGATCTCCTCTGTACTTACAACAGAAAAAGCATTCCCTGGCTCTTTTAGGGTATGAGCAGGGCTGCTGACATGAGCTGCAGTGAAATGAGCACAGTTTCGTCTCTATGAGTAACATGAACCTGAAATTGTATGAGTAGCCCTAACTAATAAGATGAAGAAGACATCAGATATTCTGCTCAGAAGAAGCAAAACACATTCATACTCTAAAAAGTAATTTCCCTTCGCTTTCTTTAACACTGGGAGGACTGGAAAGGGACTTTGTGCATTATATGAGAATCTAAACATGAATCCACTTCTGATTTTTATCAAAGAATTGACACTCAGTCTTACAAAAGCTGTGAGAAACCTCCCAAAATAACCAAGCCTGGAAAATTATTTGGTACATATTGACACACCTCTTTAAACTAATAAAAAGTATCTATATGAAGACTAAAGCAAATAATAATAGACATGTAGACCAACAGAAATAAGTACTTATATACCAATAGTACAGTAACTCAGCCACATATCAAGGCAGTAAAAAAAGTCCAGTTTTACACACTATCCATTTTATTCCTTATCCAAGGACATCAGGCCTGGGAGGTTAAAGATATAATACTAATCTATGAACTGAATAGGCTGAGAAAAAATTATTAAAATATTTAAAACTATAGCAATAGCCTTGATGACTGAATTATTCTGCAATATACAAGAACAGGTTTTAAACCTGGTGGGAAACTTTCTCTCAGGTCACTAGGTTTAATGGTAAAATAAAGAGTGTTCGATTACCAAGTACAATTAATCTGATCTGTGATTAATGTGAGGAAGGTGGAGATTTGAGCGACACACATGAAATACACAAAAAGAGTGTATGATTAGGAAGAGAAATGTGTAATAAAGTACTTTCAGAAATAATAAAATCAAAGACAGAATATAGGCATAATGTTCTAGAAGTAAGTTCTATTTGCTGGAAGATCAAGTTAGATAAAAACTGAAAGTTTAATTCTGGTCTTTTCAGGTCTCTGGAGAGTGAGAGGAGCACAGGTTCAGACTCAGTCTACTATCCTGAATTCAGTAATCCCTACTTGTTACACATCTGTGATGGAATACCCTGAACTCAGGCATGATTTTCCTATGCACTCCTACAGGAACAGCTAGCAAAAAGGCAGTAATCCTCACATCCTTGGCATCTGTTAGCCTTTATGAAAATTCATTTCTTATTTGCAGAGGGTCAGGTTCTACCACCATAAACATAGAGTTGAAGCTATTTTCTCGGAAGTGCTAATAAAAATAGCAGGGAGGTATGTAAGGAGCAGCAGTCACTCTAGATTCAAGTGACAACATCTGAAATTACAGGGAGAGAGAACTTTAGGCTCTCATTAAGCATCACCATTAATTAAGGAGATTCTATAAAGATCTAAAACTAAACTCAGTTTATAATGCATGTCTAAAATCAGTTCATAATCAGTTGCAAATCTTGTTGAGTCCTGTGAACAAACCCACTACAAAGAAGAAACAGTACATGTTCCAGACTTAGGGAATCATACACCCTGCTTGCTATCTCACTTGGGTTTCATATTGTATGTATAAATAGCCGTATTAATACATCAGCTAAAATTAGCAATACAGTAATTTAAATGCAAGGAGCATTTAAATAAAAATCAAAGAATATAAAATAGCCTTAATCTTTATACTGTAGCAGCTTTATCCAAGCTTGTCTCGGTAAGCATCATGACATTGCCTAACAGCTGTATAGAGCACACACATAGAACTACTGGAGCTTTTCTTTTGCCAGAAACCACAGACATTTGTTTTTATTAGCATATCTGAGGTATACTAACTTTGTGCCTGTAGTGTGAAAAAGACAGGTATTTAAGTAACCATCTAAAAGTAAAATTATGGACAATTTGCATGTGTTTCATGGCTCATCTTTTGTAAAAGGGTGCAGCAACAATGATCGCATTGATTTCCATCCATTGCTCTGCTTTCTGATACTGGGCTTTAAATTATCAAATTGGAAGTGGAAATGTGGGTCTTTCAATTATATATTCGGAGGGGGTAAAAAGAAGATCAGGGCAGTTTGGTTCTATGTATAGCTTATATCCAACAACACTTCTGAAAGCGCTTCATTCCCAGAGATTACACATCCGAAGTACTTTCTTCCCCTGCAAATTCCTCTTCGCAAATTCCACCAATTTTCCACTTCTGAACACATTTCCTGCCCCCTAAATAGATTTGGTCTATTATCACACCTTGATTAAACCATAAAACTGAACTACAGACAGCAGGATGTAGGGAACACAGTGGCCTTCCCAGAACACTGACTTGTGGCTCAATCTGTTGTGTTTGCTGGAGAGCCTCTGCCTCTCTACAGAAAAACAATCTGTATCTACTTCCACGTGTAGCCAAATGTCAGGATGAATCATGTGCCTTGAAAGAATTCCAAAGGCAGTGTCAAGGAGTTGGGAGTGACTACAGGACCTTTAGGTGTGCAATGTGTTCTACCGTGCTTTTGAGTGAGTATGCTACACGTGACAGTTTGGCAATAACAAAGTAAACATTAGAAACCATAAAAGTTGAGTTTTAGAAAATCCCTGATATTTTCAACAGCAGCTCGACAATCACTTGACAAAAAAATCCACACGAAAATTCAAAAATGTATTATATCATTAACAGACCACTGGCTGACAGTGCAAGACCAACAATTTTCTTCTTCTAAAAATTGCAACTACAAAAATCTGCCTAAATATATTAAATATTTTATGTCACATTTCAAAATTAACACTTTTTGTGCAGAAATAATGGAAAATGAAAAAAAAGAAAAGAGGTTTTTCTCTAGAGTTGAGTGGCAGTAAATTTCAAAATAAACATTAATGTAACTACAAAGTATTAAGTCAGAAATTAAAGCCAGTTGAAAAATAGTGAGATGGAGATGGTATAAGAACTTAACATTGAGAATCCTACATGTATATTTCTCAAAACTGTAATTTCTCTCTTCCTTTTATTTTTGTTTTTTTGTCAAATGTTATTCCTGCTGCTATGATTTGGGTTTTTTCCTTTTTTTTCCAATGACTGAAGCAGTATTTTTCACTGGAATCCATTTGATACCTATTATGAGTGGCTTACAAAGCATTTCATGCTTTCTACAGGACACCTTAGAGCTTCTGGGAATATCATAAATATGAAATTTGGAGTTTTTTCTTTTATCTGCAAGACTAAAAGTTATTGGGTCAAACAGGTGTGTTTGAGATTATTTTCTCCATTTATCTTTCATTCTATGTGCTCACCAAAATCTAGATTTGAGATAAAGTTATAAAATGGAATGCAGTGTATGTAAATGTTAGAGGATTTGATGGACCACTTGCAGTTCCTCATGGCTAGATATTTATTTTTTCTTACCTGGTTCACGCTGCTCTCCAGCATAAAATACAAGACTTAAAAGCAAAAAATCACGTTTTGATTACAAAGCTTAAGACAGTCACAAAGACATTGCCCTGTGAAAGTGTTATCATGGTATAGACCAAGTTTCAGAGCCTAGAACACAGCAAAATCTTCCCAGATGGATATTCTCCTTACTGTCTAGCAGATAATGAATAGGGGAGAGTAAGGGGCATCTCAACTTGAATTAGATACCAAATACCTGCTCTGTTATTTATCTGATGTTTCTACTACTGAGATCCTTGACCAAAAAAAAGAAAAAGAAAATTAATTAGGAAACTCTCTGTCACCAGAGGAATCACAGACCCTACAGGTGCACATACTGACAACTGCCCTAATGAAGTTTGGCTTTTATATCTCTCAAAGACAAATTAATGAGTACAATTCAAACACATTGGTCAGAAGTTTTAAGTACAATGAAAAATATTGAGATGGGGAGAGTAGTATGAGAAGCTTTTAAAGAAAGAGGTATTGCTCCAGTGCACACACAGAGATGTTCTGATCTCCTTATGCATACTTCCATTCATGGGATTACAGACTGGTTTTAATACCACCATGAGATGAAAGCAGTCAATGTTATCACAGTGAATTACAAAACAGACAGCTCTTCTTACACTTAAAATTAGTGCACCACAAGAACAGTTATCAGAAATAATCTGGCCTTCCTCCTGACCTCCAAATCTTAGTCAGCTGCCGGTCCAAATGAGGCAGGCCAACACGTGTTCCAATCTCTAGGAGTTGCACCTAAACAAACTGATGTTCCTGTGAAAAGGTGAAAACACCATCTGAAAATTCATTTTGTCTTCCAGTTTAGACTATGTGTGCCTCAGACATTGATGACTGAAACATAACCTACCTTATTAGCCTTTATTTCATAAAACATACAGCTACAGTGGCTGTGCAGATCTCCTGTATTTTGACTTATAGACAAGAAATCCTGGAAATCTCTAAGGTCAAGAAAACCTTGTTTCCTGGAGTAGTAAACTAGTGTTTCTGTGACTTCAAGATGACTACTTTGTGTCTACTAAAAGGTTGTTCAAATTTCACCCAAATTATCAGAAATATTTGATGAGTCCTATGAAAAGCAATGAGATTTTAAAATGCAGAGTCAAGAGGAAATCAGTGCTATGCAGTTTGAGATAAAACCTTCTCTGATAGCGCTGGAGCTACAATAAAAGATTCTGCCCACTGTCTAATGTTAGTAAGTGTAAGGGCATAATACATAAATTAATTATGCTTCACTCACCTTTTTAAAAGTCAGGCACCGGTTTTACAGATAATTATACTGATTATACTAAGAACAACTGTCAAGTCTGGCAGAGAAGAATATACTAAAAGGAGAGATGATCAGAATTTAGTAGAAATTTAACCATATGAGCTTCTTCAGAAGTCGGTTCTGACATGTAACATCCGAAGGTTTTACTCTGTATTTATCTGTGCAAACTGCATAATTATTTGGTCATTTAGAAAGGCCAAGAAGACATAAAAATGTACATTAGACTGTACTTAGACCAAATAAGGAACAACACAGTGGATATGGCAAGCTTTCCCAAGAAAATAGCGAATGGATATAACTTCCCATGGTATGGCTGCAATATTTTAAAGGATTTTTTGTCCTAAAAATAAAACCTCATCTCCTCTCATTAAAACAAGTATATGTTTTATATTGTTTATACACATTTACAATATTTAAAACATAATTATATTTATATTAAAGAAGGCACTTTACAAAATGTAAGCATCATTTTTAATAGATTTCAGTGATTTGTAAACCTGAGTTTCACTATGGGTACTTTCCTATGGGATCTCTTGTTTTTCCTCTAGTCTTTGAATCTTTTAAAGCCCCTCTCATTATTTTTGTTGTCTGAAGTTGGGCAATAATGTTACTGTGATTAATTAAGCAAAAAGACATGGAAATGGGGGTGTGGTAATCATCAGATAATAAAGCCCTCTGGGTCTTGCAATGCACGAGGTGCAGCCAGGACCCTTTATCCCCAGAGGTCTGATTATCTCCAGGAAAGCTACACCTCCCTGTACTTGCTGTATGGCTATTATGAAATATCTTTACATTTTATAGATAAAGTAAATTACTTTAATCACTGAAAATTGCCAGTGTTGTGAGGTTTCAGCTGTGAGGTTCACAGAGCTTAATCTGCCCATTTCAAGTCTGAAATAACCAATAATTGTTCTAATAAAAGCATCAGTAAATCATTATTTAAATGCTGGGATCATCCCCTCAGTGTGGCAAAGGCACCTTCTGTATGTTTGATGACATGAGGTGCTCGTTTAACCACAACCCTGGAAGTGCAAGCCATAAGGGAAATACTCTACCAGGGCTCTTTAGTGTGTGTAATCAATGCTTTGTTAGAGCATCAAATTATTTTCTGTCATTCTGCAAAGTCCTAGGTCAGCAAACAATAACATCTGCCCAACATCTGAAAATCTCTTTGGAAAAATTCCAAATGTCTTCAATTTGTCACACTTCCAATCAAGCATTTTTCAGAAAATCTTCAGTGGCTTTTGTTCAAAGGCAAAATATATTTTCCCATTCCTAAATCATTGGAACGCACAAGAAGCATGTTCACTAATTGCAAATATGATGGGGATGTCAGTGACAACTCTATCCTGCCCTGCACATGCTCTGGAATTGTGAACACGGGGCTTTGGCAGACACCACAGTCAATCAAAAGATGGATCCTCCTTCCTGCTGCCAGCCCTGGGATTGTGCTAGCCTCACGTTTCCTTTCCTTGGAGCAGCACAGAAGAAGAAATCTCAGAATTACATCCCAGCTGATGAAAGTGTCACAGAATGACAGAAATATCACCTTTCAGGAAGAGCTTTTCCAAAACAAAAATTCCTTACACTGATAGTTCATCCTTACCTGTCCCATTGCAGCAATGTATTTAAGATACACTAACTGTTTGGAAAGATTTGCGAGCAGTTACACAGGGCCATGGATTTCTACTTCCAAGAGGCTTTCAGTGACCTAATGCACTACAAGAGAGCACTGTAGGATACAGACATATAAAAAGCACTCCTGATTATGTGACTATCCAGAAAGATGATCTATGTCTCAATTGTGTCAATAGATGAATTAAAAGCAATCCAAGGCCTTTTTGCAGCGCAATGTTCACAGACAAGCTGAAGACCAGTCACCTAGGAAAGCAGCTAGTTCTATTTATTGGACTAATGTATGACACAGTTTCCACTGGCATATCAAATTGGAGACGTTTTACCTAGAAACAGAAAACAATAAGGATATTGGATATAAGGATATTTAGCAGAGATGAAAAAACAGAACTAAGAGGCAGAGGAATACTTGTCCTAATGCCGTTTATCCTGCTTTTTTAAAGAAGTGCTAAAAAGTTGGCACATTTCTCGTGACAGGAAAGTAATTTTATTTCAGAAGGAAAATGTGTGCTATCAGTAATTCTCCAGAGAAATCTGAGATTATCGTGCCAGAGGCAATTAACCCTGAGTAATAAAAACTTCTAGCAGCCTCAAATGACAACCTGATAGAAGAGCAGATATTTCCAAGGGAAAATAGTGACTTGCAAACAAGATATCTTTTTCTTCTCTTCTGGCTTTCAACCCAAGCTTTTAAGCTTCCTGCAGTAATTTGTTTACCAAGTTGACTAATGAGAAGAATTAATCAGAAGACTTTTCATAGGAGAAATATGACCACTAATATGAGCAAGAATCGTATGATACAGAAGACCAATGTCATCTACTTCTGGGAGAATTCCAAATTGAAAGACTGAATCTGGTTACAAGATACAGTGTAGGAGATGAGGAGGAATGCTCTGTGGAAGCTACATTTAAAAAAATGAACAACTAATTAGCAAAAAAATAAATGAGAATATCAGTCCTAGTAATAAAGATGAGATCAATTTTAAGGCTAAACTTGTCCACTCCTTAAGTATAACTCATATAAAGTAGGAGCTGGTGAAGTCAGTGAAAGGACTCGTGAGAAAATCACGTGAAAATGAGGAAAATGGAAAGATTCTGCCTTCTGATAACTAATTTGTTAGCGCTGAAAATCCATTACATTTTTGAGATTCAAAATTAAGTGTTAAAATCTCAGTACTGTGTCCTTGTTTCATCTGGCATACAGTTACTTTTCTTCCCAGTGGCTGGTAGAGTGCAGTTTTGGATTTAGGATAACAATAACATTGGCAATGCACTGAGGTTGGAGTTGTTGCTTACACTAAGACTTTTCAGCTTATACCAGGGAGGAGGGTGGGGAGCACAAGGAGCTGGGAATGGGCACAAGAAGCTGGGAGTGGATGCAAGGAGCTGGGACAGCCAAGGTGGCCAAAGGGATACCCCATGTGGTGTCATGGTCAGCATATGCTCTAGGAGGAAAGCTGGCCGGGGATTGCTCAGGGACTGGCAGGTGGGAGGTGAGAAATTGCACACTATTGGGTTTGGTATTCTAATCAAATTCAGTTCATTTCCAAATGAAACAGACAAAGTATCTTTGAAATTTTTAGCTACATGAAGTTCATGACGTATTCCATCAGCTAATGCAGTTTCAAAAACTAACTGATGTCTTGTAATTCAGGAAGACATAGTGAACAAAAGATAACAAAACAACTATACCGAGAATAAAAAAGGTGGGCTCTTAGGAGCTGTCATTGAAGTACTGCAAAGCAAAAACATGGAGTTAAATTCATCATAACTCAGTATTTCTCAAGGTATTTCTTCTGAATTTTCTTCTGAACAAGCAAATAAACATAAGTTTAACGAAAAATTTGAAAACCTGCTAAAAGGAGGAATTGGAAACTGGCATGCAACATGCAGTAACTTTTAACAAATAAATGTGATTGAACACAGCATAACCGAAGCTGTTGATGACTGTGTTGTCGGTATGTTCTGCTGCTCACAGCACCAAAGCTTAAAGCTTATGTACATTTGAAAAAACTTCCAAACAGTTCAAGACACGCAGCATATATAAAGTAAAAAAGTTAAGACCATAAAAATTCTTGATTATCTAGAAATGGAATTACTACAACATCTGGCCCTGGAGTCTTGGGCTCCAACTCTGAAACTTGTTCAAAGTGGGATAGCTCACAGGAGCTGCTCCCTCTCACCTGTGGTTGCTGAGGAGAATGGCAATGTTTCAGTGTTTCAGTTTCATAATTATGTTAGAAAAGGATTCACGTAGACACTCGATATCAGGTAAGCTCCTCGTCTAATACGGAAATTGAACTCATGTAACATTCATGCAGAAATATTTTACGTAGCTCCAGTAAATATGATCAAAGCCTTTAATTGTAAAACAGGCTGGAGCTTCTTGTGAAGAATTTCGGGTAATAAGCAAATATGAAAGCCAACTTGGGGGTTACCTAAAAGGGTGAACAGCCTTTGAGGTACCAAACTTAAAGCCTCTTGTGCATCAAAATCTATAATGTTTAGAAATAAAACAGAGATCTTTGAAGGCGTGAAAATCCTGAGGCTTCAAGAATATCTTATTTAGGCTGAAGAATATATTACATAAAATGGGAGAGGGCATTATGAACACAGCCTAACAAGGAACACAGAGAAATGTCTCAACATGCTTTTTGTTCAAACTTTATAGGAAATTAGATTAATAATGCATGAGTTGCTTTATGCTAAGGTTACTGACTCACCCACCCCCTCATTTATTTTCCTTTGGAAAGCATTCTACTTCTACATACAAAATTAGATTTTTCCCATTTTATTCAACATGGGTAGAGCAGACACAGAGCTCTCAGATAAAGTCACTTTTATCACGCTATGCAGAGCTCTTCTGTTCATGTGAGTATTCTTTTTCTTGTTGCAAAAAGTAGACAATGTAAAGAGCAGCAAAACTAAATTATATAACTTTTTACAGCCTCACCAGTTCTTTCAGAGATGTTATTAAAGTAACTTCTGGTAAGTTATGATATTTACCAGATCTAGGGAAAGCCAGTACCTGTTTGGACAAAAACCTCATTCTTGCTGTGGGGAAAAAGAACAAGATGTACGCTAGAGAACATTTCCATCACTCTCCTATTCTTTCTTTATGGAAAGATTGTCAAGCTTATATTAGAAACAGTTTGTCCGCTAAAATTTGGGCAGGAAAATCTTTACCTTGTTTTTATTCTGAAGAGAAGCAGGTTGCAATAACACAGATTGTCCTTGAAGTCACTATAGCTCCACCCACTCCTCTTGTCAATGAGGAGATTAAACTCTGTGCAGTCCATATGTCTTGTCTCATGAAACACAAGGCATTTTTGGCATTTCTTCCCTTTAAGGGCAATCAGAGTTAGTAGATGAGATAAAGGCTAGCAGAGTACAACCGTGTGTACACAATGACTGCTTCAGTGCAATGACTCATGGAATATTAGAAAGTCAAACATACACTGTGATAGTTCTTTAAATGACAAATCATCATCAAAAGAAAGCTGTGAAACTGTTGCCATCACTTTCAAAATATAAATAGGGGAGAAGAGAGCAAAAGAGAAGGAAGATTTCTCCCACAGAATCACAAACCTCATTAACAGAACAAGAACAGATAATGATTGCAGGAATTTATCAACAAAAAGGTTGTCAAACTATTGCAGGGATGAAAAAGAGTTCAGTAGATCACCTTGTCTAAGACCACGATCTGAGATAGAGCCATCTGTACTTAAATAAACATTTAACAGGGAAAGCTAACAGTTCTTTAAAACTCTCAGTTACATTATTTCCTTTTGGAAAACTGTTGTTTACCTGCTTAGGTATCAGTACAGTGAGATTTTTTCCCCCCTGAATGGAGATATCCTCTTTCTACAAACTAAGCCAATTTCCTCTTGTCCTTCACCTGACAGTTACAGGGAGCAATTCAGGATACTCCTGATAAGTGCTTAGACACTGAAATGCTACTGTCAAGATTCCTCTGTCTTTCAAAAGCAGAAAACTGAAACAGTTTTTTTCAGCTGTTGATTAAAGCTTTACATTCAGTGTTTTATCAAAAGACTGTGCTTTATCATCAAAAGACTGAAAGCAGGTAAATATAGTATAAATTAATACTCTGAATGAAATTTTATATATATATATACACAAAAATTATAGACAAAGGACTTCTCACTTTATCATTACAGCCACTGTGAACCTTTTTGTTGCCTTCACTAGGAATAGCATTAATCTAAAGAAAGAAAACAGAGTACAAATCCAGTATGATCTTTATGAATAACAGCACATGAGAAAATTCTGGACAAATCTATTTTTGCAAGACACATCCTTTCCTTAACTTCAGAGACAAGTTGCATGTAGGAGATAAGAAAGATTTGACTGTAAAACAACTCACTAACCACGTACACTAATATTTTAGGAGGTCATTATCTGGCACACAGGCTATATTAATAAAAAAAATACATAATTCAGTTTTCCTTTGCTGGTAATTAATAATTTCATTGCCAAAGTTCTCAGAAATTGAGAGAGCCAGCAACAAGAATCATTTTCTATAGATTATAAAAGTTATTTTCCAATACATTATGTATATCATTCTTTAAATGTCACATCCAAATGCATTTTTAGTGACTGATCTTAATTTTGCATATGCTTTTAAAGTCGTATTCATTAAAAAGTAATCTCAGTAAATTGACGTCAGGACCATATTTCGTTTCGTCAATCAAATTCCTGAAATGTTTTGAGACAAATTCTTGCACATCACTTACTATACCTGGGAAATTATTGTTTCACTCTCACTTAAACTACACCCTGAAACATCGAAAAAAGATTAGGAACTTGCAAGGGAGAGATCCTCCACTTAAAGTAAAAATAGAGAGTGATGCTGCACTGCAATGAGTTTTTTAAGCTGCTTTTGCCAGAGCCTGAATTGCAGAGGAAGCTCCTCATCAGCTGGGGACAACCACAACAGCCCACACCTGGGGACAGGACCAGCTTTTCAGGACCCTCCTTTGTGAGTTACCAAAACTAAATTACCTCCTCTGCATACACATAAACGTTTCTAATTCATTTCTGATCTCAAATTAGACTAAAAATTCAATGAAGAGCAGGTTTTGCTTTAATTTACTGTGAATTTCATAATGTAATAACATCAGAGGAGTTGATGTACAGCTCTATTAATTGAAAGTAGAGCTTCAGGGGTTGGTGGAGCTCTTTGGTTCTTTTCCTCATTTCTTTGTAGAGGATGAACTTTGAATTTTGTATTTTCAGCTCCTGTAGATTTGTGACACAAAACACTTTTTCCTCATTCTTGTCACAATGTGATTAAGGAAAAAAGGCTTTCTTTGGCTGGCTTTCTCTTTTTTTACATATAATGACTCAGATCAGCTAGTCAGTCTGACTACCCTTACAATGTCATAGCTTCCAGACTGACATTTATATTCATTTTAATATTTCCTTCTGGCTAATAAAGAAAATTGGCAAATAAAGTATTTGTATAAAATGTGTATCTGAGCAGTTAGTTGTATGGGGAGATGTGAAAAACCAAAATGCTGGAAAAAGGGAAAAGAGGGAAAAAAAACCCCAAACTGGATCACATTATAAACAATTTCCCAACAAGATTTGGAGGAATCAAATCCTGGCAATCCTTTTTAGATAGATCCAATGATACTAAAGATCATTTTCCTTACCTAATTTTGTATCGTGATAAATGAAGAGAGATAAGTAGCAATTCTTTGTTCTATGCACCACAGTAATTCATAAAAAGAGATGAGACTAAGAAGCACCAATATACCAAATACATCATAAAGAAGAATAATCTAAGTTTTACTGAGATACACAGACCAGTCTTGATTGCTCTGTGAAGGATTCTCAGTGTCTGGGATCACAATGTAGCCTACCATGCTCCTGTCTCCAAGCTAAATCTATTTTTCCCCCTAAAATTAAGAAGTTCCATGAATCAGGAGAGGAATTCTGGTTCCCTTTTTCAAAAAAAAAAATCACACCCATAAATTAACTCTGTCCCTCCACCCTACAAACACACAGACACCCCGCCCAACAGAAACATCTAAACATTTATATAAACCCTCAGAACTTGCATAAAGTCTCTCCGTGACATTTCCTCTAAGTACAGAGGAGGCTCATGAAATCTGGCTGTTAAAATTTGTATCTACCATACAAACAGAAGAAAGAGGAAAGCAACATAATGGCCATAGGGTTAAATTAGGGTACTTTACTCCTGCATCCCAAATCCTATAAAAGAATTCTACAGACATGAAACCCAATAGAAGTTTTCCAGATAATTATTTGGCCTCATCTAAATCACAGAAGAGTCTGATGGTGGGACTTGGTGTTTTGGGCTGTTTTGTCCCAGCCACGTTCTGGGACAAACATTGTAACATACTAGAAAAGTTTATCAGATTTTAATTTTCCTCTGAGGAGGAAAGCATTAAAATCTACCAACCTACCTAACTACATTTTGTACCAAAGATATATGACTCCTCAGGAAATCCTCCTGACTGAGGCAGAAAAAGAATGCTCTAAGAATTAGATTTCTTGTCTGTTAACACCCTATTTTATATTCAATTTTCTTTTGTCACATTCCAAGAAAGCAATTATTTTTGCATGTACAGACACAATGTTCTTTCTGAAGGTACAGTTTCATATCTTTGTCCATCCCTATTGATTTATTGCCTCAGTGTCAATATACAACGTCTGTGCCAGCATTTTGAAACTCAAGGAAGGGTATTTGCTCCACAGCATACAAATGGTAGTTCAAAGAAAATCTTTTCTTGCATTTATGCTCTGAGAAAACAGATTTTAAAATCCTGGAAACATGTTTAAATTTGGTTTACTGGCGGTATCTGTCCATTAATGACATTTACCTCTTTAGCTCTTGAAGGGTAGCAACACAGAAAAATCACCATCATACTCTACAAATTAATAACATGTGAATCTTAAAAAAAAACCCCCAAACTAACAACACAGTAAACAGAGATTTTAATCTGGTGGGTCATCTTAAGTATTAAAAACTGATGTAAACTCCCAGGCAGTGGAGCCCACTCGAAGTGCCCAGAGCTTTCTGCTCTGGCTGGAATTTACAGAAGTGCTATTGGCTATAGGTGCATATGGAAATACAGTAAGAATATTTTTGCAGCTCAACTTTTTTTTGTCTCACCAACTGTTATTAACTTTCACTGAGATAGAGCCACAGTCTATTTTTACTATTGAAGTGGTAATCTGCTAGCAAGCAGCACAGTTCCCCTCATTAGTTATGTTTGCTCAAGATGTTTATGTTTTTTTGTTTGCAAACACAGAAACATTAACAGAATTTTCCCATAATCTATGCCTAGCTTTTGAAACCAGAAAGAGCCATTCTGTGAGCATGGATGAAAACACTTTCCCTATTTCTATGGGACCACAATTTCTTCACATTGGCTACACTAAAAAAAAAAAAATTGGCTACTAGAAATTTGAAAGAAATATTTCTATTCTCAGCTGAAATCCAGTATTACTGCATATAACAAATTTTCTGAACTAAAAGAGAAAAAAACATTAATAAAATAAGATTAATTACTGCAGACTAGCAAGTGCTCTTTAACTCTTCACAAAGGAGAAAAACAGCTGTGAATATCAAGCAGAACCCATTGAAAATGCCCCACAGTTTACAGAGTTTACAGTAAAAAGTGCTGGGGAGGGGTGTACTGGGGCAGGGGGAGACCACGTGAACATTTGGCCAAATCCAAAAAGTGTTTTAGCTTGCTGCAACATCTTTGAATTCTGTATACATCACCACCTTGAAGAAAGGCTTTGTTTGAAGGGCTCCATCAGTGAACATCCTGGGTTAGTGCTTTTTAGTTTTAACACGTGAATAACAGGTCCCTGCATCATCACACACCCCTGCAATGCACCCGTGCTGAAAACACACAGCATTTGTGTTCTTAACCCAGTGATTTGAGAACAATAACTGTTAATGTAACTCCGTTAACTGTATTGCTTTTAATTGAAGATTATCTTGATTATAGCCAAAGGGCACTATTAATACTCTAAAGAAATGACTAAGACTTTAGCATTTGAATGTTGTAGAGAAAATAGAACTAATTAGCGCTAATTTAATTCTAAGATTAAAGAAAATTCATTTTTTAAATTTTTAATTTAAGATAAACTATTTTACTGAGAACAAAGAAAGAATAATAAGTACTTTTTCCAATGAAAGGCATTTTTTACTTTTGCATTATTTCATTAATATGGGAATATGGGAATCATGACCCCATTAAAGATCAAATAATAAGCATTTAATTATTGACAGCAAATAAATTTTTAATAAAGATACAAGGGTTTTGCTGTATAAAAGAAAGAAAACAAAGTACCCCTGACCCAGAAATTCTTAGAGGATCTCACACCACTATACAATCTATATAACCTAATTTTAAAAAGATAGGTTCACAAAGGGACATGTCATTTTTTCTTTCTTCTGTACCACAGAATGAGGTACTGTGAGTATAATGTCTGTGAAAATGCTCCCCAGAAGAACCCCAGTTCTATCTTAATCATGCACTTAAACTAAATAATACATTGAATATGTCATAACCAGGAGGACAGTCATGATAAAAAGTGATTTAACCCCTTTTTACTCTACAAGATAATACTTTCTTTTCTTTACCTTGGGATTAGTTGTCATTTATAATTTCTGACCAAGAGAGACATAATGGATTTACAATGAAACCCTGATGCTTTTCCAAGGAACATGAAGATGCAGAAAATAAGCACCCATTACATTAGCAGACAAAAAGAAGTTTTCATTGGAAGTCTGAGCCTCATGCTGGTGCTGGCAAATAAATGGACTGTTTGCAGGTTCTGAAAGCATAGTTTCTAGCTAATCACATTTCTGCAAGATAAAAAAAAATGAACTTTTTCTGAACCTTCTGATTCAGCACATAACTAAAAGATTCAACATGACTTTTTGCAGCTTTGCGTTCATATTCAGCAGGGGCCCAAATCCAAGAGCCCCAGTCCAACCAGTCACTACCAAATATTCAGATTAGCTTCCTAAAATGAATCAAAATACCTACATGACAAATAAAAAGGAAGAGAAAAAAAGAAAGATGGATTTGGGAACTTATTACTGTAAGAAACTCTAATTCTTTTCCCAATTACTTCTTTTGCCACCTGTAAGTCTCATCAAAATATCATATCAAGGAGGGCAAAATATTCTTAAAAATGTAAAAGAGCAGAAGAAAAAGAGGAGCTGTCAGAAGACAAAATATTTTCTAAATTATGGAATCTATTTAGTCTTTTCATAGTTTAAATGAAATAGCATATTCTTGACAGATGAGAAAATTTCAAAAGATTCTATGCTGAGATTCAGTTTGAATAACTCACGTACTAGCTGAGTTTCACAAATCTGCAGAAGTGGGTTGGAAGTTCTCTCATGCACTGCTTTTCCTCAAATTCCCCAGATTTTCAGAAGCAACATAACATATAAATAGGGAGAAGTGAATCACATGAACACTTGAAGAAATACCACCTCAACAATTCAGCCTAAGTTTATACTGAGATATTAGGAAGAAATTCCTTACTTGAGGGTGGTAAGACACTGGCACAGGTCACTCAGAAAAGACTTTCCATCCCTGGAAGTGTTCAGGGCCAGGCTGGATGGGACTCTGAGCAACCTGGTCTGGTGGAAGGTGTCTCTGCTCATGGCAAGGAGTTGGAATGAGATGAACTTCATGGTTCCTTCCAACCCAGGCCATTCCATGATTCTACGATCTAGGAATTCCCTTAGTTGTCCCATCCCCATAGTGCTGGTAGGAAACTGGCAGCAGTCACATGCATGTAGCAGCCATGGAGACACTGCATTTTGTGGCTAGCAGCAATAGGAAATAACAGCCCTCATCACTCTGCATTTCACAAACAAAGTGAAAAACCTGCAAAAGGAAGTGCTTTTTGCACAATGCATTTCTCACACAACTTCCTTCTGCACTACACTGCTCAGATTCACAGCAGCATGGCCTGCACAGACTTGCTCTCAGCAACATAAACATCAGCATGGGGGAGCCACCAACACCATTTTCAAGGATATCCAGAACATTTATGAGTAAAAGCGAACATTTTGGGAGGAGTTTGACTAACTGCTTGGAAAAAAAAAAAAAAAAAGACAGAACCCTGGAAATGGTTTGTTGTAAAATTATGTCCCAGTTTTTGTGAAACATCTGGTACAGGCCACTGCAGGCTGCTCAAGGACAGGGTAATTGCTACTCTCTGATTTGGACCAAGCCTGAAGGACCATTTAAAGATAATTTTTAGGGTGCGTTTTCCCAATCTCCCAGACTGGGGAAAACAGCAAGTTAGCAACATCTGCTTTATTGGGAACAAAATGAAGCCCCTAGTAATCACGTTTGAAAACACTTTGCAATGAAAAGTTCAAACCAGCACTGTTATCAACAACTAATGCTGCAAAAAAACCCCTTGATTTTTTATTTCCTCTAACGCAATATGGATTTTTATAGTGTGAAATGCAGAGTACATGCCTTTGGCTAGTTTGTCTTTGATGCAAATGAAGTGTGTGCATATTTACAGAAACAAGATTGTTCTGCAGGCACCTCCTCAGCCTGTTTGCCAGGGAACACACATCGGGAAAGCACCTCCACCACTAAGACTTCCCAGCAATGTTAGAATTAAGGTAAATCATGGATCCAAACTAAAGCAGCATTAAATGAGCACCTATGAAAGACTTCAGGCTACTTAAAGCAAATATTAAAATACAATGTATTTGGGGAGAAGTCAAAGTTTACCCAGACATGTATATGGAATACAACAAAGTTTTGACCTGCAAAATATAATAAGAAATTTTCATTAATTTCGTATTAACACAGATAGGGAGCACCACTACGTGAAGCCTCTTCAGAACATGACCTGTCTGCTGCCAAAAACGAGAGAAAACATAGTAAGGGTCGATATACAGTTCTAAGTGCCTCAAAATGGTGAGATGTTTCACATAGAGACCTCAGCAGGTGAAAACATGACATGACTTACAGGAATAATGGAAAACAAAAAGTTGTGTTTGATGACAGGCTAACAGCCTTACAAATGAAGGCACCAACTTGAAGAACTCAACTTCAATTTTTTCAATTTTTCAAAATAACCATGGCAGATATTTTAGCATGAACGGCACA
Source organism: Irena cyanogastra (assembly GCA_013397155.1). NCBI lineage: Eukaryota > Metazoa > Chordata > Aves > Passeriformes > Irenidae > Irena > Irena cyanogastra. Next base: position 284,130 of record VWZV01012162.1, on the reverse strand, counting down.
TTTAAGAAGATTATTTCCCCCAAAAAAAGATGAGAACACCTCAAAATACAGGCCCAAATTCATATCTAGTGCTAACCTGTGGAGGACTTCAGTCTGCAGTAGATCACATACCATTTATTCTAAGAATAATCACCAGAGCGGCTTCAGTTGTAGAAGTAGACAGAAACATTTGTCTACCCTAGCACTTGACAAAAAAAAGAAGACAAATTATCAATATTTATTTCTTACAAGTGGGGCAAAATTTGGTGAAGCAAGAAATACTAATCCTGGTCCAAGGTATATCTGACTTCTCCTCACAGCTTCATGCAAATTCTTGCCTCCTAGTCACATTTTTGCTACTGTGTTAACTTCCCAAACTCATTCACTGAATCTAGATTAATTTTAAATACAAACAAAGCCCTCTTTTGCTTAGTTGTGAGAGTTTCTCAGCAATGTAAGAGATCAAAGAGATTTTAAAGAGTTTTTTTAAAAAACAAAAGATAGTTGCCAACTTTATCACCAGAGTTTTGTGGCACACTCTGTCTGTTTACAGCAAGTACTTACCCACACCAACAAGAGCAGTCCATTCCTCAGACACTTCCACATCACAGCTTTTGGGGATGAACTGTACTTATCTAACTCTTCAGCTCAGGCTCATCTGAATTTCCCAGTTTGATGGAAAAGACAGGAGACATCAAAAACATCTCATGTGGGATGAGAGAAAAAGCAGTGTGCCCTCTCTGCTCCTCACCAGCCTCTGACACAGGCCCTTCCAGTGAAGCCTTGTCATTAAGTAATCTGACTAAAAATCAAGTTTTTGCCAACAGCTAGATGAACTTTGAATGAAAATAGGAATTTTGGAAGTGATATTTTCAGCAAGTTTTGAATATTTCTTAATGTCAACAGTCCATTTAAAAAAAAATGAATCTTACTAACTTTTGCAATTCAGTGGCACCTTTTATCAAGGAATTCTGCCAGGGAACAAAGTTGAAAGGTTTTTTTTTTAGTTTTGAGTTTGCATTCTTTCCATTCTGTTGAGTATTTTCTTTTTTTGGTATAAAGTAAAAGAAAGTAGTTTTCCTGATCTACCTTCTCTACAACAGTCATCTCTCTTGATCCCTTTATCATATCTCTTCTTACTCATTCTGCTCTGAAAAAAAGGCTTAGTATTTTCCATCTCTTTTCATATCAGTCTTGTTCCATAACTCCAATTATTCTTGTTTTCCCTTTCAACAACATGCTTATTTCTTCCATATATTTTTGAAGGTACAGTGCAAGAATAAATATTCAATTCTACTAGGAAAAAAAAGAACAACAGATTTTACTTGAAGGTATTAGACTAGGAGTTTCTTTTATTACCATCCTGTTCTTTACACAACCTAATGTACTCTGTTCCCTGGTGAACAAAATTCTTCAACAAGTCCACTGCCTTCCAATTCTGCCCTTCAAGAAACCACGTAAACCAATTTTTTTATTGCACTCCAAGCCTTTTTCACTTAAAATGACCATAATCATAAAGTGAGAAGTCAGCTAGAGAAAGGAAAAAGCTTGACCAACATTCTCATCAAACAATCAATTTCTGTTTGTAGGCTAGAGTTGGAAGTACTGAAACCAAACTTTCATCTTAGTCCTATGAATAACTTCAGGGTGCTTTTTTATCAGTATTCCAAGTAGTCTGTAAGTGTCAGCCATAAATAAACTTTATTTTTTCAAGCAGGCTGGTGTCTAGTTGGTTTGGGGAAGGGTAGAAGACTCTCACAGAGTTTTCTTTAAAAAACAGAAGAATGGCTATTTAAGAATGTTAATCTAATAACATGCTGCACCCCTTACTTCTGCCTGATGGTTTAATTATTAGTAACTGAGTTCAGTTCATTAGGGACCTATTGTGTTGCTGTTGGCAAAACAGAAATGTCACTGCACGTTAAATAATTAAAAGCAGTAAAACAAACATTATCTTTTGAGTCCTGGATTTATAAATTGCTATTAAACATGCAACCCTTTAATCAATAACTACTTATCTGTTTTGTTTCAGTGAATAATAAGTATAAACTCTTTCCTGCCACTCTAATTATGATTTGATGGCTACCAATTCTTCCTACTATAACCATAGATATTTTGTTTCATTTTGGTTTTGCTACCGAGTGTAAATATGAGCAACAGTTTGTGCATCCAACAAGTTGTGCAGCAGTACTAAGCTGTGTTTCCCCAAGCCAATCACTGCGTTTTTCCCCCTTTTCTGGAGTGACAAATAATTCTATGTGACCAAAACCTGCAGATTTGTGTGTGCCATGGATTTGTCCTGCAGCACAGGAGCTGGTTCAGATTCAGTCCCAAGCAAATTAGAAACCTGGGAAATTTAAGGGAGGAGCTGCAGTGGAAGGTTATTGAACAGGCTTATGTTGTTTATGTGAAATAGAATAATGGTCTTGCTGGGCCCAAATCCCCAGAATTTTGAGAGGATTTAATTCCTAGTCATAAGAAGAGGAGCCCCAGTGATACATTAACTCTGTACACTCACTCCTTAGTTCCTACAGCCCAAATCGTTATGCCTCAAACCATGTGTTTTATCACCAACAATTGCCAGTATCAAGTTCTAGTACAACAAAGACTGAACAAAGGTACAGGCTGACTCAGAAAACTTTGCTAAAAGGCAGATTTTTTTTTAGACTGGAATAATGATAGGAGAGCTTATTTTGCAACTGAATATCATCATTCTGATTTTTCATCTTTTTGGTTCTATTGCTTTATGGCAGTCCTGTCAAGAAGTTTTGCCAGCCTCAGTCAGGAACAGAGAGAGAGCATAATGCAAAATAAAAGCAGAGTACATCTAGCTTTTACAAATGTTTACTGCTGACATGAAAGGAATGCCAAGTGGAGAACAATGCCTCTGCTGCTGATTTTGTCACAATTTGGGAGAAACTTTAAGAACAATTAAGAGAATCACTTTCATGCTATAATTTCAAAACAGAGCTGGGCACGTGTGGGCTGGATTTGGAAAGCAAGCAAACCATTAAATCACCTTGTTTGACAACAAAGTAATTTAATACATCAGAGTGACAAAAATTATTTCCTTAGATAACCCATTGCAAGCTGGTCTTCACAACTACTTTGTGCTTCTTTTCTTTTTCCTCGAGTAGGTCTCTTCCAACCATGATTTCTGAATTTCTATTTTCTGTTCAGCAAAAATAAATACCCTTTACCTCAAAGCATGGTTGTATATGACAAAACCAGGTAACTACAAAGTCCCCACTCCTGGCCCTAGCCGACTATCTGTTGCAGCGGCCCTTTTTGGGCAGCATCTCAGACTAACCAGTTTTGCATTCCTGTACCCTCAGCCTAGCTTGCACACCATGATTATGTGTTTAACCATTACAGCAAGTGGACATAGGAAGATTCATGTTTCATATTGAAAGGGAAAAACTCAAGTTAAGCCTAAAACAAAATGCCAAGAGGTACATTTGTTTTCTTCAAGGAAAAAAAATCAGCAAGAAGCCAAAGAAAAACAACCTAACATGCACTGAAGAACCCATCAAACTTGAGAGAATGCTGACACTTCTGCAGTATATGTGATGCATAGCAATAATACAGGTCCCTAACTGTGGCAAAAAAGCAAAAAAAACCCACAAAACACTCATTTCTCATGCCTGGTTTTCAACATGCAACTAAAACTGACAGATCTCCCTTTTCCACTTTACATAACCATTTAGTAGATGATAAATCCATCTCCAAGCACTTTGTTTTCAAGGCAAAGCTTGCTTTTTGTTTGTTTACTTCCATGTAGGTACACAGGCCCAGAGAACAGACGGCCAAAGCCCACAAACATAACCAGGAAGCAAACTGGCAGACATGTCAAAAAAACAACAAACAGGAAATGGAAAACAAGGAACAGCATGGGGAAGAGACAAAATAAATGGTTTCCCTCATGCAGGAGTCTGAATGAAAATGAACAGGGGCTTATACAGGTGGGAAATAGGCAAAGGGAAGGGAAAGTGAGACAAATTTTGTGTTAGCTCCCAAAATATCACCAAGCAGTTCTTGAAACTTTAGCAGTGAGCAAATTGTGGAAGGGGAGGAAAAAAAAAAAAGAAAGTGTTACATAGGCTTTTCATCAATTCTGCTTCTTCAACATCTTGATCTCATATGTTCTTCTGGGTTGGTGCAATCTGCATATTTACAATCTGAAAGAGCTATTTTTAGAAGACCAACCGGGTTGCTATCTGCAGAGTAAGCATCAGTTGGTGTCCAAGAGCTAAGCCAAAGCAATTCATTCACTGCTCACTTGAGAGAACACCAAAATGCCAAGAGGAGAATCTCTTCCTCCTATTTGTCATGTAGGAGCTTTCAGGGTTTTTTAGGCAATCTTCTCTTTCACATGCTCCAGCTGGTAGTTCATTTCTTCCCTGTCCCCTCCACTCCCCAGACACAACCACACTGTGTCCCCAGGTACACCTTGTTCCCCACACGTTCCTCTGTTTCCAATACTCCATCTTATTCCCCGCAAATTCCTCTGTTTCCAGTATTCCATCTTGTTCCCCACAAATTCCTCTGTTTGCCTTTGCTGATTGTAATGGATCCTTGAGCAAATTGGTTCTGCACTTACAGACATTTTCAACATGTTTGGTTTAGTGACAAAACAAGAAAAGAGCAATGGGAAAAAAAAAGAGAAGAGAATCTGAAAAAAGATAGAAATTAACTTCTCAGCATGAATAAAACCAGCTACAGATCCAAATGCATTTTTAGACATAAGTAATTTCAAAGGAAAGTCAAAGGAAAATAATATTTGGGGAATTTTATCCATACATGTGTATGTATGTGCATATTTATACATAGACATACATTACTACGGCTAGAAAATTCAAAGTTTCAAACAATATTTGAAATGCTTTCAGATTCAAGAAATAAAAAACTCACTGCTCAGGTACCTAAGAAACTTCAAATTCTTCTGTCTCCAAAAAGTGATCATACAGATTTGAAAAGCCCCTCATAGGCACACAATACAAGAACAAATTAGAGTGATTTTTAAAAATCACTCTGCTTTGGGATACTTTTGTACACAGTCGTACTCAAATATTTCACTTCCAAATTTACTTAATGAAAGATGCTTATGATGTCATCTCTTCCTCTTTATTTAGTGCTGTCATCATAGCTATAATGGAGACTCCACAGCTATATTTCCTAAATATGCACAACTTTAAAGGTTTCTGGAGGTATCTGGGGTACAGAACACACCTACAGACAAGAAAGAGTCTCTATTTAATTAAGGGGTTATTCTTGAGGTTACACACAGTCAAATCTCCCTAGGCATCTTACAGAAACGGTGTTCACAGCTGGTTTTTAACCCCACTCTTCATCAGGCCTTTACTAAAATCACAGTTAGATATAGAGAATAATAGAGTAAAGGTCTCAAGAGCTAAGCACATCCCACTGAATATCTCTTCATGGGCAGGTGATCCAAGCCAGTAACATAATTAAGCAGCAGTGAACATCACAAATGGGTACAAGTAAAGCAGCACATGCACAGGAAAAATAGAAGACTATGAGGGTAAGTAAGACATAAGCCTAAAACTGCTTCAACTTTAAGGTTTTATTCTGTTCCAGGAGAATATATATTTAAAATATATTCATTTTTATATTTATTTATATTTATTTCTGTATCCTGGCACTGCTCTGCAGCTTCAAATGTCATGTTCCTACTGTCTCTTAAACAGCTAGGCATAACTGTTTAACCATTTTAGGACCAAAATAGAATATGCAGGTCCAGTTATCACTAATGGGAGCTGTATGTTCATTCAGCTACACATGCTACTACTTGGCCTACAGCTTTAAAGAAGAAAAAAAACCCCATTCTAAAGGCAAAAATGTTTGCTTTTAGATATTATCACTAAGTGGAAAAAAAAATAATATAGTATAAACCGCTACATATAAACAAATCAGGCCTGCAGCAAAAAATTAGGACACCAAATAATCAGTGATGTGTCACAGTGATATATAAAATTAATCAAGACATTTGCACAGATAGCATATAGTGGACATAACTCACATCTAAATCCTGCAACTTGCTTTTTCAAAAAGTTTCCAACTGCTCTGCTTCATCTAAGCAATAGCATCACTCTAAAGAGAGAATCTGAAACCATCTGTGTTTGTTAATATGGCCTTAAGTGTTAAATTTGCTGTTGCTGTCTTGAGCTATGTCAAGACTGTTTAAATAAATGCTGTGACTTGCTAAATCCTGTCCCTAGCTAATTAAAGCTATGAGTTTGAAGTATGTTGCTTAATACATTCCCTTTGCTCACTGTTCACTGTTCATACACTGAGTAAAGGATTGCACAATACAGGACACATATTCAGGGCTGCAAATACAACAAAAAAAGAAATGAGAATGTGAATTTGAGGGAATTCTCAGAGTACAAAAAAAAATCAAATGTACTGCTGTGATTAAAGAAATGAGTGGCTTCATAAAAATGCAAAAAATTTCTTCATTTGTATATAAATCTATTTTTTAATGAATAGCATTCATATATAAGTCAGATATATGCAGGTTATCATCTGAGACAGACGTTTTATAAAAAGTTGTTTCTAGTGTAGAAGACTGACAAAATAAAACAATTACAATTTAAAAAAATTCCAAATTCTATTCTAAGAGGAATTCAAGTAATTTAAGTAAGGCACAAAATACCTGCTTAATTTGTCAGATGTTTTCTTCTAATTGGGATTTGTGATAATCCAGAATGACTGCTGTGTGCTCCCTTCCATCTTAGGTGGGGACATCACTTGATTGCTTTAGTTATTGGCTGGTTGCAGTGAGAACTGGTTTACTATGTTGGGAAAATGTTTTCCTAAATGTTTCCAAAGGGATCTAAGAACTTCCAGTGCAACTGGTGCAAGGTACAATCCACAGAGGGGATCCTGCACGTACAACTCGTGCACAAGAACCTTCCAAGCATTGATTAGCTTTAGATCTGGAGGCAAACTTCTTCATTCTGATTCCTCTCCATCCATCCGTCAGCATTCTGATGCAGCTGTAGCAAATTACAGCTGCCAAAAGATTATCTATCAGTTATTGAAGAATGCCTAATGATTGCACATCAGAGTAAAGCTTTTTCAGTCAAAAGAGATAAAAAACATATTCTGATTCTGTCAGAGTACACAGCACTTTGACAGGAACCACATATTACATGCAGACATAATGTGCAGAAGGGAAACAAGTATACTGGGTTATACTCACCTGAGCCAGGAACTTCTTAACGTTACAATTTTTCACCTTCCCAGAGGCAATGGATTCTTGGCTTATCCAAAATACCTGAGACAATTATCAGCCACAATGCATGTCCCTGGAGGTTTTTCTTTAGCAAGAAGCAGCTTGTGCAACCAAGTCACATTCTACCTCTGTAGCAAATATTAGGAATAGAAGTGATACTTCACACCTTAGCAAAAATGTGGGATAATGGTTATAACAGGGCTATTGTCAAGAGTCTGAGCTCTCCTTGGGCTGCCTTTGTAATCTCTCTCCAATGTCTTTAACCCCTCTTTCTGTCTCTCTTTATTTTATTTTCTATGCTGTGCTAGCTGTTTGTAATTGCAAACTTTTAAAGTCAGTTATAGGTTTGTATTGTGAGAGGGTCTAAATGCATGAGGACCTTACCATAGGCTCAGCTGCAAAATAAAAGAGTGGTAAACAGCATCCAGCGAGAGTGATCAAGCTGTGAACTAAGAGCTCTATTTTCCAGCCTGTGGCATTAAGGTCAAAAGGATATTTCTCTATTCAAAAGTTGACATCAGGAGCTCACTATTAGCACTGCATGGATATGAGGATTGCATCACTTAGGCTTCCTTACCAATCATCCTTAAAAAGGAAAAAAAGAAGGAGAAAAAAAGAATACTTTGCAAACTTAGAAAAATTCTCATTTAGAGAAGACCTAAAATTGCTCTGAATTTGATAGAATTACTTTAGCTTTACAATTGTGTGATCAAAAGTAAGTTATGAACTGTAGTTCAGCCTAACTATTTCTGAGGTTGCTCACTCTGATATCCCAATCTATCAACACACAGAGACATTGACTCAAAACCTGATCTGATCTTTTCAATGCAGTGCCATGTCTATTATATTCCACAACTTCATTAGCATTAATAAATTCAATCAATACTTCAGTAAATGATGAAAGTCAATCATGCTTCTTATTCATGGCCTCTGAAGGAACTGGGTACTGTACTGGTGACAGGCTCACAGCTTTAGGAAGAAGCCTGTAAAGTAATTATTTGCAGACAGACTGGACAATTTTGTATATTTTTTTAATGAGGCAATTCCTGAGATAGTAAGCCATTTAAGAGCCAGAGAACTCTCATGGCAATTTTAATCTTGCACTAAACTCAGGAGCACTGTGCCTGCCTATACATCCACCTGCACTACTGGAATTACACCTCCTTGCCACAGGGCAGAATTAGAGCTCATGTCATCATGGTAATCAAAACATTGCTAAAAAGTCAGGCTACTCACAAGGGGAAGAACACATCCCATGCTAAGACATAGATCTTCCTTACTTTATTTACCATTAACAAAAAGTGCTTTATAGCACTGCATAGAGGTTGCCATAAAACAACGTTTTAAGGCTCTCTCAACCATATTTCAGCCATAAATGTCCTATAGATACAGGAAGGAAAACTACCAAGGTTCAATATTATCATCTTTATTACAGATGACCTCACTATTGTGCTCTCCATAAAGAAAAAATATTAAACCATTAAAATAGTCTGAATCCTAAATTAATACGGGTTTACTACTCATATCTAGATCTAAATGGCCTTACTTGCAGAGTAATTATTTTTCTAAGAAAATTTTGTTGACAGCCTCATTAACAGTGATCAGACCAGAATAAATGTTACCTCTTCTACTAAAAATGTGACCTCCCTGGCAGAGTATCCCATATATTAGTACATATCCATCAGCAATTCAGTTCTCAGTGGTTTTATAATGAATGCCACATTAAAAACCAACACACAAATTAATGAAAATTCAGTCATTGCACTATGTGTTACAAAGCTTAAACAGCTGAAACAGCTATCCTGTCCAATTCAGAGATTTCCATTCCCCTTTTACACTACTTCTCACTAGTCCTATTTGTCACTATTGCTCCATAACACAAAAATATTATTACAAACTGTACTATTGAAGCTCATAACAATTCTTATAAAAATTCAAAGGAGACAGTAGAAAAAAATAACATTACTTACTGTTTCATAATTTTTTAAAATGAGATTCGTATGTTTGATGCCAAAATGTGTTTCTGCTTAACTCATAGCTCTGTACACCCTAAATCTGAAAAACCCCAAAACAATTTCTAATGCCTTGTGTCAGAGTGTGGCAATAGCAACTGTTCTCATTTCTGAGCCTATTCTACTGCATTATTCTACTGGAACTTCACAGAATTTCTCCAGCTTACTGAAATATTCTCAGATAAACAACACATGATTTAGGAAGATGGTCAGCTTTATTTGAACACCGCAGATTTAAATCATTAAACTTGCTTTCTCACACTGAAAATAAATCTGTCTGCAAAAGTCATATTTCACAACAAAGCACTGTTTCTCTGAATATGGTTTCCCATCATAGAGTGCCTTAGAAAGAAATCTCTCATATTTTCTGGGGAAAGCTCATTTTGCCCTATTTAGATAATAACGATAGCAACAAATTAGAGAAAAAAAATGGTGGTTGGGGACTTTTCTTTTAAAATTGTTAAAACATCTTCTCACCCATTTAATTCTTTCTTCTAATTTTTTTTCTTTTTTTTTTTTAGTCCTCTGGAAGATGCACATAGAATTTCCTCTTCTAGTTTTAGCTGTAAAGTACTGCTGAAGAAGGCACATGGGTACAGTTACCATGTGGCTGCACCACAGCAGAGCTGTGAACACTGTTCTGCAGACAGCAACACATCTCTGTTTATCTTGGCACTCAGCTTGCAGGAATTTGCCTAAAAAACAGAACAAGTCTAGGTCTCACTGCTGTAACAGGCGCCAGGTTAATTTATTTCCTCTTCTTTTGGCTGTTACATATTCTCAAATGGGTAAAAGAAAAATCAATTACAGAAAGTTTCATTCTTGGGCTTAGAGCGATATGCATGCTCTGGTCACAGTACATCCTTATTATTCACCTTGATACAGCTTTTGTACATTGTGCTCCTCCCAGTTCAATGGTACCTGACAAAACTAATGCCAGTTTTCATCCCGCACCAGCTTGTGATGTTAAACAAGAAACTCTGTGTGTGAATGTGCTTTTAAGCACTACAGTGCACCAAAGAATGAGCTGTTTTCAGCTAACATTGAGCCACTAATGATTTTAATGAGAGTGCCTTCTGGATTCATATTTTTTTCATAAAATACATCACACTAAAACAAAATCAATGAGAAACATTAATTAGGGCCTTTTTAGACGCCTTCTGTGGTGTTGTTTTTCTTTTGAGAAGCACCAGATGAAGAATGCTGTGCTTTATTTAAGCTAAGTTGTTTGACATTTAGATGAGAGAAAAAAGAGAAAAATACTAACAAACACAGGAACAATTTCTGACAGCTCTTTGTCATGCAAGAGAGAAAAAAGGGGACCGACTGTGAGATACTACTTTGAAGCCCTGGAAATTTGTAATGAAAAATTTAAGATACAAGAGAGGAAGAAAGATGAGCTATTCATTTGGTTCTGCATATATTAACACTTGTAATTCAAACTAAAGGTTTGCTATGTGTTTTCATAATTTTGACTCTAATAAATATCTTGGAGAATTGCTTTGATATTCTAAGATCATGCGTGTAGCTTGCATCCATTAAGAAAAATGGGGAACAATCATCATCAGCCCTCTTGGCGCTAATGAGAAGGTCATTGCTCTTTAATTATCACAGACATGAAACTGAAATATTTCAAAGGCTTTGTGCAACACAGTGGCTATGGGCAAAGCTTTGTATCTGTTTATAAGTCTGTCTGTCCCAGAGCAAGCAGAGTGGAACGTGCATCTTCCATTCTGCAGCCTTTCTGCTTTTGTGTATATTAAATTTGCAAGTTTGTATCACTGTTCCTTGCACATCAGATTAATCTGGGAAATTTAAACCAGCTATTAGCAGGGGCTGAGTGGGAGGGAGGAGGGCAGGGAAAGGCGGAGAAAAAGGGATAGAGATGTGAGAATAGTAAAATGTTCCTCATCAGGAGGTATTGTGAAATAAGTACTACTGTGTTGTGTGACCTTATTTCCCACAGTAGGGGTTCTATGAAGAAATAGAAATGGTGAGGTGTTGCAGGAAAATATTAGCAAATTAAAATTTTGTGTCTGGCGTTGGTTGTGATCTCACTCATATTTCCACCCTTGCAGAGGAAGTGACTACAAGGGGAACAGATAGAGCTGAGGCAAACCAGGAGCTGGGAAAAAAAAAAAAAAAAAAAAAAAAAAAAAAAAAAAAANAAAACAACAAAAAAAAACAGTGAATTTTTTCCTGTTGGTTGTGAATTATTCAAAACAATTTTCTCCTACTCTGGTACAGAACTACAATAAATCCTTCCCTCACTCCTAATGTTTTTAAACCAAACATGTTCTATTGATGCATTAGCTAAAATGTTGATAATTTCTGGATTAAATAGACCATTTCAACTTCAGTAATAGGTGAGCAAACTTGTCTTTCACGGGAGTGAAAAACTGAAGAGTAGAAAGGGAAATTTTCTCTCTGTGAGGGAGAGAGGAGCAGGGAAGATCCAATTTTGCATACAATTTCCATTCTGTTTTATACAATTTGGAATACTACTGCTGAACAGCTATCTTCTCTCTTTTTGCTCAATTTTCACCTTTGGGAGCAGTCACATTCCCAAAGACACTGTCAAAATATGTGTAGGAAGGGGAGGGATGGGAAGAGAAAGCATTCAAAATACCAGCAATCGAAAACTGGTCTCCTCTGGATGCTTTGTTTTAATGAAGAGTTATGGCAAGAGTGCAAATTTAGCTTCTAAATCTAAAATTCACAAATATTTCTCATAATTAAGAGAGTTTCCATTTCCCAGCTTTGGAAGACTGATACTGAATTTACAGTATGAACTGACTTACAGAGTTTGGATCTCTAAATATTCATTGCTGGAATCTGATGTGAACATTTCAACAGAGTAATACAGCAGCAAATCTTTATGACAGATGAAAAGTTTACCTTCCTGCAGCAACCTTCATCTTGAAAGGCAGCTTAGGTGGAATTACATTAAGCAAGGAGGAAATGATTTTCCAAATTATTTCCGATAGAGATTTCAGCTAATTCTCTTCATAGATTTTCACCTTTCTGGGGAAATACAAATACCCTTTCCTCCTGCTGCCAGATGTCAGGCCAGAAAAACTTGTGGGGAATTTCAGTGAAATTCCAAGAGGAAAAAACACCACCCTATTTTTTAAAGTCTTTTATAATACTTTACATGCAGAAAGCAAGAGAGAAACTCAAGTCCAAAAGGACCATGTGCTAAACCAGTATAGAATGGTAGCTATTCAAATTTTATCAGTTCATCTCATAATCCAAACAAAAACCACCTAAAACTGGTTAATACCCTGAAACCAGGTAAAGTGGCCTAATCCCCAAAGGAGGCAAGTCACCAAGTAAGTGATTCTGACTAAAAAAGTAAGATTGCCCCATTAAAAACCAATGTAAACATTTTCATAGGACCTTTCCCTCGAGATCTACATACATAATTCTGCAAAAAAGATCAGAGTGCCTTTTTCAAAGAAGGACCTAAGTAATCATTTCCAGAGTAACTAAAGCGACTTGATGTGGTGGAAGCTGAAGGAGAGCTGATGTCTGAACTGAGATATGTTTCTGAATGCCCAGATCAGGAAATGTTTTCTGACCTTTCTGCTTCCCATTCTCCTAAGAGCCTGCTTCCCCCAGTAATTTGTTGCAGCAGCCAGATGGTGACCAGAGTGCACCTCCCACAAGCACTTCAGATGCAGTCAAGGTTCCCCTCTGGCCAGACTTCACTGCAGCAGAAAAATGGAGTTAAACAGAGGCTGTGCTGACAGTCAGCTCACTGAGTGTCAGCTCACTCCCACAGCTGGGCACCAGCTGATCTAGTGATTGCAGTGACCCCTTCATCAGCCTGGAGAGCCCAGTGCTTTCTCTTTTCCCCCATTACCATCAAACCTCCAATTGGAGAGGAGCACAGAATCTGTGGTATCTCATCAGAGTGTGTCATTATCTGGTACTCCCATAACTGGTGTTTATAACTCTGCTAATTCTCACCTGCCCTTCTAACTGGGCCATTTTAAAAAGAACCGGAGGAAAACCACACCATTTAGTCAGTGGATAAAATCTTCAGTGTTATGTCAGAAAAGAGCCTGACCCTCTATATTTAGGAGTATTGGCTGTGAGAGGCACTCAAAGGAGACCATTTCCTAATGATCTTGTTCATGAAGAAAGAGAGACATTAGCTGGATTTCAGGATTCCATGAGAGAAATCTACTCTCCAAAGTAGATTGGCAGAAACACTCCGGCTTTACTTGTTCTCTCTACTTCTCTAAAGAGCACAGGAAAACTTCAAGTGTGGTCAGAGAAGGCGAGCACAAGACTAGAATCCTCCAGTAATCTTTCAATATAGATAAACATTTTCTAGAATTATGAAAAAAGTCAAAAGCAAATAATTTAGATCTCATAGTCCTTGGACTCTCTGTGTGTCTCTTGCACAGGCTTAGGGAGAATGGCCTCATGCAGGTTCAAGCTGCTATCACAAAACATGTAATTAGGAAGTGCTCACACCTGGATAGAGCCAATTTTCATCTGTAAATCAAGCAGCGCAAAAAGCACCAGGGAGCAAGTTTCCTGTTTCAAGGCATTATGCTGCTAGAAATATTTAGCATGTTCCCATTTACTTCTCATTTACAGTATTTTCCATCCTTAAAACACAAAACAAAGGCATAACTTCTCATTACTTCATTTTGTTTACCTATGTCTCTAGCTTTATACAGCTCAATATCCAGAAATATAGCTACAGAAATAGAAATTAATTTATTTTATCAAATAATTCTTAATTAAACTGACTTCTTTTTTATTTTGACTTTATTGTATCTTTAGCATCTTAAATCCTTTGCCAATTTTTTTTTGTCTTGATCATTTAGGTATAAAGTAAATTGAATTAGTCCTAAAACTATTCCTTGTGGCACTTCCTTTTTTCTCTACCTCCATATATCCTGAAGTGACTTAATTCCCAGTTACTTTTCTGCCTTTGCACCTAAAAAAAAAGAGCCATCAGTTCATGTAGTAGATCCCTTCACAACATTTACAAAACATGCACGTAATTAGAAAAGCCCTTTGTGCAGCAATGTATCAAAACACTGAGAAAGGAAATGAAAACAGAAGAATGCTAACAACATTACAAGATGAAAGATTATACAGCAATTTTTAACAGGGGAAGCTGCATGAGCTTTTGACAGCCAACAGGAGGAATTTGTTATTATTTCAATCTCTTAACAATGGAAATGCCACACACTGAACAAAAGACTTCCTACTTAAGTTTTGTACGGCCTTAAAGCACCTCTCTCCTGCCACTTATTACCAGCTCTTCTTTCTTCTTCTTCACCCCCATATCACTCACAACCCTGAAAGCAATATCTTCCATGGAAAAGAATACTTTACCTCCTAAGCATTTGCCCCTTTTTTTGTGGAATCCCCATTTCATTGTTCCTAAGAGCACAGAGGATGAAGCTGAGAGGTGGCTGCTCAGTTCACCTCCATTCCCCTCACAAGAGGCAAGTATCCTAGTAGAGACATTCATGGGAAGCACAGCATGCTTCCAGAACTGAGCTAGAAGAAGAAGAAATCAGACAGAAAAACATCACAGTTATAAAAAATGAAATTACCTGGAAGCGCACAGAACTGCACAGAAAAGGTACAGCTTTAACAGGGCTCTGATTAAGTGTGTCTGAAAATGCAAGCAATGAGATCTAATCTGCCCTCTGGGAATAGCTTTGCACATAGAAGGCAGGGGTTGTTCTGTAGTTACCCACTCTCAAGGTTGACTGGTGTCTGAGGCAGACAAACACACTGGTTACAGAAATTCAGCTCTTTCTTCAGAGGTGTCCTGAAAAAAAAAACCTGCACACACTTATTTAGAAATAGAAACACCATGAAAGTTCATGAAAATAAGACTGCTGGAGCTGTAAGGCAATGGAAAACCTGAGCATGAGGCAATGAATTTCTAGGCCAGTGGGGGCCTAAGGGGCCAAACCCCAAACTCTGTGCCTATTAATTTCATGCCACTGGCTTCAATCGGGCCATATCCAATAATGCCGAGTGACACTCCTGGTGAGATTGTTTTTATGTTGTGTTAATACAGTGTTAAGCCAGTTGTTTAAAACTGCTTTGCAGTAATTAAGTAATGGCAGTTACTGTTACATGTGTTTATTAGTGAAAAATAGTAAAGAACTGTTGCTTTTCTGTTCTTTATATGTGGCCTCGGGGACTCTACCTTTTGTAGTCCCCAAAGTCCCCTCTCATTATTGCACTAAACTTGCCAATAAAATAATGTAGGGGATAAAGGAGTTTTTTTGGGGTTTTTTTTTTCAGTGAGGTGGGAGTTCAGCTGAACCTGAACATCATCAGAACAACAGCTGCTGATTTCTTGGAATGGGAGAGGCAATCCTTACAGGGAGGGCTCTCTGTGCCATTCTCCTCTCTCCTTCATGTTGCAGCCTCATTGTGACACAAGAGGTGTGTGACTGGATGCTGCAGTTTTCCTCCTGCTTTGTTTCTCTTCAAGAACAGTAAACAGGGCTGGAGTCAGCTGTGACTTATCAAAAGAAGTGTCAGAAGCCTGTAACACAAAAAGCATGGGGCTTTCCCAAGGCAACGCTCACAAGTGTTCACAGAGGTCACAAAACCAAAATCGAAATGCACTTTTAGGCAAACCAAGCCTGATTTTCCACTACCACACACCTTATGTATTCCTTAAGAGAAATCTAAGGCTGGCAACACAAAAAAGCTCTACATTCACCATCCAGATATTTGCTCACTAGGTGGGGAAAATAGGGAGAATCTGCCTGAAACCCCAGATGAAGGGAATGACGGCTGCTCAAAGCATGTCTTATGACAACTGCATTATGAAAAAAAGGAGCCACAACTTATAACGCACAAAAGATGACTATATAAATTGCTGTGAAACATTCAAGGATCTGTAAATCAAATTACACCATTTTTTCACTTCATATAGGAAGTTTGCTTTTCTTTTTTTTCCAGCTTCTGCCAACTGCTAAGCAATACAAAGCTGAACTTCTAACCCAGGTATAACTCAGATAACATGATCAATACAATTATCCCACGTCAAAAGGAATGTTCCTTAAACTTACATATATAATCCACATCATCTTTCAGTTTACATATAAATATCTTCTATCACTCCAGCTTTAACATATCTTGGCACAAGGAGAACTTCAGCAATTTTGGAATAAAAGTCTGTCAAAGATGAGATTGCCTTTTCAGCAAGCTGAGTAACATGCTACTGTCACAAGATACTGGGATGATTTTTCTGGTCAAGACTAGCTTTCAGCAAATCATTGTCCCATAATACTAGGGCCCCAGTATTTTAAAGACACATTTGTCATATGTTTTAACTGAAATGCTGCAAATAAGTAAATCCTATGCATGTCTGACTTTAAAAATTCAGGAGAAAATAGTCTTGAAGTTTCTTGTTAAACTGTTTTCTTTCTTCTCAACTCCTTGTTTGAAGCATATTTTTAATTATGCATCATTGCCCACACATAAATTCATTTATGTATATTAATTTTTGCTCCACTTAGCAGAGTGGTCACTTAATTAAATGTCTTCAGTTGTCTTAATGAAAAGAAGAAAAAGGATTTAACAGAATGTGTAGGACTGTACATTTAAACATACTATTTGTTGCCTTTATTTCAGTCCATTTGTAACACTGATACTAGGACATTTGTGGAACCGATATTAAAAAGTAATATACTTTTCTAAAGCCCCCAGACTGTTTAGCAGATTTTTAAATTGAAATCAAAATTATACAGATTTTTCATTCTGATAATTTTACCAATTCACTAATTCTTTAATCTTTACAGGTCATTGAACAGCTTCACATTAATGAGATGTAGTTAAGAACAAATTTTACAGTTTTTTCTCTTTTTTTTTTTGAAAAATGTTGCATATCGCTTGCAAATTAGAAAGAACTTGTTCCATTTATGGTACATTTATTTAAAATAATCGAATGCATGAGAGCCAGCTGAACACTGTGTGCAATGATGCTTTAAAACAAATTACCATTTATTTATAAGGAAGAAATAGACTTTTAAAAAGCTCACAGACTACATTTCATTATTAATGGTGCTCTCCATGCAAAACTGATTTCTTTCAATAAGATACAGAAACAAGAGAAAACTCACAGAAACAACAGGAAAGAAAGCCTTTTTTTGGGGACATGCACACTTTACACGTTAGAAATTTTTCAAATATAACCAAAATTTGGGGGCACCTGAGGTGCATGTGTGAGGAATTTCAGTGTAGCTGCTAGACAGTCTCAAACAACACAGTAGATAACATGTTTAGGAAGTCAAATTAGCCCACATCAGCATGCAAAAAAACTTCACTTTCTTTCCAATGAGCCCAATGCATTTAAGAAACACTTCTAACATCAGATGCCTGGAAGGATCAATATTTCAAAATTATTGTAGACTGTAATTTCATGCTGCGAAAACAGTGAAAGGTAATTACTTCAGCTCAAGTGTGTTAAATTACTATTATTGTCTTCCAAATTGAATAGACTCTTTATCTTTTTAAACAGCAAGTTAACCACTGTGGGTTTCCTGGGCCAGGCTTGATGCACAGACACAAGTGCACAGCACTGGGGAAAGTCAGCACTCAATGCTGGCTGAGAGGTCCCTCGTTATTCACTGCAGAAAAATCATCTTCCTGAAGATTAAAGCTACATGTCTTAGCTGAATATTCTGAATGCTGTTCAGCCATTCTCGGAGCTTGCTTGTAAAAGCCTGAAAATTGTGCATTTGACTCCCTCTGGAAGTCGAATGAAAAGCATTTCAGACTGTTCATAAACAACTATTTCATTACAGAAGATCAGCAACCAGAAATAAGATATTTTGAGGGGTAGGTAGCAAGGTTAATCTTTCTTTTTTTAAAAAAGAACAATTGAAAACTTTAATTCCATGAGTCTCTATTACAATATCAGCTTGCTCATCCACTTGCACTTTAGCTCCCTCTTTCATGTCTTATGAGCTAGAATCTGACCTGTAGCTTCATAGCTCAAAATAAAGGAGCACCACAATTTCTTAGTCAATTTTAACAGTAGTACAGATGGAACCATTAAAAAAAAAGTCTGTTAAATCAGACTTTGAAAAAGCTCAGAAAATATTTTAGTTTCAAAAATATATGAACCGTTTGACAATAATGACTATGCACCTGATAATTCCAGAAATGTTCTTTGTACAGGGGGATGACACACATAAAGCCTAGAACTACTGTTACTAATGAGATTGCTGTTAACAGGCAGCAATATCAGTGCCTGACTGCAAATTCCTGTCTGGCCAGTGATCTGACAACAATTCCAAATGACTCATTAGTGATCTTCACTTCAGGAGGTGCTTTGCAAAAAGCTGAGCTAATTCCTCTTCTTTCATTGAAACAGCTATTTGCATGAATCCTGAAATGCGAAAATTTAAGTTTCTCTGTAGCTGCCAGCTATTGTCACTGATGAGATTTGAAGGTTTCTAATAAGCTTCTTCACAAAATTTCTCAGCAAAGAAAAACACAAAGAAAGTTACAGCTCCTGGGGCCTGTTTCCAGCTCTGCAATCAGTCCCTCTGACGACGTTGCTCTCCAGCTATTCTGATTTTGGCCTCTTGCAGCCTTGGGGAATGACATGGTCTCTGCCTAAGTTGTACTTATTTTAATATTGTCTTCCCACAGTGAAGAGCCACTGAGATGGGGCTCCTTTTCTGTCCCTTTATTCCCCGTTTTACCTCCAAATGGAGCAAGTAGGAGATGCACAGGGTTAACTTGCTGACACAGCAGTGTGCAATGGAGGGCTGCTCTGACAGCAGAGCTCAGGATACAAACTAGACCACCAGGAACAATATCCATCCTTCCCTTTATGGCTCCTGTTTGCTTCCATTCTTTTAGACGTGGGAACAAGGCAAAGAAATCTCAGAGCTCAGGATGAAGAGACACAAGAAAAAGACAGAACGGGGGAAAAAATGAGAGGAATGCGTTCCTAGAAGGCTTTGGAAAATTCAACTTCCTCACCCCGAGTCCAAACAATGTAAGGAAGAGAGAGAACATAGTGAATTCCATCCTGTTAGACAAAAGGAAAAGCCACATTGCCCTGACCACCCTCAAAGATAACGGCCTTCACTGAAGTACAGTGGCTTCTGAATTTCATATAATGCCTACACCACTTCTGCATTCAAGAACTAGGAGTCACTGACAGGAGCTTAGGATGAGTACATTGTAGGGACCATAGCAAGCAGTTAATTACACCACAGCAAAAAAAGGTGTGAGAAAGGGACTTTCCTGTGACAGGATATCTGACAAAAAATTTCAAACTGCTATACAATAGCAATATATCAATACAAATAATCTATAGCAAAAATTAATCATTGGAGGCCTTTTACACTGGGTGTACCTTACATTGTGTGTGCTTTACACTGTGTAAAATAATATTCTTTTCTGACTTTTCAGGTCAGATCTGCAGTTTAAAGCTTACAACTTGTGGTGACATTTTCCATTTGTAGAGGCTGCTATTAGAAATATGAAAATGGATATAAAACAGAAGCACTCAATTCAGAAGAGAGCTCAGAAAGGCCTGTGGTCTAAACATACCACTAAATGCAGGGGCAGAGATGGGGTTAGAGACAATTTCAAAATTACAACAAATTTTTCAAGGCCTTGCTCAGTGATGTTGTGATTATCCCCAGAGAGATTTCACTACCCCTCTGGGCCCCTGCACCAATATTTGAGCACCTTCAGTGTGAAAATTCCCTAATACCAAAACAGAATTTTGTATGTTGTAACCTGCTCCATTGCTCCTTTTCATTTTGCTGGGAATATTAGGGAGGCTTCTATCTTGTTCATAAACTGTTAAGCAGTTGGAGACAGCAATATGATGCACCTTCTCTTCCTCAGATTGAACCAACTCTCAAGACACTCCTTATACCTCATGTGCCTCAGCCTCCACAGTGATATTTCAGAACTCTGCTGGACTTGCCTCTCTACTAGTCTCCCAGCAAGCCTCAAATGGGGGACAGCCCTTGAAATACTCTCTCCCTTTCAAAAGGGGGAACATTTGCTTCCCTCAGCCTGCTGTTGCTCTCTTGCTGATATAGCAGAGCTTTGCTGACATTTCCTGACACAAATAGACATAATTGACTCAGATTTGATTTGCCACTGGCCAGTTCTTTCCCACAGAGCGCATCCTCGGCAGTCTGCAATCCTGGGTGCAGGACTCTGTATAAAGCTACATGAGATTCCTGTTGCCCAGTGCTCCAGCAAGTGAAGGCAGCTCTGGATTGCTGGACTTGCCTTGCCTGACACAATGTCACCTGTGACCTGAGTGCACGTACACTCCATCCCACCTCCAGCTGAGTAACAAAAGTCATGGAAGCACCTTGACCCAAGTAGTGGCTCTGGAAGGATGCCACTGGCTGGACCCTGAACGGACAGCCCTTTAACGTGTTGGTGCAGCCAGTCTCCCACTCACCTCAGAGCACATCCAGGCAGTTCACATCTCAACAAAACATAACAAAAAATTTTAAAACATTATATTGTGAAAATAATTTGGAATTCTCTCAAGTAGACAGATTGGCCAGCCTGAGAAGAAGGGACTAAGCTGCTCCTAAGAAGGAGGCCAGGAGCCTTGGCTGTCCCAGGGGAGAGCCTAAACCTGTGCCAGATGTGCTGCCAGGAGCAGGTGCAGCTGCCAGCTGCCAGCCATAACCACAGTGCACATCATGTTCTGAACTTCCCTGGCAGCATCAGCCAGTCAGAGCATTCTGGGGCCACCTGCCAGGGACAGGGTGGCAGCAGGGCCATTTGTACCCACGCAACTGCTTCTTGCACTGTGGCACTAGCCAGCCTAGATGCTATTCCTGGTTCAACTTTCCAGCCAAGCAGTCTGTAGCTGTAATGTGCAAACTGTGGGCATGTCAAACAAGTTCTTAAAATTTGCCAACATAAGTAAGCATTAAAACTGTGATGTGCAGGAATTTGTGGTTTACTTTGAGCATATGTATATACATATAAATTCTTATTTATATTATTTTCCAGGTAAAATAATGGCAGTGTCTTCTTGTGGTTTAAGAGAAATGTACCACTTTACCAAATGCTTAAATAACCAAAGTACTTGCGTGTGTTGATCCTTCCTTTATTCCCTACAGATATCAGTTATTGCAGTGTTTTGGGCCAACTGAAAAATATGTTTCCAGTCATTTGCCATTGAAAGCTTGCAGTCTACTTTCTAGGCCCCATATTAGTGCCTTTTTTCCTAAGGAAAATCATTAGAGATCTTCCACATCTCCTTTGTGAAATCTATGTGCTTCTGCTTCACTTCTCAATCCAATTTAACATGTACATCTGTACTATTTTAGCAGTTGGTGTCTTTACCAAACACGGGGAAAAAAATAAGAGTAATATATGATACTTGGTTTTAAACTAAGTTTAAGACATGAATAAAAATACTTTTTCTTCCAAGCTTAGAAGAGACCCCTTCATGACCACTCTTGGCAGATCACAGAAGATGGGACCTAGACATCTTCTAAACAAGAGGTTGTAGATGCCAACTTTACTTCTCAAGTGACTAAACCAGACATATTAACTGAGATGGAACAAGAAAGAGATGCTTTCCTTGTCCCAACAAACGTATTGTCATGAGAGCTGTGAATACTACGTGCTCAATGTTCTATGTGAAAGAATGAGCAGCAAAAGCTTTCAAAATTTAGTCAGCTGTAAATGCATACTGTTCCTTGAACTTAAATTGTAAGCTCCCCTGAAAGCTGGCCTTCTAAAAAGTTAGAGAACTATATTTGAAAAACGAAGGCACAGTACACATAAATTTTCCATATTTTTAGGGCAAATACAAAAATTAATATATCATAATTTTGTCAAAATGAGATTTTTCAGTATACTTCTAGTTGTACTAATTTGGTGTTTAAGGATGATCTGTCAATACTTTAAATTCTGCATATTTCAAAAAGCAAACATTGATTGGTCCCAGTTCTAACAGTTATCTTGAATTTCAATATACTTGTTATTTTTTCCAGAATGACATACTTTGAAAGAAGCATTCATTTCAAAAGTAACAAAAACACAAAACTCTAAATTCATGGTAGGAGAAAAAGGCTGGAAAGCATTAACTAAATAGACAGATAAAATTTCAGAAATATATTCCAATTGAAATAAATTATCTTTCCCACAGCAGTTATTCCAAAGCAAAATGGGGTTTGTTTCATGATAGAGCAGCCACACAAGAGACAGCAATTAGGAAATGGCATGCAACTTCACTTTTTTTTTTTTTTTTTCAAAATACCTTCAACTCTTTATTCTCATGTAGATTAGGCCTAGGCCTTCCAGACTACACCTGGAAATAATGGAGAAGCCTATCTAGATTCACAGGGGTTTTGTTTTGTTTTTTCCCCAGTCAAGATTTCTTAGAGATGGAGGACAAGTTTTGCCAGATCTAGGTATAAAGAATTTTGGCCATTTCCTAGGCTGGCAATCAGCCAGGAAGGCTGCTCTCCCTGAACCTATTTTCTACATTTTCTTTGCAGTCCTACAAGAGCCTCAGCAGGAGCGCTGGGTTGGACCAGGACACCTGCTCCTCCCACTGCAGCAAGAGCTCTGCTGCCCCATCCTTTTCACCAGTACAGAACCAGCAGGTCCAGCACCCCAGTGTCCCTGCCCAGCCCCTCTCTCTCTCACAGCAGGACTCACCAGGGTCCTGGACCTGCACAGTAATTTCTGTTCCACACCCCTGAGCACTCCTGAGCTGCAGCTGAGCACTGTTCTCCACGTGCAAGCACTGCCTCTTCCGAGAAGTTCCTCACTGAGGAGCTTTGCAAGGGGGAATTTTACAACAGGACCCTAGGACCCACTCTGTCTAAGAGTGTGCAACGTGTGACTTACTGTACTTGCCTCCCTGAGAGTAAATAATGCAGCTCTCTCTGAAGCAAAACACACACCCCAGGTCAAGTTTTCCCTCCTTAGTTACCCGGGCAGCCTGGAGCACATGGAAATTGGCCAAAGTGGACGGTAATAAAGTCAATGGCATTTTATCAGACACCATAGCTAGGGGCAGAATACGATCCAATGTGTACATTTTGAATAGAATTCTTTTAGAAGGCACTTCAGAGAAATAAAACAAAACCAGTTTGTTTTCCTTGATAATATTCAGTCCATGCAGTACAACTCACAGGAGACCAATAAATGATTGTTACTGGAAACTTTGAAAAATCATTGAAAAAGAAAACATTTATACAAGTTTATGGAGGCTTCTGAAGTATGGCTGATATGTTCAGGTCCAAAAGAGCTGTAAAGTATCAGGATATTACATAGAGTAATGCTGATGGCCTTTACTCTATTTACATTGAATGCAACTTAGTTTGCTTTTTGCACATAGGAAAGGTTAATTCTATACTGAACAATGTTTTGATTCTAGTCTAGTGAATTTCATATAGAAATACTGAAGATTACTTGGAATAATAACAAGAGTAATAAAAATAGTCCCCTCTTTAAAATACAAAGATAAACATATGTATTTTTAACGGGAAACTGTGATTTGTGGAAAATCCTGGCAATCAGGCTCAGAGAAAGTAAAAGTAGCCCTGAATGGTCACCCAAAACTGGTTTTAGCCCCTATATTTCCTTATAGCAGAAGTAATTTTCTTAGGTCATTCTGGTTTAAACTTGCTACTGGGGAAATTTAAATACTTAGAATAGGGCTACAGCAAGATTTTAGTCATAATGTGATGCATCTCAGTGCAGCTTTTCAGCTATATTTGAGCCAAGTTTGCAAAGTTCATAAACCTTTTGGTAAAACTGGGCCAAGTCTAGAATGAACTCAGATTGAATTATAGCATTGCATTTAAAAAGGAAGCACCTTGTTATCTTCAGAAAGTTCAAAAATTAAATAATAATCTCTATATTATAAGTCAATGGGATGCCCTCTTATGAAATAATTTACCATGTTCTGTCTATTCAGAATTGGAAAGAACACAGAGAAAGACATGGGCCAATGACAGGACTAAAAACCAGGCAACAGTCAAGATTGCAGTCATAAAAATACATCTGCAGAAGAAGAGGTTGAAATATTAGAATTTTTTTTTCCCGAGGAAACACAGGAGGAAGCAGGAGGGAACATGCTAAAGCTACTGCACTGAACACAGTCTGAGGGATTTCAGATGTTCCCACGTCCACTATCAGAGTATGAGAATAAAGATTGCAAAAATACTCTTCTTAAAGTGTGACACTCTTTTTAAATTGCAATTTCAAGTTGCTCTTTTTAAAATTTTTTAAACAACATATTATAAATAACCTGTGGTGTTGTTAAAATGAAAAAGTTTAGTTGTTTAGGGAAAATGCAAGTGATTAGGTTGAAAATCTCAATAACATAAACCACAATGATTAGCACAAAAACTGATTGGCTAAAGAGGTGAACCTGAGTCAAGACAGAACAAAGCTTATATCTTGGACAGGTTGCCTTTTGTACCAAATAATACCACTACTACTACTAATGTAAATTTTCCCATTATTAATTCAGCATTTTTATTTCCCCATTAGGTAACTAAACTTCCAATTGATTTAAGATTTTTAGTTTAATTTTTCATTTTAACTTTGATTGACAAAGGATTGCTCTGAGGTTAATAACCTGCAAAGATTGTGTGTGTTCTCCAGCACATAGGTTTCCAAGAGAGACCTGAAGAACTGGAGGAGCCACTACATTCATGATTACTAAATATATCTCCTTGCTTTGGAGCTATCAATAACCCCCTTAAAAATTAAGATATCATAGCCAGATAATTCAGTTCATTCTAGCAATAATTGATCTTTATCACTGTATACCACCAGAGCAGTCTGGATACCATCTAAGAGCTTCACTAAAGTATTTGAATAAATCATCATCGTGGAGCCCCTCTAGGCATTTGTTGGGTTTGAAGTAACTAAAATGCAAAAAATCCTCTAACTAATAGTCAAGAGACAGCAACTGACACCAGTCCATGTCTGTAACTGAATCAGGTGCAACAGACTTCTCCAGAAGCCTGGGCAAATACAATCTGGGGACATGGAAGGAAATCAGGGAATATGGAAGAGAAGTACGAATATGTTTGCCGAAAATATTAGCAGGGAGTGTAAAATGTATGTGAAATACCAAAATAGTATCAATTAACCAGAGGAAGCCAGAAGAGATCAGAATTCAGTTTCTGTGCTCAAAGAAGCTTTTATTCTTTCTTCTCCATCTTCCTCTGATGCATCAGAGATTGGCCACAACTACAAAGAACATCCTAGGTAAAGGTGGACAGCTCTTAGGCTACACAGAATACTAATTGTCCTAGACACGTAGCTCAAGGTATAAAACCCAACAAATTAAAAGCCTCTAAAGTTATTTAGAGAGTCATGGTAGACCATCAAACCATTTCTCTTCTCCTGATTCTAGATGTTAATCATGTGTTTTAGCCACTTTCCTGTCTGCTTCATCCACTGTGGCTGTGACACGTTGTATATTGGGTAAAGGAGAATGGGGGCACTCAGAGCAGTAGCAGCAAGAAACATTAAAGATTTGAATTCCATCTTGCACCAACATCTTTGTTGTACTCTTGCAGTGTAAAAGCAAGTATGCCTCAGGTTAGAGTATTTAGATTTACCAAATATGAACCTGGAGCAGGTATCCTGCACAATACTTGCTTAGTGCTTAGCGACAATCTTTCACAAAACCTTGGGTTGTTCCTGTTTCTGTAAAAGGTATTGCCTCCAGGTGCACAAAGCCCACAAAACATTTTTACCTTCCTCCCAACACAACAAGAGGCTGGCAACAATCTGAGATGCAAAAAAAAATGAGAGAAGTATTTTTGAGGTCTGTATATCTGGGTGCCTCATAAACCATTTGATTAGAATAAGGTTTGACACCACACTGGCGGATAGTCAGTGAAGACAGCAGCATGTTGTAGGATCATCCCTCCACTACAGAAGGGAAGCTCACCTCACTGTCCTCTGTCACCTCTGGGGAAAGGATCAAGCAGTTCTTGCTGTTGCTGGACTTCAAACTGCCAGGCCAGCCCAGGGCATTTTTCAAACATTACTAAATCAATCAGTTCACATCTGTACAGCAGAGTATCAAGGGAGTTCAATGAGGCCACTGACTGCAAGTGCTGAGCTTTGACTTGCAAGACTCTTTCTCTCCACCTGGCCTACCACAGTATGTATAGCCACAGGGAGAAGCCTCTCCTAAGGAGCAGTTTCTGGACAGCTCAAATGAACCACTCATTGCAGGCTCCATGTGGCAGAAGAGTCAACTCCGCTGGGCAACTTGGAACTTGCAGAAATGGCTCGGATTGAAACATACCCAACAGCTGAGCTCCACTTCTGTGCATGAACCCAGTAATGTGCCAAACCCCACATGTCTTGTGGGAACAAGGGGAAGGCATTCAGAAGATGTTTTTTGGGAGGAGTGAAAAAAAGAATGTGCAGCTACTTCTCTGATCAGCTTCAGATGACAAAGCTATTATCACAAGAAGAAAAAAAGGCTAGGGAGTTGTTTCCCTTCAAAATATTAAATTTAGAATGAACCTTGACGTTTCTAGGTGAGAAACCAAAGTCTAGCTCCAGGTAATAGCACGTATGCTATGTATGTCACTAATGAAATATATACAACAACTAAGACACATTAGTTAAGAGAGGCCCATTAGTCAATTGTGTGTTTACAGCACAGTTCCTACTGCTCGAACATAGTTCCTCTGACTTGATGAAGTGTATGCAAAACACCATTGTGATTTTTCTACAGAACACTGTAGAGCTGGTATCGAGGAAATGCAAATACCACATAGTGCTGCGAGATCCAGATTCACGGAGTACTGTGGTAGCTGAATTGTTTGAAGAGACATATGGCATCCCAAGTGTAACAGATAGTTGAATCTCAAGGGGGAACCATTGTTCATTCATCTGGACCAAGTGACATTCTTTATGCAAGAATAATTCCTGATTAAAGGGTGAGTTTTAATGGAAACTAATTAGGCAACCTCTTTAGCCTGGGCATAATGATCAAATGAGCTGTCACACAGTACCTGATACAATGATCTCACTTGGTACAAGATTTTATTCCTTAGCAATTACACTCCCACGTTGCACTGCATGTGTTTATTGCCTGGAGCACACATGTCAAATTAAAGAGCAGCTTATGCACCTGATATTTAATTATTGCCTAGCACTACAGACAACCGGGAAATGTCAAAGCGAGCAGTCCTGCACTGGAGCAACTAAAACGGATATCTTCTCTGGCAAAGAAAAAAATAGAGATAAAATATGTATGGATGATTCAGTTGTCTTACAATTCACAGTTACAAAAAATGGCCTCCCAAATCTTAAATAATTTACCATCCTGCTCAACACAGAGAATACTCCCTGAGCAGAAGGGTATGTGAAACAGGTTCATCAACTCACATGATTATTTGTATTAGATGCATTTTTGCATGATTAGAGTGTTTAGAAGAAAATGTTGAAATCTGAGCTGGTTTATATCAACTTCAAATACCAAAGGGATCATTTATTTATTCAGGTATAGACTAATTCACAGGTGTTAAAAGAAACATTCATTTCTACAACCCTGTTATCCTGCAGTTAACTTAAAATCATCCTTAGCTTACTGGAAATTTTCCTAAATTCCTTCATAGTCAAATCACCCTCTTAATCCTTCAGCCTGTAATAAGGCTGAAATGAAAAGCCAGCAATACTAAAAGGGATGCAAGCAAAGGGTTCCAGCAAATTGAGACAAGGTAATCAAAAAAGAAAGTTTTATGGCTCCAGCAGAGGTGATGAAAATAAGGTGAGGAAAAATCCATACCGCCTCGAGTTTTGAGCACAATTTTTAATAAAGAAAAAATGTGCTCAATACAAAAGAGTTTCTCTTAGTCATTGATCTGTAATGGAACACCAAAATAGAGATACCATGGTATCCTGTGGCTAAGAAAGTTGTGTGTGTGTGTGTGTATCTTGGACCATTTTACTCCCAATAAAGGAATCTAATTACCCGTAGTCTTAATTGCACAGTCTAATACTAAAAAGGCTTAATAAGAGTGCTTTTGTATTTACAAAACTGCACAGCTTGTGAAAGAACCCTCAAAACATTTGGCAGGAATCCCAGCCGAGGTATGACTGACTGGAACCTCTAATGACTACAACATGTAAACAAGTGTTTTGTTTCGACTGATAATCATTAACTTCCAGTGTCAGACTTATCCCACAAGGTTTTGTTCACTCCTTCACCAGGCTGCTTTACAAAGGCATCTGGTGCTAAGGGAAAGGGCGAGGTGGGGGGAGGCAGAAAGTGCAGAGTGCTCTACAGTGTTGTCACTCTTAAACTAAAGTGGCAGTAGGCAAATGAAAGGGTCATGAGGTAAATGCTTCTAACAAGGAGCAAGCTGCTGTGATAATTCCCACCATTCTTTGATGGTCCCTCTTACTATGTGACTTAGTGACATAACGTGCTAGACCTCCTGGTTATTTTATTTTATTTTTTAATGAAGAAAAGTAATTTGAAGCAGAGCCTCTCTGAATTATTGTTTCATGCCAAGGTAGCTTTCAAAATTAAACATGTGCTAAAAGAAAAAAAAAGAAAATGTTAATTTGGTTTCCTTTACTACTGTAGTACTGGAACAATCTGCCTCTAAGTGCTGCATTAAAATAAAAGAGGAGCTGTTGAATACAAGTCCTACAAGGACAAATCAGGTTGCATACATAAGAGAAGGGAAGCATGTCAGAAATTACATAAACTGCCCTGGCTAGCTAAGCACCAGTCATTTTAAACTTGAACTTCAGATGTCCACATCCTCAGCTAGACCAACTCTGCTAAAATGCAGACACCATGGAGAAGCCTAACCCAGACTTCTCATCATACATTTACTTTATTATTAAAGTACTTCTCATTCAAATAATTTTATGTAGAAACACTGGAGAAGTTGTAAAAAATCATATCCATTATGCATAGTGTTTAGTAAAACTTTGCAGTCTACAAACAAAACACTGAATAGCCTGTATTTACATTCTAAACCCTTTCTTAGCCTGAGAAGTGCAGCTAATTTAGTAATTTTTAACCACAGGGCTGTAGACAGCCAATGCTTTCCAAAACAGCAGGAGTAGCTTGCAGACTGCAGATCTAATACTGCTGCGGCTACCTGAGAGCAAAAGGTCGTTTGTAACATCCGTTTAACTGTCAGTGCCACGGAGGCACCTTTCAAAGGTTTGCACTTATTTCATGCCCTGCTAGGATGCTGCCTGTGAAAGAAGCATTTCCTCTCCTGCTCAGCCTCAGCAGAGCACGGCAGAGCTGCTCACAGCTCTCACCACTGCACGAAGGAATTTACGCGTGCAGCTCTGGTACGTAACCCCGCAGAATCAGGTAGGAGCTGTGAAGCAGCCCAGCTAAAATTATTTAAAAAACACTTGGCAAAGCAAGTTTGCCATTGTTTAATTTTCATTATGACTGCTGCCTCACCAGATAATGAGCCCTCATAACAGTGTTTTATATAAAAGCACATTATGCCTTTACCCAGCACACACAAATGGCCAGTGATTATTAATAGTGTTAAAGTGTCAGTAGAACCAAACCAGCAGAAAGGCATAGATTTAGATGCCATAAAAGCTGCAAATGACTGTTACATTGTTTTAAGAAGGCATCTTAAAAAGGCTCTTACAAACAGAGAAAAAGAAATATTTGTTACGTGGAATAGAAATTTATGATGAAATGTCAATCGAATTGACTTCACTACAAGCATTAGGCACAAGAAGCAGCTAAACTCATCACTGCTGCCACTAGTATTTTCAGTTTTAGGATTACAGACAAAATGGTCCACAAAAAAATTTTTGCTTTTGCCTTTGACTTAATTTTTTTTGCCCTTGCCGTTTGAGGATTTCAGTGTTTTGGAATGGTTTAAGAAAACATTCTCAAAGCAAAACTTTAGAAAGTCCAAATCTGCACATTTAGCACTGATTTACATTCAGGAAAAAAAAAGTCCAACATTTAAATGAAAGTCTAGTAAAGAGTACAAGGTCTAGACAGGATAATCACTATCTAAATTATTACAAATATTTTAGAGGCTTTTAGCCTCAAAATGTTACTCACAGCATCATCTCAGATACAAGTGGGTCTTATTCCCATTCACTGAGGGAAAGTTAGTGTGGTAAAGTCTGATTCACAAAGGATTTATGTTTGGCTGTTATTGGTTATTTAAGCCAATTTTCCGAAGTTATTCACATGAATTTGAAATCATTAAATTCAGTAGACTCTGTTTAGGTTAGCTCAATTTTTAAATTAGAAAGAAAGAAGAATTTGTGGGGTTGGGTTTTGGGGGTATTTTTTTTAATTTGCTTTGGGTTTGAAGTTTTGGGGGGAATGAGGGGTTTGCTTATTTATTTGTGTTTTTTAAGTTACCACTACCTGGCAAAGAAGACAGTATCATCCAGGATTTGTCAGAAGAATTACTGTGTTTGTCTCCATGTAACTCCAAAGCTCTACAAATGCATGTAAGTTAAATAATTTTAAATTTCAGTTTGTTCATTTGCCAGGCCACATGCTGCATTTCATTTCATACATTAACAAAAGGTGTTCAAGAGCAAATGAGTTGTGAATATCAATGTTTTCCCCAGTAAAGATATACTTCTATAAATATAAACCTTCAACCTCTTTATTAAATACGAACACAAATAGAAATGTGAAATCAAGCATTTTAGACTTGATCTATGTAATCTATTGCCAATAATATTATTTTTTTCATTTCCAACTATTATTATTTTACCTTACACAGACAGTAGCCTTTTCAAATGTGATATTCAATAAATATTTGTACATCCCTCTCACTAACCACAGGCCTAATTTCTTCTCCTCAGTTATTATAAACCAATACTTTACAACCTGATTTAGATAGCTCAAAGAATAAATTGGTATGTCTGTATAATTAATATAATATAGATTTTTGAACCAGATAGATGGGAGATATTTCAACCATTATGCTAAAATATTAATATTTCATTGCTTTCACTGGGCACTCAATTGTGAGCTGAGTTTAAGGCAATAAATTAATCATCCTTAAACATGCATTAGATAGATATTGTTTCTTTAAAGTTGGAAATCTGTCATTCATCTCCAGTCAGCTTTAACACATTGCAGGTCTGTAATAAATACACATACAAGCAACAAAAGCCTGAAAATTAGCAGAGATGCTAAGAGGGCTATTAATTAAGCTACGTTAGTACAATGTGATCAAAAACAAGGCAACGGTATCCTTAGGGCAAAAACACATTTTACGTCAAACTTTACACACATGCACATATACATATACATATATATGTATATATATACACATACCCCCCCCCAAAACAGGCGCACATAAAGAAGTATATACCAGACAGACCCTTCCTTTATGCTAAGTATAAAAGAAAAAAAAAGCATCAAAGTAAGTATTTGCACTGACTGCTTCGTTTATTTGCACTGTGAATTATTTGAGATCAGATTTTAAAGCTCGTTTGGTTTCTGATCTGCTCAAAGCCCAAACCATTGTCTGGTACTGTATATACCGATGGCCTGGCACCACCCTATGGCAGCCGGCAGAAATGCAGATGGAAGTTCTTCCAGATGCACAGAGAGAAATTAGCAACGCCTAAACATATTAGAGAAAAGAAGCAGTGAATGTTTTCTCACCAATAATCAACAGGTATTTATTCAAAACCATCTAGCTTCTCTTAAATATGTTTCAAAGTGGTTCAACAAGTGGGATTCTTGCTCGGAGTTTAGTGCTGCCTAAAATCCATAGCAAAGCAAATTTGTTAGTGAATGCTGTATTGGGTTGTTTATTTTGTTGTTTTTTTTAAATACCATTAAATAATCACAGCTCTTGCGATATCAAAGCTCATAACCAGATGGGAATTACTGTCAGGTCTTCTGTGACAGGAAGGCTGACCTACAGAGTGTAACTACAGAGTAAAGGGTAAAAGTTAATTAATTCTAGCAAAGAGAAATCTGTGCCTTCAAAGCACCAAAGGAAAAAAAAAGTCTTTAGTGATTTCTTAGCCACAGCAAATTTATTCAATCCTCACTTGGTCCATGACACATATTATGGATAATTTCAAAAAAAAAAACAAGCCCACAACAAAATGCCAAACTCCCTCCCCCTGCAAAAAATACCCCATACACCAACTCCTCAATCAAATGTAAGAGGATAAACAATTCCCATGGCTCCTCCATTCCTCAGACAGAATAACAAACATTACTGCAGTATCAGGAAAGCCTCCCAAAGAAGATGTAAAGTCACAACTTCACCCTCAGATATCCTACTCAGTCACAGCCTTTGTGCAACTCCAAATCAGATTTCCAGCACACAGAATTGCAACAAACTGTAAAGGCAATATAAGAGGCTGAAAAAACTTGCTCAAAAATCCTTTGAAACCACTCAGGTTCTTTTTCTCAGAGAAGATTCTTCTAAAAACCTACTTGGTACTGCAAGTTTAAGCTGTCTTATGTTCTGGTGCATAGTTTGCTCTTCATTGCCTTCATTATGAAGGTTGAGCTTTATCAAGTGTGAAAATAATTTCCTGCTGCTCCCAGAAAACTGTAAAAGAAAGCAAACAGCATTTGGGCTTATACTCTTTTTTTTTTGTTTGTTTGTTTAAACAGGTACATAGGAAACTTGAAAAGGATGAACTGGTGAGGCATATCCTTTAATTGACAGATTGCTTTACTATAGGCTTTGCATGAAACTGACTGTAACAAGCATCTCTAAATTTAAGACCTCCTAGATTTCACAAACACAGAGCACCTGCAGGATTCCACAGAAACTCACAGTGCTTTCACAGGAGAAATTAAATCTCAAACGCCATCATAGACTAAAAATGCTGTGGCAGCTTTATCCAATTTCAGATAAACTGGATTTTTCAAATGTAAAATGAAGTGAATGGAATAAAGTGTAGGGCTTACTTGCTCTTGTGTTTTGAGAAATTTTTCTGGATATTGGAGTGCTAGAAAAGGAAATATTTACACAATGTATTTTTTCTGTGGTTCAACACTGACAATTAAAGCAGATTCTTAACCACGACTCCCCATAAGGAGAGTGTTTTACAAGAGAATTCAGAAAACCACAAAACACCTGTGCTCATGAGAGCAGCATTTGTATTTCTAGAAAAGCTTTCTTAGGACAGAATCCATTTTCTTCAACAAATTAAGACACAAATAATGCTCCAGAATGAGCAGATCTCATTATATGCCCTTTACAGATAGAATGGAGGTGCACAGGGATTTAATACTTCCTCTGGATGAAATGGCAGGTCTGAGCTATCTGGTCTTACTCACAGAAACATCCTTTCTCTCTTTTCTTTATTCTCTAGGCAGTAAGCACACTAGTGACAGAGGTTCATAGAATTCACTGAGAAAAATGGAAAAGACACAGAACGTGTTCCTCCTATGGTAGATTTTAACTCAGAAGACATTATTTGTCAGAAATTCCACAGCTTCAAAAGGAAAAGAAAACTAAGCAGCTACAGCAAAGCTTGAAGCACTAAATATAATAGTACAATTTATATGTTATTTTCACAAGGATAAGCTGTTTTCTAAGGACAAGACAAAATAATCAACTCTATAGAAGCAGCTTGAGTAGTCTAAATATGTCCCAGTTAAAATTTTTAATGAAGCTGCAGAGTGAATGCAAATCTACAAGTCCCAGAGCTGGTGCAGCACCACATAATTTCTAAGTAGCCAAGTCCCCTAGCAGCAGAGGGCAGCTCCTGCTGAGGAACCCAGTACCCTTGTAACACATCAGTGGTCTACACAGCAGCCTTCCATCAGTCTCTTTAATCTGAGCAGTGCCTTTTCACTTTGTGAGGAACCTAAATCTGCTGGGGGAGTTGAACTGGAGGCCTTGGGATCCAAAAGCAGCAATGTTAACAATGCCAGCGAAGGCAAACCTGCAGGACCTTTTAGCTGGAGTCCTGAGAGGCCTCTAAAAACAGTGAGAGGCTCTCCCTTGCAGGGATACCAGTTATAGAGGATAAACCCCTCAGCCAGGTTTAACAAACAGGGTGGGGAGAAAAACCCACACAGGAAAAAGGGATGCTAAATTATAGAGGAACAGTAGCACACATGTATTCATTCCAGGTCAGAGTGCACAAGGAATTAAATCCTGGCAGAGCCTGAGTGCTTTCAGCTACCATCGGGCCAAATCCTCCTGTCTTTCATGTTTCATTAAAAAACAGCAAAACTGCCAGGGACTCCCAAATTATTTTTCCCCACTTAGAAGAATAGCTGGAGTGCTAAAATGAGAGGAAGATATGACAGAACTATTCTGGCTTAGCGACAGAGGTTTCTTGGCACATCTTCTTCCCCTTAAAAAGCAGGAAAGTCAGACGCATAATAGAACAAGCCAACAGGAGAACACTTCTCATAAAAACTCAAGGAAAAAGATGACTTGTTTCCCTGCTTGCTGGGAGGACAGCTTCCCCAGCTGCTGGAAGACTTGGAGACCTTGCACACTCCTTCCCTGGAAAGAGCTGTCCCTTCCCCCACCTTCCTGCCACTGTCCTGCTCCAGGTGAGATCAGCAGCTCTGAACTCCAGCACGCCAGGCTGACGGGAAAGCTGAAAGGCTTTCCTGGGGCTTTTGGCTCACGACCTCTAACTTTTTGGGATGATGCCAAAGTACAGCTCTTTCTGTGCTTGTTGGCTCAGCAGCCCTAACAGGGTGAACTAAAGCCCAGGCCTCTAAAGGACAATTACTCATTTATGCACATTGAACCTACAGCCTTATAACAACCAGGACAAATACAGCACTTCAGGGTCAGACTCTGCATTTGGGTAAACACGAGGCGAGCGACACAGAGTGCATGTCATTTAGATGGTTTTGAGCAAGCCCACAAAAAGCACGTGCTTGCACAGAGAAGGAGCCTTACCCCCACTTGACACCACACAGCAAATATGTCTCTGTCTTGCTCTGTTTCTGCACAGAATTTGTTGCATCAAAAGGGAGAAGTTTTCACTGCCAGCCAGAGTTCTCCAAGAGACACCCAGGTTCAGAGGACAGAGTTCATGCACTGACAGACAGCTCCTTCAAACCCCTCTGAAAAAGCTGCACAGTAAACAGGGAGCACTTGGACCCAACATTTATGTAGTTATATAAAATATTTAACTCCAGCATGCAGACTTTGCCAAAGCTTGATTGGCGTTTGGTGATTTTGGCACCGTCGCTTACAAAGGTTTCAATGGAAACCTGGGCGTCTGAAAATTAAGTGTAAAAAAATTATAGAGACTAGAATCTACCTTCAAGTTCTTATGCAGCAGAAGGGGTCAACCAGGTAGCTGCTCTTCTAAAAGGCAAGGAGGTAAATTTAAAAGCAGCTTGAAAGCTTTGAATAAGAAAATAATAGTACAGAAGACACCATGAAACCTCACCTGGCTAACAGCTTATACTGAAAAGCAAAACCAAAGAAGGGAAAAAATTTCAGAGGACATGGGAAACCAAGCAAAAAAAAAAAGTAGCTGTCATTTCAGTTAATTTCTGTATTTGTTATTCATTAAGTCTTTTGTCTACATCTACTGATAAAAGGCTTTAATCTCTACACTTCAATTCCAAATCTCTATGAATGACAATTTAAGGCATTTTATTTACCCCATATTTTTAAAGATGTGTTAATTAAAATAATCTGGTTTACACTTATTAAAAATAAATTATTGCATATTTTAATGTTTTTCCTCCCTGCAACTTTTTCTTAATTAGTTATTTAAACTGCATTGAAAATCCCAAGCCAATACATTTCAATATTCATTTTTCTATTTTAATTTTTCAAACAAGAAGAAAAGTTTCCCTCTTTAAGCTGAAAATTCAATTTCAAAAGCAGATTAAATACTCATTGGTGTTATTTTACATCGTTCACAGAGATCTTTTTTTTCCTCCTTCAATATTTATTAATGACGACATTCTTGCATGTACACATTATCTTACATCTATTAGCATCTTTTATCTGGAAGGGACTTGGAGAGCTCTAACAAACAGACACTTTTGTAACTACAATGAGGGACTCATTCACTATTCGAACTCAAACCTCACTGGAACAGAAATCCTTCAACTGTTTAAGGCTGTGAAAAGCAGCAAAGAGCAACTTAGTGAACATCAGCAGAATTTAGTGCAATATAGACCCATTCTCTATTGCTCCCGTTAAATTTTACCCCAAAACTCACAAGGTAAATAAATCAATTATCGAGGCTGACTGGTGAACTGTTATTAGTTCTGTTGGATGTCAGGCCTTGTATCCATGAATAAAGGATTAGTAAACCACATATTCCCCAATCAGAAATGGCTGCACATACTTTACACAATTTAGTAGCACGTACCTTCAACTATGTTGCTGTTTGACTCACTGAAGAGCATTGGACTACTTCAGTATTAGCAAATAATAACCAAAAATAAAACCAAAATCTGGCTGTTATATCAGCCAAGAACCTCAGCAGGTATCAGGATGTTCTAGGTGTATGCCATCGCCACACAGCAATGCTAGAGAGGAGGCTTCACAAGGATACACATACATATGTACATGGTTTAAATTTAATTGTAATTACAGACTTTGTGAAAACAAAGCTTCAGGGGAAGACAGAGGCTTAATTTCAGCTCAGTTGGAACTGAAGCAATCATTACACAGTGGGGATTGGTACAAAGAATGAACTCAGTAAGCTTATGCAGAAAATGACTGAGTTTAAAGGATCCCTCTACATCTTAAAAAAATAAAATAATTTTGCTTTTTGACTGTCTTTGTTTTTCCACCATGACATATTATAAACTAACTTCTTCCAAAGTGAGACACACACTATACTGTGTTTGGCTGGGATAGAGTTAATTTTCTTACATGTATAGGCACGAATGTTGAAAGTGGCATGTATTTTCTACAATGCAAAAATACATGTTTTTCATAATGTCTGGTTTGCTAAGTAATGTGCTATTAGAACAGCCAGTGTGTCATTTTGTTCCCATGATATTGGTGGTGAGTGAAACACTTCTAGTTTGGCCAGTCTGTTTCTAGTTTTTCAGTAGATGGCCAGGCCAAATATGGGGAGGGGGGGAATTTGGAGTGGAGTTGGTTTAGGGGGGGTTTTATGTTGTTGTTTGGTTTTGAATTTGATTTGGGATTTTTTGCCCCTTCCCCTATTCCACTGTTTTTCCTTGTGCAGACTGGTGTTTTATTCACATAGGCAGTAACAAGGTGAAGAATGAAAACTGTCTCAGCACAGGGTGTTTCCCAGCTACCAGCATAATTTTTACTGCCTGCACTGTCTAATGCTTCCCTAATAAATATTGTCCTGCTCTTTCACACTAATCATGTAGTGGGCAGTGTGCACCACTCTCTCTTCAGCTGGCTTAATCTCTTCAGTGTTTGACTGGTACAGTATCTTTCCATGTCAAACCCAGTTTAATTTAGGGCAAGATGCCACAACTAAAGATGAAACTTTTGCATAACTGCTGTGAAGAGCATTCCAGAGATATATAAATTCAAAGTTTTTATGTTCCAATGTCTCCTTCCCACTGTTCATAGAATTGTTTAGGTTGGGAAAGACCTTTAAGATCATTGAGTCCAATCATTAACTCAGCAGTGCCAAGGCCACGACTAAACCAAGTCCCCAGGGGGGACTGCAGGACTTTCAAATACCTTGAGAAATGGTGACCAGTGTCAGAAAGAAGCAGCAGTTCTCTCAAGTTCACTTGAACAAGGAGAAGCAGAGAGAATCCAGTACTTACAAGCACATGTATCTACAGCAGTGCAAAGTCCATACCAATCTGACACTCA
The DNA here is from genome assembly GCA_013397155.1 of Irena cyanogastra. Lineage (NCBI taxonomy): Eukaryota > Metazoa > Chordata > Aves > Passeriformes > Irenidae > Irena > Irena cyanogastra. The sequence goes on along the minus strand of VWZV01012162.1, from coordinate 246,115 downwards.
ACAGTTCAGCAACAGGAAAACTGGAGCTACACAGCTATGAATTCCTTGTTGGGAGTGAAGATATTTCTAGTCTAGACTCCCAGAAACTACTGCTATCACCTCCCATATCCTGATTGAGTCATCACAGCAATCCTCTTTGCTCATACTCTGAGCACATAGAACAAATATCTTTCCTGATTCCCAGTGCTAAGGGTTAAAGAGCAAGGCAAAAGAACCCTGGTTTTGTCCAACTTGGGATTCCTTATTCCATATAATTTTCCAGAAGTACGCATTGTACTAAACCGGAACAAAAGAGGAAATAAGAGATTTATAAATTTATTATATTGCCCAGTAAGTGATGTCTTCTCAGTCATCAGCCTTATTTCCTCTAAAAAAGCATCAGATTCTCCTCTACTCTTGGGGGTTTTCTTTCTCTATAGTTCAAGTGTGATGGTCAAGCCACAGAGAAATGACAGAGCACATTATATCCACAAAAAATAATCTTAAATCCCAACAGCATGCCCAAGCCAGTCATTATTTTACTTTATATTTTCAACACGTTATTCCTGCTTTTGACACCAAATTAACCCCCAATAATTTTGCAAATATCTCTCTATCTATCTCAAATGGAATACTTGTAAGAGAATGGTAGCTAAAAAACTTGGATTAGAACTGGACCAAAAGTTTCAGTCTAATGCTGAAGATCTGGGTTTTAAGGTTTTGATATCTGCACTGTGACCAGCCATCCACTCCAGTAATTTTGTAGATTTACAACTTTGAATGAGAGCAGAGAGCTGCAGATTCTATTGCCAAATCAAAGCCAACTGTATTAACTGCCATCATAACGTCTTTATTCACAGAAAGGGGGGCACATTTGTGCACATAGATATTCTATGCACTGCATGCAAACTGTTTTTCTATAGGAATTACACTGTTGCAAAGCAGAGCTAGGAAAGCTCTACACTAAGGCTGCATCCCTGTGGAAATACTGCATGAAAAGGCTTTTTATTTTTAAAGATAAATTAAATTTTTTTGTATAATTGAGTCACACTTTTCATGTAGCACTCAGCCTAGGGATGTCTGCAGGAGAAAAGAACAATATCTTACTAAATCCCTTTTAGGATCATTAAATTTAGATCACAAAATTCTCTCAGGCATGCAATTCCAAACATGTCACAGAAACAAAAGGAGCAACAAGAAAAAATGACAAGCTTCTCTTACATTATTTTCCTTCTTTACAATGATGTTTAAGGTAGCAAAGTGTTAATGAATTCAGCACAATGTATCATGCATTGTGTTAGAACTTTTATATTGTTGAAAAATTGTCATATTTGGCTAGGCAGCTGCATGGAGAAAAAAGCTCTGACAATATCTAATTGAGTCTATTTTTACTGTCTTTCAGATAACATTGTTAGAATTATGTACTGTACATATTTCTTATTTTTAGTTTCATACTCCCTCCCCCCCCTCTTCACAGCCCTTCTCTACAACAGTATTTTATTACTGCTGATATAAATCCAGGTCATTTTGACAAAAAAAAAAAAGAGTATGTCCTATTCTGTAACATTGAAATGGGGCTACAAGCTGTTATGTAAATCAGTATTAATAACAGAGTATTCAGGACACGTGCCTCTTAAAGGTTGGTCCTTCTTTAGAACACTGGGACACAAAGGCTCTGAGCTCCATCTCCTACTTTATCATGTGCTTCCTGGGCATTTCTGAGCTGCACATCTCATATCTCACCTGCTCTTTGCAGTAAAATGGGAATAGCAGAATATTCCTTTTGGTTTTTCTGCCTTTGGAAACAAAGAGTGTTTCAATGCAAAGCCTGCCTCTTCTGTGGATAGATGGTGTCAGATGAGACTGCTCCAGCTCATACACAACATTTCTGGTATTGTCCTGGCATACTTTCAAGCACAACAACCTTTCATCTCTCATCTTTACCCAATCAGCCTATTCACTTGGGATTTTTCATGAGTTTCCCAAGTTCCTACAGCCTTGTAGGAAAATCAGGCAGGTAGGTTGGTCACACAGACAGAAAAATTTTCTTCAAGGATAAAGAAATGTCTTGAGCCTCATCCTTTGCAGAAGCCTAGTTAAGAATGTTGCAGGACATTAAGCAGGGACTGTCAGAAAGTCTTTTTAAGAGGAATCAAATTGTCTGGGGCAGCACACACCAAGCAGCACCACCATTGATGAAGTCCAGGAGCAGAAAATTACTCCTCTGCACAGCCAGCCAAGAGGATTGGATCTGCAACCTTTGCAAATGGAAATACCATAGCCTGCTTCCATGCAGGAGAAGAGCACACTAAACCAGATAAAGCAAGCCAGCTGGGGGAAATAGCCTCAGGTCTCCACATAGAAATGCATTTGTTTAAAAGTACTACTAGTGAGGAGAAATCACTTTAAAAATATCCCACAAATTAAAACAACATAAAACTTTACACCAATATCATCCCATTGTTGTTTAAATACTACTTTATACCCAAGGGCTCAAGAAACAGACTTCTGGGGGCAAAACTCTTTATGAAAATTTCAACCAGCCATGATCCAAGAGAGCATTTTGCTATGTGTACACTAGAGACACTATCAATAACTGGGCTTCACCAAGCTTTGGAGGAAAACATTTTACTGAGAAGAAAAAGAATTATTTCAGTGACAAGGTATCAGAGAAGAAAGTAAGTAAATGGGACTTTCAAGATGGGAAAGAAAACCACATCACTAAAAAAAAACCCAAAACCACCAAAAAAACACTTCTCAGCTTCTTTGGTTAGCTCCTATTAACACCACGAAGATTTTTCCCCAAAATGTAGAGAAAGATATCTCCTCTTGAAATCTGAATGACATACATTCATGTGGGTAAAACGAAAAAGCAAAAGTCAAAATCAAAAGTCACTGAGCAAAAAGTCAAAATTCTAGAAACTGAAACTAGTACATTTAGTAGAAAAACTAAACTTTTCCTTTCTTTTGCTTTTTTCCTCCCAACAATAGAAACATTGAGGTTTAGAATGAAAAGCAAGATACCATTTTGCAGAAGACTGACAAAGTAAAATACAAATTCTCTACACCTTTCCTTTGGCCCTTACCCTCCAATTCTGTCTCTATAAAAACACATTTTATTATTTTTCTGCATGACACCTCAGATTCTCATGATAGGAACCTAATACTAAGACATTGTTCTGAGTGATTTAAGCTTGTGTAAGCTTTTAGGTGCCCCAGGGGGGCGCTGATTATTAGAGAAACACAAGTGAAAAAAAGGAATGAAAATAGAACTTGGAAAGCATGGCATTCTCAGACAAGAATAGTTGGGATCTAATGAGGAGCTGTGCCTGTGAAACCTAATGGCCAGAGCAGAATTAGCCATTCAGGGGGACTTAAAATAGTTCTTAGAGCAGGTTTAACAGCAGAAGTGCTCCAAACCAATATAAAGCGCAGCTGCAGAGACAAGTAACAAATGCATGAGTTAGTAGGACTTGCTCCTCTGTTGCAGATGCCCAGAGGCTATGGTCAGACATCCAGGATATGAAAATGGATACACCATATAATCAAGACCATAATGCCCACAGCATTCACTTCCATTTAGCCTGCAGGCTTCTGAAAGTACAGGGAAAAGTCTGGTCGATTATGGGAGCTGGCATTATGTATGTATGGCCAAAGAGAGCAAAATTCTCTAATATGATAACACCATTTTTCATTTTTCATAAGTTTCCTGATTTACATTGCATAACATACTGGTTTGGACAGATGGATTTAGGAATCAATTGGCTTGAGCACAAACTTGTCCATTATTAAAAGAAAAAATCAGTATAATTTTCACATGTGGATCTACACAAAGATGCAAAATGGAATGTCCCCAACTTTGCAGGCTGATCTATAACAACCTTAATAAAGGTACATGCTGCCCATGTACCTCTGCCAGTTCCCACCAGAGGTGAGGACTGGGTTTCATGCGAAAAGTTCTTAAAAAAAACCTAATTAAATCTGCTTGACTACTACCACTTACTGTCTATAGTTACTATGTGACTGCATATAAAATAGCAACTGCTAATGACAAAAATCCAGAAATCTTAGTAAAGGAGATTTCCACTTCCTGAATGCAAGATGAGCTGTAGCCTTATAATGATTGCTATGACATTTATTATTAATTGCATATTTTTGGAAAAAAATGACTATTTTGAGGGGATTTTTGGTGCAATATTCAGTCTAACCCTTACCTGTCTACAGTTCATATTCATCTTTGCAGTTTAGCATGGGACAATAAGTATAATATGGTCATTTCCTGTTCAGTTCCAAGCTAGACAGATGATAACCATACGCACAAACCTCCTGCAGAAACACAGAAAATGAGAGTGCTGCCTGGACTATCAGCTCCTGGCCTCATGGGTGTGCACTTCACATAAAGTCTTCCAGAAGGGGCTAAATCTCCATCTTGGAAATTGCACCTTTGGTCCATAGGGCTCGTGGCAGGCAGTTCTGATCTCCCATTGCTCTGATAGTCTATTTAGCTCCTGATTTTCCACCTGAATGTACTCATGGCCAACCCATCCCATTTGTTCCAGAGTGTTCAGTATTCTTGAAGCTTCACTTCCTCTATCTAGTCTGTTTCCTCTGCTGATAGATTTTTCTCCCTCTTCTTTCCTTCCTGTTTCCCTGCTGTCCTTGAGAGTTTCTTGGGTAAATTACTGTTTGCAAGGACCCACTTGACAACAAATTATTCATTGCCATTTTGCACAATTATGCAAGTAATTTATTTAAGGATCCTGTTGAATGTGTGTACATATAACACACACAATTGTTACTAGTTACTGAATTATCAAACAGCTCAACATGACACAAGCCAAAATAGAGACTTTATTTTTATGTCAGTAAGAACTCTTAAACTCACTAATGCTGGAATTTCTTTTTTTAATGGCAAAATCTGTTTTCAGGGTGGTTTTCTATCACAGTGGAGTCACAGAAACAAAGACTCTTCTCTGAATTATCTCTGCTTCTGGCAATTGTTAAAGAAAATACACTGAAATAACACACCATTCATTTGCCCCAGCAAGAGTAATGCAAGCAGCTCTTACTGCAGTTGCAGTCCTGGGACAATGCTGAGATTTGTGAATAAGTTCCTGACACAAGTGTCAGTCCCACACCATCCCTCATTTTGAGAACTACCTTTAACAAAATCAACAGAGACTGGCTGTACATTCTTCTCTCTCTAAATACTGAAAAATCAGTACAGGGAAACAAGGACTCCATAAAGTGGCAAAGGTTCAAAGAAGTATCTACAACAGGATGTAACCATTTCTCTATTGTGGTCCCTGCTTGTAACCCTGGAAACTAACTGGTAGGACATGAAAGTTGTACTAGAAAGTAAACTCGACTTTAAAACACCAGAATCGAAGTTGAACTTCATTAGCCAATGTACAAGCCACCTTGAAAATATGGAGAAATTAAGCCTTGTGCATGGTTTGAGGCTTTATGAAATTTACACCCTTAATATTTAAAATTATGCAATTGCTGCAAGGCCTCCCTCTACATATTTTGGAAAGTCTAAAACAAAACTTTCATTAAAGGAGACTGCAAGCTTGCCTGTGGAGCCAAATAATTTCCTCATATCCCATTGAAGAAAGCTCTTATTTTACAGGTCAGCTCTGCTTACCACACATGCCCATTTTGTAAGGGATATAACTCATGCCAGCCAGACTAGTGGGTGAGATGCAATAGAATAAAGAGACTATCCTGGTAATTTGGGAGAAAGCAGTTAATCTAACAGTTTCATCTGATTAGAAAAATGTATATTTTACATTTTGAGAATGACTTCATTTCTCCCATTACAGTTGCTTTTCTTTTTTTTGTTCTTTCTTCTGTTTACCTTCCTCTCTTCTCATGCAATATTCTTCTCCTGACTCCGTACACTCTGTATTGTCCCCCTTCCTCCTTGACACGTGCTGTCTCACCAGAGACGCTCATTTTCCTGCACTTCTCTCTCTTTAAAGTGATTCCCACACAAGTGAGATGCCTCCTTCCAGAAGCATCTCTTTCCCACCGTGCAGGGCAGAGCTTCCAGCCTGATAACCACCTTTCATCACACACACAGCACAAATAACCCCTCCGGATTTCACTCTGACCTGCTCCACACCAGCTCTCTGGATTTTCCCAGCACTGGGGTGTCCCATGCATTGTGAAGGTATCAGCAAGACTTTTTCTCCTACAGGTTAGGTCCTCCCTTGCCAGGATAGAGAGCAAGGATGTCACTGCTGCTTTGATTCACCACAGATTCCCCAGACTGACCCAGAAATACACCCCAATTGTGTTCTTCAACCAGATGTCTTACAGCCCACATAAGGGGTTCCCAATTCACCCTGCTCAGCAGCAGTTTTTAGAGTGTATTTTTTAAAACTAGGAATTTTTCCATGGAGGGCAGCCCAAAAAAGAGAAGGAAAACCCAACACCTACCAATGGAACCCCAAATTCTGCTGCACTGAAGTGAAAACAGACCAGTCTCAGGCTATCTTGTTTGATGCCCCTGGAGATCATCGACAAAATGCAGGCTACAACTGTTTTACCATTCTCTCTTCTCATATCCCCTCTTCTCACCAGGAGATGCTCTGTGTACGGGAGCTTACACAGCACAAAACCCCTCTATGCTCTCTCTCTGCGTCTGCATCCAGATGGGGTGCCTTTTGTCCCTTTGTCCTGCTCAAAAACAAAGCAAAGAATCTTCTCCACTTATTGATCTCCATTTGTAATAATGCCTTTGCCTTTTAAGCCAGAAGGGTTGGAAGCCACGGTATGGGAAATTGGGAACAAAGAAAACGTTTTTTGAAAGCATTCACCGAGTGATTCAGCATCGATCCACAGAGTGTGCTCCACTTGTGCTTGCTTTTCACAGCCATTAGAGCAAGAAAGCTCTTTTTGCACTCATGTCTTGCCAAAGGGCTGGGAGGCTGCAGACTGTGGCCTCGTGGACTGTGCACACCCCAGCTAGTAGGGCAACCTGGCAGAGCTGGTGCCTTTGCACAGGAAGGAGCCAAGGCCTGGGCGAGAGACCCACACTTGATAAAGGGGAAAAGCATCAAAAAGGTCACATGTTAGGGGATTTGTGTAAGTCAAGACCATGTCCTCTCAGGCAAGAAAAAAAGAGGAAAAGGCAGGTGAATCTTTCCTCACATCACCTGTCGGTTTATACCTGGTAATTCAAACAAAAAATTACAGCATTGAAACATACATCTGCCCCAAGGCAAGCAAGAGAATAACCATCTGTTTAACCTCTAATCAAGGCCAGCTCAAATTGCTCCGTCATGTCTACAGACATGCAATCAACCACAGAAAAGAAGTTAATGCAGGAAAGAAGTTATTCATCTCAATGATCTCCTGTAAACGTCACGTTTTCTGTGTAATCTGAAAAGACTGCCGAAATACTGTTTATTTATTTCCTAACACGGAGGCTCCTTCCATGGACCTTCCACAAGCGGAAGAAAAAAACCAAGCAAGCAACCCTTTCCCTGGTCACAGAGCAGACAACTTCCTCACTTCAGGAATGCAAGACCCCAAACTTCCTTGACATATCTCCTGCACATTGAGACAAAACAGCACAGGAAGGAATAGCTGTTTGACCTCCCTCTCTGCTGACAATAAGCACAACAAACATATGGGATGTATCTCTGTGGTGAGAAGAGCAGACAAATTCTTAATTTATTTAATGTTATCAGAAGCTGGAAGCATTCTGTGACATAAAGGTCTCCTGAAAATCCAGGCTTTTGTTAATAGATTATTTTACCTCCATGGAAAGAAATGCATTCAGAGATCTGTTCCCCAAGAGTTAAGAGAAGCGTCAGGTTACAAACCATCTTCAAGAAATTAGAATCGAAAGGAAGTCGAAAGTACAGCTTCTCAGAATCCATTTCACTACTTGAATATTTCTAGAGAAAAAGAAAAGAAGTGTGCAGATTTTAATTTTTTAAGAAAATAGATGTTTCTCTAACTAGTAGTCCAAGACCCAATGGCAGGAATATTTGACAGCAGACTCTGTCATCTTTGCTGTGCAGTCTTTATACCATGCCCATCATGGTATACATCAGAGACCTTCATCCTTCAAAGCTGCAACTCTTTTTCAGTAACCAGAACTGAAAATACAAGAATATTGTATTAAAAATAAAATAGAATATAAGTATAAAATATAATATGAATATTGTGTTAAACAAAAATCAAACAATACAATCATTGGAAAGACTCACTAAAGAGCTGGACATACGAAATTCCATTGCAGCAACCAGGTCATAAGCATTGATCTTTAAGGTGGAATCCATAACCCTAAATTATACCTCTGGTAATGACTAAGGAAAGTCAATTTTCTCAAAAGCACAGTCTTCAAAATAACTGTCACCTGTGCAGGGAGCTGATGCAGCCAGGGAAGGCTGATTGCTCACATTCTGATATCTATATTGAGTGTGACACCTATGTATTCTGCTGCACAATTTGTCACACAGAGCCAAGTCAAGTCTCTTGTAGTGTTTTTGAATATGCTGCATATATTTTTGGCATCCCATTCACACTATTACTTGGTATTTTTGTTTAACTTAGTTCCCTCTGTTGGCCTAAAAACATGAATGTGACAAACGAAGAACAAAAAATAATTTCAAACAGGTTAATTTCTTCATTTGCATCTACTCACAAGGCTTCCTATTTTTACAGAAAAAAAAAAAAAAGATCATTAAAATTCCATGGAACAACCATAGCTGTTAACAACTGTAATAGAATTTCAGAAGATGTGCTGTTTCTCAGGAGAATTGGTCTTAGGCCTAGACTTTGTTGTCAGCTCTAGGAGAACAAACCAGAAACCAGCTAAACAAACCTGAATTTATGCTTTCTTCCTGGCAAGCTGTGACTGTGTAGAAAGATTTTTTAATGCTTTGGTGCTGCCACCATAATTAAATATCACAGATGTTCACTCAGATTTACAGCAACACAAGTGTAATTTTCACCATGTCAAAAATACAATATTGTACTTCCTACTCATCTTCTGGCCACAGCATGACCACAAATGAAAAAGAAGAAAGGGGAAAGAAAAGGAAAAAAAAATCCAAAAAACAAAAACCTGTCGTGGGAATTGTCTCCTTGTGAAAAGGCTGGAATTTCAAGTCTTGGCACTAATTTATGCATGCTGTGATTTCTTATGCACAGTCTCTATAGCATGAAAAAGCCTACATCAAATATGACCATCTTCTGAAGATTCTGTGTGGGTTTCGAAAAATCACTTTGCACATTCCAGTGCTAGTAGGTACCCACACTGAGTTATGAATAACTCCCAACATGTCTCAAAGCCAGCAAGCCTCTGGCACTACTTCAGGATATTCCTGGCAAGAGAGAGTTTTCCTACAACCCTCATATTAGACTCAGGTAACATTTTGGAAAAGGATATTCTACCTACGGTACAATTTTTTTTTTTTTTTTTTTTTTTTTTGAGAAGGGGTCACCCAAAGCACTCTTTGTAAACAGAGATATGCAGATAGATTTTTAATCATCGTTTCTCCAGAAATCAAGGCTGATGCAATCACATTTGTTTATCTGTTTTTCACTAAAGCTTCCCACATCAGCACATTTGCAAGTAGAACTAGTATCAAAGACATGTTGAGGGAAAACAGGCTGTCAATAGAAGGAAAAGTTCCAGGCTGGGCTTGTGCACTTAAATGGTCCCTAGAAAAGTTTACACTCGGGAGACCAAAATAATTTTCTGCTGTTGAAAAAATATGGATGATAACCCTAGAGTAAAAACAGCAGATCCTTCCAAGCCATGGGAAAATGTCAGATTTCACTGACAAGCATTGTATGCAGTTCCACTACAAACCAGCCCACAATCCTTCTTGTACTCCTGAAATTATTTGGTTTTAGCTTTCATGTTGTTCTTTTGTATCAGCATAGCTCAGCAATATTAGAGCTCTGTTCTTGGTGTACTTGTGCATGTCTGGGTACTTGCAAAGCTACTTCATTGGGTTTTGGGGTTTTTCCCCATTTGGAAAGAGAATTTGCACCAGATCCACCAAGAAGCAATCTGGGCAGACAGGCCCTGTGCATCAACCTCATTTATTACACAGGCCACTAGGAGACAGCCCATATCTTCTAGTTCCTTCATGCATAAGCATTTTCTGAAGATTTTTATAAAACGTTTTTCAGTGACACTACAAGTGGACAACGCTCTCAGGCATAGGGTGTGATTTCTGGGGGGACCTGTGCAGGGCCACAGTTGGGTTCAAACACCCTAATGGTTCCCTTCCAGCTCAACATATTCTATGATTCTATGACCCTTCTTCTTTCTCAGACAACATGGTAAAATCAGTATCATTCAACTTCCAAAAAGCAAGGTCCAACACCATTCTTTCTCCTTTTTGCAGCATAAAGGAGAAAGAATCTAGAGTCTTAATTCACTCTTAAATCTAGTTTAGAACTCTGAAAATACATCTATATTTGCACTGTGTTCTTGTTTTGCAGATAAGTGATAAAAACTCAGTTTTCTTCATGCTTTCAGCTGATGGTAGGCAGATTTTACACGGTTTTCTTCATCTGATTCTTACTTTAAATATATATATATATCCAGGAATGAATGAGAGCATTAGCCTCCACACATTCTGTACTTTTTGCTATTTACTACTGGAATATAACCCTGGAATATTTGCAGCTGGCTCTACTGTGTTTTGTACAATATAGCTCTTTATCATATTTTTTATCAAAGAACTGTGGTTTAGCACAGAATGAGGCAGAGCTGCATTGAAGCTGTAATGTGGTTCAGGTTACCAGATTGCATTTTTGATGATTTGGTATTAAAGTGCTCAAAACACACAGGAAAAAAAAAAAATCAACATTTAAGAAATGCAAGTGAGAAAAGCTCTAAAGAGAGACCATATGAACTGTACCATTATGGAGATTTTGCCTTACTTTCTATATTAAAACAAGCAGCTTTGAATCAATACAAGCAAATCTCCCTATTATTTTCTTTCTGAGGCAAATCTTACACTAAACTTTTGCTAGCAGAAAGTCAGGGGTGTGAGGACATGGGATTTGCAACCAGCACAGCTGTGCTGGCAAAAGGCCCTAACATAGATGTGGTTTTACTGGCAAAATTGAACTTTTGCCAGCATAGCTAATTTCTCTCTTGGGAGTTAGTTTTGCCAGTACAGCTGTGTCCAGACTCAGGATCACTGAGTCTGAGATGTTTACAGAGCTGCCTTCCAAGCAGGGGCACACTCTCAGTCTCAGCAGAACCCTGGTTTGTCAGCACCTTGTGCTGATACTGCAACCATGGCTGTCTAGCAAGGAAACAACCAACCAAACCAAAGGGTTACCTGGCTCCTCCGATGCTGCTTCCAGGGCCATGGAGCTCACTCCTTTTTTTCCTCTCCTTTCTTTCTTGACCTGACTCCTTGCTGCAAAGGTAACCCAGAAGAACTAATTCAGAAGTAAAATTATCACATTACCACCTCCCTCTCTGGCAACCTCAAGCACGTCACCTTCTCCCCATTCTCTTAACCCTGCACGAAGCCTTCGTGTTTCTCAGCTCAGCTCTGATTTCAGCTGATGCCTGTGATAAAAATTGCTATCAGCTGCAGTTCCACCATCTAGTTCTGGTCTTTGCACAGCTGCCCATCTCTCATCCTAGAGGACTTCTGCAGCATGGCATTTCTTACGTGCTGCTGAAAGTGCTCATCTACTACCACCTACATGCCCTTATTCAGCTTTTCTGTCTTCCTCAAGTATTATGGTTTCCAGCTTGTAGTTCTCTTTCAAACTGGGATCTCTCCTTTTTCTGTGGGAAAAAATTTTGGCTCCTGCATCAGATATCAGGCAGGATTGCTGCCCCTGCACATTTAAGACAGTGTTCTGCTCTAGTCAGAGTACAGCTTTTGTAGTTGGATGAGACGGGATATAATTTCCCCTGTGCCTCTTCAACACTAAAAATCTGAATCAGTTTCTCCACATCAGTGTCTGCAGAACAGTATTTTGATTTTTCAATAACTCCTCTGTCTTTAACCTTCAGTTAAAAAAAAAACCACCATGATACTATTCCTGCTGGTAAGGGAGAAAGATCAATTGTAAAGTAAGGGATTATTTTACACCAAAAGAAGTAAAAAAAAAAAAAAAAAAAAGGGAAAATTCTGCTTTCTACCACTACTAAGACCAGATTCCAGTGAAAATGGGAAGCTGTCTTAAAAAGAGATTTCAGCATCTTAAGGAATAGGCAGCAGGAAAACAATGACACTGTTAAAATATTGAATGTTTTTCCTTGAAATATTATTTTTAAAGCTTCTATATTTAGCTGATTTAAACAACCACAAAATACACCACCTTTTGAAAGACTGTTGTGTTCCTTCTTGTGATTTAAACTGGCCCATTTAAATCTGTCATTTAACTTGAACTTTTGATAATCGGAGCAGTGTGAAATTATAATTCCTAGCATCCTTTGAGGGCACCTGCTTTTGGGTTTGGTTTCATACACAAACACATAGGCAGCAATTAAATTCCAGCACAGCATTTTGTTCTGTGTCAGCCACCACTGACAGTGGCATTGCCAGCATCTCCAAAGAGGCTCCCAAACTTAGCAGCTTTAGAGCTGCTCTGCAAACATGCTCCAAAGGTTGCTTTGTTAAAGTCCCTCAGCACAGCAATCTAGTGCCTTGGTTGCTGATGTCCTCAAACAAACAAAGGCAACAAGTTGCATTGATAAAGAGTAAAAGTCTTGGGTGAGAATTGAAAATATATCAAATACTTAATAAATGGAAATTCAGAAAAATATATTTTTCCTCCTATCTCAGATATATCACTGTAGGTAATTTACAAAATTGTTCCTTAAGAGATCGAATCAAACCTCAGAAATCTCGTAAAGAATTTCTGAGGAAATTATTTTCCTCAGAAATAAAGAATAAAGTGAAGTATAAAAAAATATAAAGAAATAAAGAATAAAACAAGTGTAAAATAAAGAATAAAGTAAGTATAAAAGATAAAGAACTCAGCTCTGATGCCAAGCATCTTGCATCCTTTTTGGAACAGGGGTACAGAGATGACAGAATACTGCTTGCCCTGGCCTTGCAATTTTTATCACCATGACTAGGATAATCTCCAAGGAGGTGAGGAATGTGTTTACACATCATCTGGATGTGACCTGGCAAGGAGACCCAGCCCCTCAGTGAGGCTGCACTTATCCTGAAAGGCAGCTGGAGGCACCACTCTGCAGTGGGGATCTCCATGGATGGAAGGCTCTCCCCACCTCCTGGGACCTTACACTGGGATAGCTGCAGAATGTGAGCAACCAGCCTTCCCTGGCTGCAGCAGCTTCCTGCACAGATGATAGTTTCTGTCTTTTTCGCAGAAAATTGACTTTCCTTAGTCATCACCTAGAAGTATAATTTAAGGTTATGGATTCCACCCTGAAGATCAGGTGACTACAAATTGTGTGCTGCAATGGAATTTCACGTGTCCAGCTCTGTAGTGGTCTTTCCAGTGATTGCATTGTTTGATTTTTGTTTATTACAATATTCATATGTTACATCTGCCTCTTTCAAATTGCTGACACATAATTTGACCTTAGCTCTGCCTTCCTGCAGTGTTTTTTCAGAGAAGCCCCACAGTTATTTAATATCCAAAAAGCAGTAAACAAGCACAAGAAACAAGCCTGCAATGCTTCCAATTATTTGCTGTTTAGTATTGGCATTGAAAAAAATTTATTCATTTTGGAGGTTATTAATTAATTTGCTAAATACACCAATAGCTAGTTATTGCTTAGCAATGAGGCTTATAGCACTTGTAGTTATTAAAGCAAGCACATAAGACTTCCATGCTGCACAGGTAAATCTGGCCTTTAAAATGTAAATCTATTTTCTTCTCCCTTTTTTTTTGGACTACATGCACAATGAATTTAGAAGAAAGCCAGTTTCCCTATTTGATTTTTTCTACTTTTTTTTTAATGCTAACAAGCGTGATTATGTAACCTTGAATACTTAAAAATCAAGAGAATCCATACAAAAAATCTACCAGGAAAAACACTGTGCTATGTGTATCCTGCCCTCCACATCCTGGAGGCTCCTACAGCAAAATGTGATGCTGTGTTTTCTTTAGCCCCAGGAAAAGGGCACTGAGAGAGTCACAGAGGTTCAGCTTGGGAATTCTCCACTCCGAGTTCTCCAGGCTGCTGGCCTGGGCTGGGCTGTGAACAGCTTGGCTTTATCACACTTTCTTTGCTCCAGATTTAGTGAAGATGCACAACTGCTACCAAGTAACAGTTATTCAGTGTTTTAAATGCTTTCAATGACGCATTGTCAAAACCGTTTGAGGAAATTAAACATATGCTGCTCTTGTGTGATTTGGTTGGTTTTGTTGTTTTGTTGGTTTTTTGTTTTGTTTTTTTTTTTTTAGGGAAGTTCTCATTTCTATTAAGTTCAAAGAAATTAAGGCACTGATTTATCAATTCTTAGATATCTATTTCTAACTTTAAAACACCCTCCTTTTCCAGAGAGGATATTCTGCCTTTTCGGGGGGCAAAATGAAAAGTTGAATTCTAGTCTCAAACTCACCAGTGGAATGCAATAGGTACATCAATTTATGTTTTTTGGCCGTGTGAAAATGCACACTTGGTTGCATATAGCTTATCACATGGGACAGGTAAGGACAGACCTGTAGCTCAGACCAACAAATACCAACCCATATAGCAACAAATACCCAAGATTTTTTGATAAACCTAGAACTTTTTACATGCATTTGTGAGGGATTCTCACACAAGACACTCCCATAGTAGCTAACATATATTCCCCAAGTATCTTAAAAGTACAGGCTGCAGATTCAATTTCTCCTGTGCTTTGCACTTCTCAGCTATTGTCAATTTGCATCACAAGCATAAAGTTATTTAATATACAAAAGCTTTAATGCTCTTTCCACATCATATAACAACACATGTTTGTCTGAGTGCTAAATAAAAGCTTTCACAACTTTAAAGTGACTTTATGAATTGTATGTACCATAAAATAAACATTAGAGTATAATAATATTCTGTAATTTGGAAAACAGCAACAGAAACCAGTAGAAGACAAAAGAACAAATGCTTGAATAATCTGCTGCGTGTCAGAAACATTAAATTAATTTATGCAATAATGTAAGCACAGTGATGTTAAGGTAATATGGAGGACATAAATTATACATTTTTATTGTCAGTTCTAGCACTTATCTTAGTGGTATGTCAAAATAAATCCTGATGTGTTAATATTTATAGAAATGAACAAGTGTTACAGCTCAGGGATTCATCTGTGATATTTTTATATATAATTTGCATTAGCATATATGGGTGTCATTGTCTTTTCTGTAATTTGAGAGGTAAGCATCATGCAATTCATTTCTAATGCATTTTACATTACCATGAAAGCACATTATGCTTCCTCCACTAGCACTTTTCTAAGAGATGGCCTGCAATGATTTAGAGATTGCACAAAACGACTCAGCAAATGGGTGACAATCTACCTGTGAAATCTGCAGTAACAATGGGTTATGGTGAGCAAAGTGCACAATTTGCTAACAGATTGTCTCTACAGAATAAATACCTCCCACAGTTCTTGCAGTGGCATGTCTGTTAGGGATTAATATCTCTAAAGGATACATCTTTCCATTCTTTATATTTCACACAAATTGGGGGAATGATTCACCCTCCTCCCCGTAAAATATGAGAATCTGTGTTTACCCCTTTTTATCATGCCCATTTTCATGCAACAGATCAGTTTCTGGATGAAGGTAACTGGACCCCACTTGACTTGGTATTTGAAGCTGACAGGAGAAGTTTCAAGAAAAAAAAAATAGTATTTCCCCCTGGATTAAGTACAGTCCCATTTGTTGCTACCTCAGAAGCAAGAGGCACACATTCTTCCCTCAGCAAGAGACCTTGAGTAAGGGTGGGTTAGGGGTTTTTGCTCTGGGCCAGGTCTTCTGGGTTCTGGAAGCCATGCTTTGGACAGAAAGAAAGCTGTAGGGCTCATATACTGCTGAGTCTACAAGTAAGGCTACTGTTTCTAATTACCCAAGATAGTTTTGGTGTTTTCCAGAAAAGAGATGTGAAAGTACTTCTACTTCCTGATTCAGCAGTAAAAGACTTATTTTGAGCCTTAGGTTCATGTTCTGGTTATGAAAGGACTGCCATGTCAAAATGATTTGGCTAAGTCTGATGGTCTTGTCTTTTCCCAATTGTCTCACACACAGCTGAAGTTTTTTGCTCCAAAATTCATCTGTCAAGATTCTCAGTACAGAAGAGTTTAAATTCAGATTTTTGTATTTTTATTATGGAGGTAGCTATCTTTAAGGAACTCAACAAATGTCCTCACTACCAATGCTTATGCTTCATCCTATCTTCTGAAAGAGCTTATCTGGAAAAACAACTTCATGTATTTTTTTTCCACCAAAGGTATTTCTAGGGTCTATCTACAAACCCACGAACATCAGCCTAAAGAGTCATTTTGATGCCACCATAGGCATAGAATCCAGAGGACTGGAGAACTTAAAGAATAAGCCATAAAAAACATGTAGCCTGTGGCCCTACACACCAACCAAGCTCCACTGGGCACAGTATGAGTGTACAAGAAGTTGCAAGAGAAAATAATGGAGAAGTGTCAGATATGGGCAGTTTCAGAGCAACACACTAAAATCAGCCTAACACCTGAATGAAGAGAAGGGGCTGCATAGCCATAACTTGGGAGTATAAATCATCCCTGTAAGCCTTTTATCAGACATGGCAAATGGACAAAAAGTCCTGCTTGATTTCACCTTTTGACAGGAAACAAAAACAAAAGAATTCAATGACCACATTTTCAGAGAACCGATGTACAATTCAGGAGAGTGAAAAATGACACAAGTACAATCTTTTCACATATGAAAACCACACCTGAAAGAATGCCATACCAGTACAGGCAGCATTGTATACGCAGAAAATATGTAAGTAAAGCATAGTGTGTGGGTCCAATTTATCACTTGCCTTTTGTTTATAACATTTTATGC
The DNA here is from genome assembly GCA_013397155.1 of Irena cyanogastra. Lineage (NCBI taxonomy): Eukaryota > Metazoa > Chordata > Aves > Passeriformes > Irenidae > Irena > Irena cyanogastra. The sequence goes on along the minus strand of VWZV01012162.1, from coordinate 229,129 downwards.
ACCACAGAAGTATAGGATTCTCTTCCATCACTGAAATGGAACTCGTGTCAGCACTCCAGTGAAATGAAATACTATAAAAGGCTGCTTGAAGGTTCTGGGAACCGAGAGGAAATAGTCTTGGGGTAAATGTGGAAAAAGCTTCTAAGCATGCAACTTTACAATGGCATTCAGTCTCTATGGGATATGTCTTCAGCTACAATAAATGTTATCACTTCAGTGAAAGCAGTAAAAGAGCAGCAATCGATATCAGCTGAGGATTTGTCCCACTGACTTCAAAGCACATACTTACAGTGCACACATTTAAAGGAAAAGTATAAACCTGTCCAGCACTGGGGACTTCAATGCAAGCACACCAAATCCTGAAATCTTTCCTTAATATTTTAAACTACTTTTATTAAGAAAAAATATTCTCATTGGAATCAATCACCATAAGTAACAGGGCACTAAAAGGAATTTTCAGACCAAGATACCATATATGAGATGATATTACATGTCAAAGCTTCTTAGCAGAATAAGGTGCTTAATCTCATGTAAATTTGCACTCAGGAAGTAAAGTATTCTTTATTTCTTTGGCTTACAAAAGAAGGGGACTTTTTTATTATTATTTATTATAACTTTCCCAATGTAGCTGAAGCAGAGAAGAGAGACTGAAAGCAGGAGGAAAGTTGGAAGTTGACAGTATGGATTTTAATGGACTCAGTACCAAAATGGAAAAATATGAGCAACAGGGAAAAAAATTGATTTGTAAAACAGTGACTGTGTTTTGAAAACAGTATGCGTTTTTAAACCTTATAAAGCAGAAATTATGACAAATATTTTATAGTATTCCATAAACTTTTCTTCTACCTTCCAACCAGATCATATACATATAACCTTGTACACTTTACTTTTAGTAGAACTTTAGGAAAACATAAGATAATGTTAAAGGTGTTTAGTGTGGGCCTTTCCTTCTTGAACACTCATAAATCCTGATAAGAGGAATGGGGATTTTAAGCACAAGACCATATTGTATATTCCCACTACTTTCTTCCTGCCTTGGCTTCAGCCAGAGTTCTGCTTTATATATTTATATGAATTGTGCAAAGTTACTGGAAAATTCCAATGAGCATACAGAAAGCAGAGTAACTGGCACTTGCCAGACAGAAAGGAGGGAGGGAAAAGTGCTACTTACAGTGTGCTGCTAGTGCTAGAACTGCCTTTCTCTCCTAAATTTAAAGAACCCTTTACAAAATGGTCACTACAGCATATTTCATCTTACTGCCTAGTGGGGTTGAAGTGGCAGCCTGATGCTTATTGCTGTTTCTTTGGTTTCATGTCAGCTTGTTATTGCTGCACTGCAATGTATTTTTGGACTCTGTCTCTAGTTTTGTTTGGTTTTCACTGTTGCTTTATATGGCTTCCTTGCTGCCTCTGGCTCTGTCCATCACACTGCTTCTCTATTTTGTCTTCCTTATCCTCCCAAACTCCTTTTTTGTTACTTTCTCACATATGACCTTTCTTCTTGTTCATCAAACACAGTGTGCATGCTAAAGTACCCCACAGTGTCCAGCAGCACTCTTACCCAAAATCTAACAGGACATGCCCTCAGCCTTGAGGAAACCAGCAGGGCCTCCCAGGCAAGGCCCCTGCATGGAGAAAATCCTTAACTGGCATTAAGCTACTAAATCAATACATAACCATGGGCCTTTCTTGTCCATGGAATACAGGATAAGTTTAGTGTAAATGTCCTGACTGGACAATCCTGGCGCAGCATCACTCCTGGAAGAATCTGCAGGCAGGCAGGCAGCCAGGCATGAGTTAGCACGGTTTGATGTTATCCTAAATTATCCTGGCCACCAGGAAAGGGCTATGTGATTTGAGGTGGGCAAACAGACCCAAACCCACTGCTGCTTCAGCACTGCCAGTTTGTAAAAGCATTTACTTCTGCCTCTCTACATGCAGCCATCACAAATATGTTCTTTAGCCATCACAAATGTGTTCTTTAGTCTGATGCAGAACTCTATCCCCAGAAGAATTCTGTTCTTCTCTCTCTCCACAAAACAGATTGCCATGGCTTTCTGTTCTCAAGCACAATTTTCACTACATCACCTCTTAGATCTCTTCAGGGTCCCCTGACTGTTCCAGCTTTTCTAGACAAAAAGTTTAACACCACAGGGCAGAGAAGCACATGTGGAGCTAGAGAGGAGGACGAGAAGTCAGAAAAAACCAGAAAAAGGTCTAATAACCCAGCTACAAAACAAGCTCTCCTATAGACAGTACCTACTGTAGTACCAAATCTGCATTTAGTGAGTTCTAAAGTGACACATCCTGTTGTGAAGGAGAGCAACAACGTTTCTCAATTTCACATGTATTTATACTTTTCTACAATGCTCTCCTCTCTCACCTGTGACTATGTTGAGACAAATCAGTTTGCTATATTGCTTCAAAGTCCCACAGTTACTTTTCTTCCTTTTTTTTATCTCTCATAAATATGGCATAAATATGGAGCAGTCCTAATACCACTGGTTAAAAAAAAAGAAAGAAAGAAAGAAAAAAATCAAAAATTAAAACAGAAATACAAGTTCACACTGAGATTATTTTATTCCAGCCAGAGAACCAGCATGCTTAGTCATGTCACATGCACCTGTAGCTCTCCCCTTCCCTGTCTTTCACAGGTATCAGGCTCTGGTAGCAAACACACAGTGCAGACTTGCCCAGGGTGGTATGGGATGGGAAGGGGGTGGTGACATAGGCTGTGGGTGCTGAGAGCAGCCAGGCAGGGCTGTGTGTGTCAGCACCAGCTGTTCTCTGCAAAGAATGTGTGTTATCATGCTAAACAGGAGGCATCTTTTCTGCATTTGGCTGGTAAAGCTTTGCAACTTTGTCAACCTTTTTAGCATTCAACAAATTCTTTTAAACATATGACTTTTAGTAAGTTAATCCATTCATTGTCTGGAACTGTGCAAAGTGACATAAAAGCACAATGAAGCCTAATTAAACTTGTTCTGTGAAAGCTAATTTGTCAAACCCAGAAGCATAGTTCATAGATAAATGCTAATATTTGAAAGTCAAATTAAAGTTGAAAAGGTTTGTAATAACAGTTAATTAACTCTTGTTTTGTTTTCCTCTCACAAACTTGAACCAGCTGAAATATTGCTCAGTTCATCTTTAACATTTTGGACCACAAAGATAAAATTCAAAGCTTTGAGATAAGCCTTTGATGTTGGTATTCTCTACAGATTATATATTATTTTAAGATCTCTTTGTTTAAAAATTCATTTTTATTATCCCTGCATGAAATGCATGGCAATTCCCCAAATAACTAACCATCAGGGCAATTAACATCTTCGATCGACACCATATTCCTGATAATTAATACAGACTTTGTACCTCCCCTGTGATAGCTGCAAGGGTTTGATTTTTCAGAGCAACTGTTCATTTACAGAATCAGTTTCATCCTAATGAAAATGGATTGTGAAACTTTAATGAACAAGACTTTGCTGTCATAATAATAAAGACTTTGAAACAACATGAAGACCTACATAACAAGCATCGCTCCGCTCTTGTGTTGCTATTCTGTATCAAACCAATTAAGCCATACAATGGATATTAACACCAGTGTTTGTCTAATGTGACATCAGGTAAACTCACAAAAACATGCATTATTTTGTTCTGACAGCACCTGGTATTAAGGCTTAATAAACTCACATCTGTAGAACAGGGTGGTTTTGGTCTGCCCTCCTCTCTTTGGTTTAACACAGGTAAGCCAAAGTCTGGAAAATCAATTTACACACAGTGCCATTGTGTGTTTGCTGTGACAGGCAAAGGATTGCCTATCCTGCTTGCTTCCAGCACCTCAGGAAGTACACACAAAAGCAAAAATGCTGTTTCTGGCATGCACCTAAGCACTTTTTCTAGCACCTTGCAGGATAAATAACTCAACTATTAACAGGTAGGTCCTCCTGAGGAAGGAGTTTGCTGTTCCAACAATGATCCTGGATAGGCTTGCCAAAGATTCCCTGTCAGCAAAGGCTGATGGATTTTCAGCTAGCTGGTGACCCCACTGGAAAGAGAACATCAGCCTGCGGTTCATCTTGAAAACCAACTAGCCAAGCAACCACCTGCTGAGAAAATAAAATAACTAGGGGGCAGAGAGGATTAGTATTTTCATCTGTTGAACCAAGATGTCAAGGTTTCTCTCCAGCTCACCTCACCTCTGTGCAGGGCTCACTGGAAAGCTCAGAAAGGAGTTTTATGCAACCTCTAATATCTTGGCAAAAGGTCTTTCAAAGTTGTGGTCTGAGCTATAATATGCTCATAGTTTTCCTTTGGCTAAATTCCCTCAAACATGGAAATGGCTGATAGTTCCCAATTTAAGAAAATGGTGTATGGGAGAGAAGGGATAGAGTCATTAGTAAATAAATGAATGGATGATTTTAAAAAAGAATAATTTGCTCAATCAAGAATAATTTGAGCAGCATCTAAGTAGTCATGGAAAATCATAAACTATTACCCTATATAGTGCTCTGTTGACTATTAAATGCCTCCTTTTTCACACCACTGGCCTGAATGAATAACTTGGCAGCACAAAATTAGCCAGGTGGCAAAATGTGCTTGTGTCAGCTATTGGCCAAACAAAACAGCAAATAGCAAAGCTCATTTTGCAATGTCACATTAACTCCTTCAACACTGGGGGCACATATTTTATATCTGCTGTTTGGAAGTACCTGGGAGCAGGCCAGCAGAGAGCTGCTCACTCGCTGCAGCACAGGTGGCCCGGCTCTTGCTCCACTCATTGCTGCTGCAGGTTGAGCTGAGATTGCATCTGAGATTGTGTGGAAAGGGCTCCTCTGCAACATCTGTGTCAGCTTAACATCCCAGTCTACAAAAACTGTATTCTCAGATGCTTTCTACTGGAGAGGATTTTATGCACAACTTCCTTTACCTTTATTAGATCCATCTCTTCACATTTTCATAATTTTCACTTACCGATTTTTCTGTTTTCATACTGCCTGTTTGTCTTCAGCTTCCAAGTGACCTTCAGGAAATTGATGTAAACAGCATGAAGACAAGTATTAGATGACCAAACTTAACTGTATTATGTTCCTGGTAGCTTCATTGGAATCACCTCAGGGATTAATCTGGAGTTTCACTTACACAGCATTACTAAAATATTATATATGACAAAAGGATGCTTACCCATTGATGTCAGCAGGATCCTTTTGAGAGATTTCACAGAATTTATCAAGAGCAACCAATGACCTTTGTCATTCTAGAGGTTAATACAGGGGAACAAAACATGTTCTTTTATAATTAGCAGTCTTTTCGTGCTGCAGAAACGCACCTTCCCATTGCACAGCTAATAGTACATCCCTAAAGTTGAGACTGGGCCTGGTTTTTGTTAGCAGAGAATTTATTTAACCTTAGTATATAATATTTCCCTGAAGTACTGTGGAATCCATTAAGAAAATAAAGGCAGTATTTCACAATTAGGTTGCTGATTTAATATTTTTTTTACATGAGACATGCTTTATTGATAAAACTGACCGTGTCATTCACTGTGAACCCAAAGCAGAAAAGGGTGGGATATTGGCAGCTGTATTTTTTACAAAGGGTATTTATAGATTTTTTTTGGTCCATAACATATATATCTCATATTTCAGATTCACTTTATTTCCAAAAATCATAAACACATTGTACCTAGCCAAGGATGATGTCCTGTTCTTATCCAGGCAGTCTCTTTTCCACAGGGTTGTTTCACATGGCCTAGGAGAAAGATGTGTGAATATTTTCCATTAAAAACAGCAGTGGTGGGAGGAGGGAATCACCAGTACTGTAAGTTAATGAGATGGGGGGCTTTAAATACACTTAATAAACAGTCACTTAGGCTGAGCATAATAAGTCATGGAAATTTATAAACTATTACCCACTATAGTACTTCATTGACTATTAAACATCTATTTTTCACACCACAAGCCTGAGTGAATAGCTTGGCAGGAAAAAAAATTGGCCAGGTGGCAGAATGTGCTCAGTACAACCCATGTCAGATATTGGCCAAACAAAATAGTCCAATAGAAGCTGATTTTCAAATGATTTTTAACCCTTGATAGCTACAATGAAATTTTCTAGTAGCAAGCAGGCTTATTTTCCAGGAAAGAGCAATCTGTATAAGAACTATAGACTTCTTTTTCCAATGTATTGTAGTTTTGTCTATCCTGGATTCCTGTTCTGAGTACTGCCTCTCTGGGATCACCAGTTCTGCTGGTGGCCACAGCCTGGGGACAGAGGCACTCTCTGTCACCCAAGGTGCGAGGGTGCACCCAACGGAAATTTTCACTGCAGGCCTTTAACGCTGGACTTTGCACTGTGCTCCAATTTGGGGTCTCTCCTGTTTAATACAAACTCCAAGGAGGACTGGGGGAATTTCCAGGCTAGTTAAACACATGGCAATCCCTAATCACTCTCCAACAAGCAAATGGACTTTTTCTGACATAGAAGCAAGGGTCTACCTGTGGATTTAAAACTATGATGTGCCTGGAGTCACATGGGACCAGAAATGTCTGAGCAAATCTCTGAGCTTGGTTGCACTGCTGTATATTAGGTCTGCTGATCTCTGTGGAGGGACTAAAACTCCCCATTTGTAGAAAGTCATCAAACTTCAGCCACTCCCAGGCTGTTTAAGCATTCTGAGGTATCTCATGCCTGGCTGAAGAGCCCCTCTATAAAGTAGGGCAGAAGGGCTAAAGCTGGTGGCATGAAGCTAATTGGAAGCTATTCAGTCTAGATGAAAAATGAGAGGTTTACACTGTGTCTGACCTTTCATCATCCTTTGTGACTTCAATTAGGCACAGCAACAGAAAGGCAGCAACCTTGTTATCCATTATGTCCTCATATCTGTCAGAGTAGAAGATATAATATTTTGATTCAGCTTCTAATGCGTTTCATCTGCCTTGTGTTTCTCCCTTTCTCCCATCTAACACTGTACTTTCACCTTCAGTTTGCTCATCTCCTCTCTGATCAATTTTGGAAGTTTACACAGATTACATAGGGAGACAGAATTATCTTTATTTCTTGATGGTACCACCCATCACTACAAACCCAACTGTGCAGCACACGGTGGGTTACACCTCCTGCCACAAGCTGACTTGGGAGTGTTCCTGTGTACAGGGCTAAAAATCAGTGTGTCAGAAAAATGGTTCAGCCACCAATGTCCTGTCCCTAATAGATAATCGATCCACCTTTTGAGTTCCTACTGAATATTGTCTTCTAGACATGTCCCCCTATCAAATATTGCTGGAGAGACACACTACTGGAAGCACATCTGAAGACACTGTGTTAGGCAGTAATTATATTCTTTGGATAAAGGGCTATATGGGAGGGAAAAGAGAGCTTACAGTTGTCATAGTGTCTGTTTGCATCAGTCTAACTAAAAAAAGAGAGGGACAATGTGGCAACAATGAACTGAGCCCAGCACACAGAACTAAATGAAACTGCTGAAGGAATGCGTGTAGGTTAAAAAAAAAAATTAAAAAAATCCAATTACTGGCACTGGAATTAGTCCAGAACACCTTCACTAACACCTCTATTCATGAAAAAGGAAAAAAAAAGTTAACCTTAATGACCACAAATGATCACAGACTCTGTTTTACATCTCTTACAAAAGCCAGCATATTCAGCAGCATTACGGTCCCCAGAGCTAGATGGATAAAGGGGGAAATATGTCATTAATTTTTTTCCCTCCCAAGAAACCCATGATACTGTTTGCACTAATTTGAACAGTACAGAGAATTTCAAAAAGGGAATCAGTCTTGTTTAACCTGGAAGCTGACAGTATAGAAAACCTACATTGTCTCACTGCTTTCATTTGCAGAGGCAATCAGGATCTGCTTCTTCTCAAGTTGATTTCATGAAAAGCCTCTTAACTCCTAGACTGCAATGCTATTACCTGCAGCAGAAGGGAAACAGCCTCTCTGAAGGTTCCTTGTAGCCTCATTCCAACAGAGTAATGTCTGCACTGTCCCAAAGCCCACTGAAGTAGATGGATCGGGTTCTGTGGGTTCTCAGGGTGTTTTACATCCCGGTGTAAATACACAGAGAAAAGATTTCATGTTTTTAATTTCTACTGATGAAGAACTGTCAGTTTATATCTATATCCTTCCTTTCTCCATATATCTGTTATTCAGTTCCTTGCTGCCTGAATTTTGGGAACACAGGAACAAGGACTAACTTCCTTTACTTACCTGCTCCACTGGAAAAGAGGAATGAAGAATTTGGAGATCACCTTTTTCCCTCAATCATTTACCAGTCTCACTGGGATTCAATGTCTTGCAGGATAATTCTTGGCACGGTGTAACATTTTTCCCAATAATTTGCTCATTCTGTTGCCTACTAAAACCTCACCTTAGCTTTACATGAAAGTTACTGAATCAAAACTAAGAGAACAGCTCACATGGTTCTACACAAATTCCTTGGATTTCTTGTTCAAAGAGATTGATATAATTCTGCTGTCAAACTTACAATTGGCTTAACCCAACCTGGAGCCTGTAGTGTTGCTCCAACATGTGCTACTGGGAAAGTTTTCTCTTTCTGAAATTTTATTTTCCACTGCCAAAGCACGCAGTGATCCAATGCTCAGCTATGGAAACTTAATGAATGAAAGGAGAACACTACTGAAATCTGAAGAATTTATTTTATTTCATATTCCTTTTCACATTGGCTACTACTCCGAAACACTTCTTCCACTTTAATGGGCAATAAAAAATGGCCAAAATCCTGCTATCCTTAGACCCTGTGTTGGCTAAATAAAGCAAAGCAGTATTCCATCCTGCATGTTGAAAGGACACACAAGCCTTACCTCCAAAGCAGATAAGTAATTTTACTTGCAGAGGAAGAGTGCTACAGTACCATCATTATAAGGTTTGGTATTAAGTTTGTTCAGCCTGTTCTCATTTCTAGGCTCACCATTCTTGGAAACAAAATCCTTCTTTTGACACACTAGGCTGGCAGGAAAAGTAAGCATGAGGGCTTCTTGCTTAATTGCTGAGAGATGTCATCTTGCTGCTACTCTACCAGGGCTCCTGTGATGGAGCTGAGCAAAATACTGGTGAATTTTTAGAGTGAAGCCCCACTGAACCCCTTCTATGAAATGGTCCTCTAAAATGAAGGGTTTGCTTTGTATTTACCTTTTTTATTAGCTTTTTCATTTCATCTTTTGTCAAAGGAAATAATTATTAGCACTAACCAGATATTACCAAATGGAATAATTACTGATCCTGACCAGGTATTCCTGGTTCTGGCAACATGATCCCTTCCTTACCCTTTATTTACTGTTATCTTGGAAGCCACTGCATTCTGGATTTCATTTAACCAAAATTCAGAAGATTTATGCTCATCTATGATGTTTGTGGTGTTCCCTTTTCCCCCCCTTATTATAGGCCATTCATGGCATCTACACAAACTTGCTGTTTCAGCTATGGAACAAATCCATAAGACACCACTGTAGATACAAACCATGTACCCAAATGAGTTGATTTTGGCACCCAGCTTGCCGATAAAATTTATGCTTCATTAACAAATGCCTAATGTATATAATGCACATATTTTAGAATTGACCTCAACCTGGCCAGGGAGGCTGGCTGACCCCATGAAAATACAATTACCTAATTAGAGATTAGAGTTTTGCTTATTGTATTTACTATTTATAGGAAATTACTTTTTGTCTCTGTAGCTGTGTCAGCCTTCTTGCTTAAAGTCTGCTTTAATGTTATTAGGGCTTGCAAGCTAAACTAGTGGAAAGACAGGGAAAGGCAGCACAATTTCCTTTCAGATCAGAGCCAATGTTTCTCCAAAACCTTAGCAGGCTGGGTTTGCCACAAGATCAATGCAGCTGAGCACTCCACCTGCAGAATGAGCTCACTGTCTGTGCATTACACCAGCCCTCTGCCAGTCCAAGTACTAAGACTCCTGGGGTTGGTCCTGAACCTGCTACTCCCCACACTGGAGTGCTAAGCTTTGCTGCCAAGACACCAGGCCAGGTATTAAATGCATTCTTGCTCCTATTACTTTCCAGCACTCCAGAGGACCACATTAGAAACACCAGAAAAGTTAATTGGAAAGCAAGGAGAATGCTGAATGCTTAAAGAACTTTTACAGATAGAAATATATTGTTAAAAAATAAAAATAAAAAACCAACAACCCACACATGGATTTAAGTACTCAGCTTACCTTTTCCTTACAGAGGCATCAAAATGATAAATCCTATTTGAAGAAAACAAAAAATAAAAGCATCAGGACTAAGTTCATCTTCATCACTGTATTAAATTTTATGTGGGCTGCTCATTTCAGCACTGCAAAGCCTCCATCTTTTGGAGAAGGGCATTTTGTGCACACTGTAGCTCAAATCCCCAGGTGTAGGAGCCCTGGGCTATGAACCCACCAAGGACCTCCAATTTGGTCTCACTCAAGATTTTGGAGGGAGCGTGTGCACCTTGTGAATTCCTTGGAAATCACAGTGAAGGGCAGAAGGGCTGCTTTTAATTATTTGGAGTAAAACTAGTGAACAGGAAAGTGAGGTCCCTATAAAAGTGATTTGGCAGGATGGTTTACCTTGGTTTTTATAGCTCTTGCAAGGGAGAACTGAAAAGCCCATTTGTGGTTTTCTAGTTGTGATTATTGAAGGTAAAAACTCAAGCACCTCAGGTTTATCATTGGATAGATTGCAGGCATGGGAAATAACGTACAGTAGAGTTTGACCACTGTGCTAAGTAAAGCTTCTTACAGGTTTTCCTAGGATCAAGCTACCAAAAAGAAGCAATTCCAAGACTGTGAGATGCCATGAGGAACTCAGAGGCACATAGCCATGAAGACACATTTTTTCAATAGAGCAGGTTGTTAAAAAACCATTAGTAATTTAGTGTTTCTTAATCAGAGCTAAATTTTAGTCTTCCATTTTTTCACAAGGGAGTTGAAAGTAGCAGTTTGTTTGTTCCACTACAAGGGGTTTCCCTACAATCTGTGCATCTCTCTTTGTACATTTCTCTAGCCAAAGAGGACAAAGAAGTAAAAAAAAAGACAAAAAAAAAAAGACAAAAAAAAAAAAACCCAAACAAAAACCAAAGAAGACAAAGAAAAAAAATTCTTCCATTTGTAGTAATAAGTCTTAAGAAATATTTCCATGCTACTTTAAGCTCTCCTAAACTTGACAGTCCCTTCAAATGAGTCACACAAGTCAGGGGCAATAAAGAGGAAGCAGTTATATAAATTTATATAGCTTCCCTCTTAATAAGGAAACTGCATTGGTGTATCTCTTCCTAAAGCTTTAACTGTGGTGTTGGGTATGGCAGGCAGACACCACACTAAAAAATTATTTAGCATGTAAATAACAAACATTTGTGAAATCTATAAACCTTCTTCAAAATACATGTCCACCGCTCTAAACAGCAATTTCAAGTTCTCTATGCCTTGGTTTGGAAGGTTTTTCCATCTTGAACAAGAAATGATGAATGAACAATAATAATCTGATGGCTTTGACAACTGCTACTTGTGCTGAAGTTTGACATACAGCCCAGGTCTCTTACTGGTGCCTTCACAATAAGGTAATTGATCAGGACCCGGACTGAAAGGCAACTGTGTCTCATCCCAGTCCTACCATGTCAGCCCTCAGTGCAGAGGGCAGCAGCAGCTTAGAGAGCCTGTCAGTACTTTTGAATAACTTACTTGAAATGAAAGCTGATAAAGTTTTGCTATTAACCCTAATATATGAATCAATTTTCGTTTGCAGGAGAATAATGACTCTGCTTTCTCCCTGAGTCAGCGATGAACCATGCCAGAGCTCGGGATGTTTCCACATCAGTGCAAGGAGAGGGCAGAGCACTGCAGTACAGCTGCTCTACACATTTGGAGGAGCCATACCATGGAGAGGAACACCTCTCAACAGGATTGATGCTCCTGTCTCCTTGGGTAAGTAAGAAAATACCAAGCAAGAACACCACAGGCGCTTTGTTCTCAGACCCAATGTTAGTGAGGTCTCTAGATCTAAAACAAAAACAAAAACCCACCAAAAAATACGCCAAAAATGCAGAGTGAAAGTATTGAAATGGTTAGAAAGATATAAAGATGTGGAATCAAAAGCAAAAGACATGCAATGAGAAGCACCAGAAGCTTTATCTGTGTCGTTCAAAGATTTTGATTACATCCCAGTCACACTTGGGGAAAGTTCTCCATTAACACACGGTTCTCTGATGTATCATGACAAGACCTCAAAGATGATTAACTCCAGCTTTTAGCTGAAAGAAACTCACATTAGAAATACATGGGATTTCTTTTTTTTTTCTTTTTGAGCATAGATCACCATCAATCACTGAAGCAATTTAAGAAAGTAATCAGTTTACTGTTAACCCTACAGTAGTTCAGACAATCTAGAAGGACTGTCTGAACAAAACAAAACAACTCAGGACATGCAGAATAGATGCAACTTATTGTCTTCAAGTGGCAAGGCAGACCAAAACATCCTAAAATATCCCTCCAAAATCCATGAAATCAAGCAAAAGAAAATCAGTTTAAATCAGTGGAGTTATGTACATTATTCCCCTTTAAACATGAGAATCATTAAAAAAAAGAAAACAAAGCAACACAAAACCCCACATAGTCACTGTTTTTTTGTACTCGTGAAAAGAGGCACTGAAAAATATTCGTAGGGTTATGTGCTAGGCAAGGGACCTCCCATCCTGTTCTGAGTATTATAGTGTTTGGATGTTGACAAATAAATTACATTAATTGCATTCATTCTAGCAACCACTTAAACACCATTAGGGCTTATGCCTACAATAACTGTGCCATTAGTCAAATCTGGATACCTCACTGCTGATAATCAAGATTCTGTCTTCTTCTAGCATAACTATCTTAATTTCTTTCTGCAAGCCTCCTTCAGAAACATTCAGCTTTTGAACATGAAATTAAGGACATTATCATTTTGCCTAATAACATTACATGGTGTTCTCTCAGAGTTACAGTCTACTGAGCTACTTGTAATTACTTGCAGTGAAAAGCTGAGGTTTGCTGAGTATTCTACCTTTTTTTTTTTTTTTGCCATGCTGCAAACACCTGCTGCAATACCATCCTCATATTACTGTTATAATTGTTGATTTGCTTTTTAATCCAGGGGGAAGTAAGATCCCTTCTTTCCCTATCCCTCTCCCAGAGGACTGACAGCCTAAGCCAGGAGGAAGAAGCACCAAATATTGCAAAAACATTTGTCCCTTGTAGCCACTTTAAAATAAAATAAAAGTGGACAGTGGAGTGGGGGACTTCTTGAAATCTGTTTTCCTTCCTAGTCATTCAGCTGGCTATAGGAACTGCCACTACAGTCCTGGGATTAGGAAGCTGATTCCTTGCCACAGCTGCTTGTGCACGCTCTCCCAAGGGCTGATCCAGCGGCCTGTGGTCCCAGCAGTCCCAGAGTATCATCTCTAGGAGTTCCCAGCTTTGCCAGCAGTGTAGCTGCTTTTGCACACAATGACCAGGGGACTAGGAGCCTTCTTTAAAGAGTAGGCTGAAACCACACAGAAATTCACCGGTCCTGTATCAATCCATAATCACAAGAGTAAGCTGATTTATTTTTCATATGGACACCAAAATCTCATCCATGCACCAGGGAGGAATTCCTTGATTACTTGAGTTATTTAGTTCCTCTGTCTAAATGCAGAAAAAAATTATAAGGCGAGGTAGGAACTTATAAAACTGATTATTCAGGTCACAGAGATCTCTATTTTTATCATTTCATTAGCATTTGTTTGTGTTTGATCAAGGCAATAAAGAAAGGGATGAGCACATTCAGCATAGCAAGAAACATTTGGGAGTGTGGTTTGCCCACAGATTTAAGAGAAGCTCAGCAATAAATCAGCAGACCTGAAAAGATGAATCTTAGGGAAAACATCTCACTATTAGTTCAAACTCTTCATTCCACAGCCAACACCTGGCCAAGATTCCTAAATTCAGCATTGATACAGCACTGCCCTAAATGTAGCAGTTGTTCATTAAAATCAAGTTCTTTCATTTATGTTCATTCTCCCCCCTCTTGTGGTTCATTATAAAATCACAATTGTTGCTTTCAGAAACGTTCCATAGTTGGGCTTTTGTGCAGAAAGGACAGAAAAGGATCCACAAAATCTAACCAGGCAGTACAACTACTAAACTCAACAAAATGCCAATACAATAAATAATGAGCTTGTTATTCAGGGTAATTCTCACCACTAATTTAAATGTTCTCTGTAATCTCCTACTGAAAGCAACTCTTGCCACAAATGATATGGAATACATTTCAGACAGATTTACCACAACTATTAATTGGATATTACGTGTTATTGTCTGGGGAAGATTTTAGTACATGCACCTTCAATCATTTATTGTCTTACTAACTTAACATTGGAATATTTTTCCTTTAATGCCTTCAGCCAGATCTGCAGCTTGTATAGGTGGATGTAGTACTAAAATACTCTGAACATGTGCCAGAATTTCTGGCAGCATCATTGTGCAGGCAGCTTCTGACATGTCTAATATACAGATATGTTTTCCCAGCAATGACCTGATCCACTAAAGTGTAATTATGAAAAGTACTAATTGAAAATATACAAGAACTTTGTCCACACATCTTGGATATTGGAGGGTTTGCAACAGGAGTAGGTTTAAGCCTCAAAAATGGTTAGAAATGGATGTGGACATGCATACAGACTCAGACTTTTCAATTAAAAATGTGTTATTTGGGATAAATTTAGAAAAACTTGGGAGCAGCAGGCCAGCCAAATGAGACTGATACATTGATAGAAACGTGTCAGTTTACTAAATCAGAGACACAGTGCAGGAAAGTCAACACTTACTAACAAAACTGGAGGATTGAAACTTACTACTAAAGTCAGAAAACAGTCACGTGAGCATTTCTCACCATAATGCTGACAGCCAAACTGTCCATGCTGAACAGCAGGTAAGTGAGATTGTCACTTGTGATCTCTTTAACCAGACAGTCCCACAGCCAGAGCACACTGCAAACAGGGTGCAAAACAAGCCCCATTACTGAGAAGGCTGCGATGACTGGGATCTCCTTTGATTCCCAGGACCCAACTGAAGGCTGCAAGAATAGAATATTACGACAGCTCATAAGCTGTTATAAAATCCACATAAAATCTCCACACATCTGAAACTTTCAGAATTAAGGGTAAGACTGGAGGTAAATGTGCATTTTAATGAGCAGCAAATGGTTCCCTTTTGTCATTCCAGCAGAAAATCCTTAAGGACAGCTTGTTGGAAAGCCTTACAGAAAGTTTCTCACGGACCTGACAATTTTTAACAGAAGATATATAATGAGTAAAAAACCCCAGCACAATAATGTGAACCAGCTATGTGTAATATTTGAAGCAGTTCTTAGTAAGAATGAAAAATGGTGGTGGGACTTACAGGAACAATATTCTTCATTTTGCCCGTGGCATTTCTTGTGCCTCTTAGTCTAAATATTGCTGAGTAATCATTTAACATTACCCACCAGAAATCACACAATTTATTTAGCTCATTGTATGCAAAGGTTGAAAATGCAAAGAGCCCAGTAAAATAGAGAAACAGAGAGTTTCTGAAACTATGTGGACCAGTCTGTGAAGCACCAGTGTACTTCAAACATTGGTAATTTGGTTTTTAGTTTAAGGTGAGTGGGAAAATTCCTGCTCCTCATTTTCAACAACTTTCAATTGCATGACACAATCACATCAAACAATCAGGTCATAAACTCTGTAATCATAAGGTCTTTGAACGTTAAGGATTAAAATAAGGCATAGCCTGAAGGGCATGGGATGGGCAAACTGCAGTGGCACACAGATAACTCTGGAAAACAGCCCTTCAGGCCAATTTACCTACACCTTCCTTGTCCCAGCAGGAATTATTTATTCACTGGCTTGTAGCAGTAAAATTTTGGGAAAACCTGACGTTCATCCAAACCCAGCAAGCCAGGATTTCTGTATCAAGAGGGACAGCTTCTTCTTCTGCAATCTTCTTCCCCTTTGCCTCCCTTCCCCAGGCTTTCTCTGAGGACATCCATCATCCTGAGCACATCCATGACACTGCTGCTCCTGCAGGCCCAGTACTAAGGTCCAAGCAACCCACATCAGGATGCAAGAAGAGCCTTCATACTCTTATTGGGCATGCAGGACACATCACAACCTAGCCCCAAGAAATTAGGAGACTAAAGTTAGAACATGCTTTAAATGGATCTCAGTGAATAATTTTTAATGAATGAATTTAATGATGGATGAGTTTCCTTCCTTCTTACCATGAAATGTGGGGAGCAGGTTGCAATTTCCTTTACATATTCCTTCCTCATTGAATTCTTTTTTAATTTCTTTTAAAGTAAGGGTTGCTACTCCAAGCACAAACTCACTGTTCAATTGCAGTTAGTCCCATAAATCACTTAATATTGTTTCCATCCTCCAGTCTAATGAACATAAGTCATGGAATCAGCTTTGTGGTACACAGGCTCACAGAAAGCACATTAGAAATTCACTTTTCATAGTATTCCTGTGTGAGCTTAACATTTATTTTCTGCCAACAGTTATGAGATTAAAGTTTTATAACTCTGTGAGTGTGTGCAGGAAACGACACCAAAAGCAACCCCAAGATGGCTAAAGATTTGCTTCCAAATTTGCACAAATATAAGTAGAAATTGTTTCTGCATTATTCATCCAACTTTAGACATAAACCAACTATGTCTCACTAGCAGCCTTGGAAACATATGATGAAGTGTTTTAAAATTCCAGTAGATGTCCCCACTTCTCCCTCAGCAAGTCCTTAAGTACATCTAAAAGAAGCTTTTGAAAACTCAGTTTGCACTTCATCATGAGTTGTGAAAGCACAGAGACTCCTTTTGCTTTGGGTTACATTGTGTTTTGACAGAAAAGGAATATATCCATTTTTGTAATCTGTGCCAATGAATTAATGAGCTCCTAGAACTCGTGCCACTATTGCAAACCAAGGCACGTGCAGATCAGCTGCCAGTTGGGATGCTCTTGCTAATACAAAACAGTACCTAGTGTTGTATTTATTTTTTTTCTTTTTTCACTTGATACTTCATAAATATCCAAGTTTTACATGATACTCTGATTGTAACTATAACTCTGATTGCTACTACAGTTGGTTTTTCAGTGTTCATGACCATTCCCTGCAACATTTAATTTGCTTTCGTTTCCCAAGTTTCAACAAGCCCCAGTAGTGTCTCCTTCCTAAACATTTGGGTTCAATTCTTTTCTGCTTTTGCTTGCTGTTATCCTCTCCTCTCACGAAAAATGAGGCCTCATGCTTCAGTTCACCTGATTTTCATGGCCACATTTTTCTCCACTCCACTGGGAACCAGACACCCATGAGGCCTAGAGTTCTGACATCATGGAATAAGGCTCATGCTTCTGGTCAGTTACATCCAGACAGATATTCCCAATACTTGCTTTGCACACTAAGTCTCTATGGAAGAAAATATTTTTTAATTAATATCAGATGAAACTCAATTCCAGCTAAAATATGCATCTTTGAGAAACAACATCAATGGATATTCATTTGCTTACACTGACCTTGACTCCTCACATCTGGCAATTAATAAATTTCCTTAATTATTTTCTTAAATTATTATTACTTTAAAATAACAAATATTATTTAATAAATTAATAAATCCTTTTCTATTTCTCTGCATCATGAAATAAAACAAAAAAAATATTTACTCTGCTCTTTTAAAAGGAACTGAGATCCACAGGATAGTGTAATGTGAAAAGTCAAATTAAGAAAACCTTATTCTGCTATAGAAAAAATTCTTTAGTCTAAACTTCATTTTCTGAAGAGATTTTAATGATCTTTTTCTTTAGAGACAAATTTTACATTTTCTGAAGAATATTAGAGGACAAAATTAATCCTCAGCAGTTCCCAGGGCAAAGAAATGGTTTGTGTGGCTTTTTTTTGTCACTTTAGCAGGTGGCCCCAAGAGAAGCTGACTTTCTGGCTACATTCACCCCTTAAGACTTGGAAGAGAGTTTGGATGCACAGCAGTGTATAATGATCATATATTTCTGATGAGTTCAGCAGTGGTTTAAAGACTTCAGAAAGGTTCATTTGCAGGTCTCTAGATTACTTGCTCTCATTCAGATTTCACCCAGATTAAAACAGCCAAAGCGACTAAAGGCATTCCAGATGTAAGGAAAATTGGTTCTTAAGTATTTTAGGAAGTGAGATAAGATTCAAATGCATCCCTTAGATTTTTTTAAATGTCTTTATTCATGGGACCAGGTCAGGAGAACAAGTTCAAAAACTATCAAGCACTTTTTAAGAATATTTAAACCATTATTGTTGCAATTCCTTTCCCACCCAGCTGCAAAGGGGCCTCTAAATTACTCTGTTGTCCATGGGATTTGTAGAATAGCAGCCAGAACTAACATGAAACTGAACAATAGCAACACTGTACTCGTTCTCAAGAAAAACAAAAAATGCAGTCTATGGCAAAACATTGGGCTGCTACATGACAATTGACTCCTTTTAGAAGATTCTCTAATTTATTCTACCTTTTTAAAGAAACAAGCTTTCATGTTAAGCATTTGAAATTTTTTCCTTGTTTGAAAATAAGTTAAATTTGAAGAGAGATTGATTTTTTTTTTCTTGAACTGTTAAAAGCAGTTTATTGACAAGAGTATGTAAATGGAGGAGAATAATATGAGCAACTGTCCCTGACAAAATTGGTTAAGTTTTCCAGAAAATGCTTCAGCATTACCAAAATAATGCTGCCTTTACACAGAAAAAACATATTAATTATGTGGTGAGTTTGACTGAGGTTTTTCTAGATTTCAGAAAAGCCTGTAATGAGTAAACAAGTAGTAAGGAAGATGATTCTTCAGCAGGCGAGTGTTACAAATAAAGCAGAAAGAAAGAGGTATGCAGACAAAATCAGAATTATCCACAGGGCTGCAGCTCTCAGCTGTCATGATGGGAACAGAGAGAAGTTACCACTCAAGGCTTTTTGAAAAAGTAAACAAGCCCAGAGGGCACTGAGTGAAGGCAGGGGACACCTGAACTCCACAGGGGCCGTGGAGAAGTCTCCAAATGACAAGGACTTGGTGAGTTCTCAACAGGAGAAAGCACCTTCAGCAAGATCTTTGCTTTTGCTTGTTTCATACATTCCCTGCCCCTTGGCCTCCCACACAGAACACACCTTCAGTCTGCAGTGTAGGACTACCACAGTGCTGCAAGGGAAACCAAACACAGCAGGTTTGGCCATTTGCTTGGAAAAGTAGCCCCTGGATGAAACTAGATTTTTTTTTTCTGATAACACTGTCATTTCTGGACTCAAGGTAAAGAGGGACAGTAAACCTTTGTGAAATGTCATGAAAGAAAACAAAATATAAGAACCTCTTTGGTAAAATCTTTTGCAAAAGCTTTTTAAGGTGTATTTTAATAAAAACGTTTCTAATTTTTTAAAAAAGCAAACTATTTAAGACAGAAATTTTTAAAGAAAAATATATCCATACTTCTTTAGTGAAAGACACTCTACCTTAAAAGTATCTTCAAAATACTTAAAACCTGAGATCCTGGTTTTAATAACACCTCTCTACCAAAACCATATTTTAATTATTTCATTTTCAGCAGCCTTTTTGATTATTGCCTGCACCAACTTACAGCATTTAAATCTGAATTAAAACAACTGCAGTATTTTATTGATACACATAATGAAAAAAGTGAACAAATTTAAAAGGTGCCCAAAGCATAAATTAAGAAGGCAGAACTATCACTGAATATGAGAAGCAACAAAAGTATTGACAAATGAAAGGATCTCTCAGATGAGCCTGCAAGCAACAGAAGTATGAATAATAAAAAAATGTTTGAAATCAGCTGTTTTTAGTGAATGAAAGCTGCAACTGAACAGGTGTTGGGCACAATAGGCATCTCTATTACAGCCATGTCATATTATTAACTGTAAAAATGCTCCAAAGACATTGGCACACAAGAAATATCTAAGGGTCACAAGCAAAAAGACCATACTGGTACTGTCAAAGGAATCGGTCATTGTTTTTAATATTTTTCAAAATAAATTCTCTTTAAGCGGCCTCAAATGTAAGGAACAATCTTAGAAACTTCAGAATCATACAAAAGGATGGAAAGGAACACTTCACTCCTGTAGTTTTTAGCCTACATAGACAAGAGAAACAAAAAATATGAATAGGAACAATCTGGTCTTTGCAGCAGAATCCAGAAATTCCATCTGAGTGCACTACCCAGCATGTTGGTAACTATAAGCATGATGCTTTCAAAAAAGAAAAATAGGTAATATTTGAGAAAAAAAAAGTTGTGACATAATAATAACAAGTGAGGAAACAGACAAAATTTCAGCCAAGATGTCAGACCAAGAGATTGCCTTGGCACAGATGTAATGGAGCAGCGAGACAGCACCCACAAATACCCTGCAAAAAATGTCACTGTCCAGTTTCATAGATGTTGGGTTTGAACTCTCAGTAGCTTTCCCTTATACTGAGCCATGCAAATCCTTCAGCTGTCATTCACTCTAAAGGGGAACATTAATCTGTTAAGATCAGGGGGAAGGCCAAGAGAAAATTAGAGAGGAACACAGTTGTGAACTTCCACACATCCATCATCAGCAACATTGATGGAAAGCATATTCTTGACTCGAGAAAGGGTTCCCAACATCTGCTATCTCAAAGATTAAGCCACAGTAAGCACAGCAAGAGACTTCTGTGCTAGGGTTTAGCAATGGTCTTGATGGTAAGCAACTTCCAAGGTAGCATGAGCTCCTATAGGACAGCCTGGAGCACCTGGAAATAGTCCTCATTTATCTGCATCTTACCTGTGATGTTGCTTTGTTCCAGGCTCTGCCTTGTAATGAAGTGTCCTTTCTTCTTCTTCCAGCTCAGCTGATTACTTTTGGGAAAGAAGGTGCACTGGGTTTGAGGGGATTTGTGGTTTTTTTCTTCTTTTTTGGTGAGCAGTAGCTTTCCTAGCATGGGCAATACTATTGATGAGCTCAGTGGTATTTCACATATTGTCCAGGTTAGCACACTTTTGAGTTCTTACTTAGTGTCCCGTGACCCATTAGTCTTCTCTCTTTTTTTTTTTCAAATGCAAGATATTTTTCTGTAATAATAAATCTGGTGTATTATCATAAGATCAATGAGTTGGTGCAGCTATTCCTTGCTTTAAAACACTGGCAAACAGAATTCATCAGTTAGAACGTACCAAACACATAAATGATGTCTTTGTCATTTCAAAAGAAGAGTATGATCTGGCAAAATTTTCTGGTTTGAGGCAAATTATGCTTGATATGTAAACAGCATGTAAAAACCCAGTTGAAAAAGTGCCTCCTGTTTGTCTCCAGACTGAGCCTGGAATTCATCTCCCCTGATCTGAACTAGGCGTCAGATGTCAAGGTCTTTAGACAGCTCCCTCACAGAAATCATCAGCACTATTTTTCCATACTTCTCTCTGTGGTCTACAGAAAGGACCTAAATTAGTTGTTTGGACTATGCTTGCACAACTGAACTTCTAACAGTTCACAATTCCCCCCTAGATAAAGCACATGATAATTTCTTCTGCTGATAGGATAAACTTTCAAAATCATTGATTTGTGTTAATTGTTTCTCTGAAAAAAAAAGTTTTTATTCTTAATTTCATATTTTATTTATATTTATTTTATGTGTTAGTCCTCTACACATCGAGCTCTCCCAAGATCCTGGAAACCTCGGCTTACCTCTGGCTCTTCTTTACTTCAGTGCAAGCAAACGGACTTACAGAAGTCAGAAGAAGCAGCATCAAATAAGACTTCCCTAGATCAATTGGGCCCATAATTATTCTTTTACTGCAAGTGAAAACATATGTGTCTGTTCCTGGATCCTTTTGGATACCTTCTTGATTTATGATAATCTTTGTCTCACCTGATGAGCATACATAATAGACATAAATATTTAGGTTTATCCTTTCAGAACTATTCAAAAAAGGAGATTTTTACAATATGGGGTATTAAAAATAAACAAATTGGACTATGTAGATCACTTAGAAGACATGTGCATTATCAGGTCACATTCTAAATGCTGTGAGGAATGTGGACAAGAGCTGGTTAAAAGCCAGCAGTAACCCAGGAAGCTTAAAGAAAAGGGTATAAGCAGTGATTTGTGACACAGGTGATCACTGCATTATACACACCTCCTTCACCACATCTTTTAGACCTTTTAATCCTTTTTAACTCCTTTCCAAAGCAAATTAGCAGCATTACTTGATACTTTTTTTTTTTGCCCCACGGGTTTCCCATGGGTTTCTTTGGGTTCTAGGCACACTTCAATTATTAAAAGAAAAAGTCAGCAATTGACTGTTGAAAATGAAAGAGAAAAATCTTTGCTTTTCCAGAGTTTGGTCTGTAAGTCTAGGGGGGTTCTTTTATTTCTCTAATTCAGTNNNTGTAAGTCTAGTGGGTTTCTTTTATTTCTCTAATTCAGGGATTATTTGGCTGACAACTGAACAATTCATAAACTCTCAGTCAGCATGTCTGCTTGTAAAAGTACCAAAACATGAAAGTATAAGCTGATATACCTATGCTTTCTCTCAGGCTGTGTGGAGGATATGTTGGTCTTTCTCCTTGTAAGAACAATAAACATTCCTTTCTGTTCTAGGTGATCCCTATTGCATGTAGTTAACAAGGTATTTTTGTTACTTAGTTTCTCAGCAAAAACCTTATCAGTATAATAATTAGCAGGACCAGACCTTGGAATTTAATCTGTTAGATAACTAGCAGTTATACAAATACATTCCCAAGAGGAAGAAATTTGTCACAGCTGGAAAAAGAAACTCAGATCCAAGAGCAAGCCAGAAAATAGAGATAAGGGTCTCAAAAAGCATATAACTATCTAGAAAAGATGACCCCGTGTTTCTCTTGTTCCCAGTTCCTTAGCTTGTCAAGGGCCAAAATTACTCACCCACCTTCCCACCAGTTCTGCACTTCCAACTCCAATTAACAAATTCACTCTGGACCGTTCTTTCAATGCTTAATGTCATCTTCCCTCCCCTCCCCTTAAAAATAAGAACACCGGTGAATAATTTACAGTGTCTAGAGTGCTTTCAATGCATTAAATTTAATATAAATTTAAACTGAAGATCAAAGCAGATTCCTCAAAATACAAAAGCCAAGGTTATTTTGACTGTTCATTGCTGTTATCTAAAAGGAGATGATCAACACAAAAATTTGGAACAAGCCATATGAGAGACCACAATCAGTCTCATACAAAGACAAAACCCTACAAATTAAGCAATCTTTTGAATGCTAACAGGCAATGCCAAAAAATAGTTAAGGTATGCAATTTACAAAGACATTATTTTGTTCTTTGTAAATTGCATACCTTATTTTGTTCTTTGTAAATTTGACAAATACTATTTTAAACTGAAAAGGTCAGACAAGTAACATTCCACATAAGTGATTCATGTACCAAGTACACAATAAATTGAGAAAAACCAAACTTTATTCCATGAATGAAACATCTGGGCCCTGAATATCTGTAAACAGTTTGAAACTAAAGCTGAAATTTGAAGACATTGTCCAAAGTTGCTGGAATGTAAATCAAAATTACAAAGAATCCTGCAGCTCACTGCATGTTTGTTAAGCATTTCTAATCTCATATGAAACTGAAAATGTTCAGAAAAATTTAAGTGAAACAACAACATTTCTAACAAGTTTGATGTTCATTTTCCAGAAGATTAAACCAACACCTAACCTACTTTCAGGCTCTATAGGTCAATGAGTTCACATAAATGAGCTGATTTGTGAATGTGTTACACATTCCACTCCACTCTCTCTCCTACCTGTATATCTATATACACAGGGATTAAGCCACCACAATATTTATTTTAGTGACAATTTCTTGATATGAAATATTTTATTTCATACTACATTTGAAAGCAAAAAATGTTTATTCTGGCTTAAACTATTCTTGTTTGTTTGTTTGTTTTGTTTAAAAGCTGAAGAGTCACTTTCAAAGCAAACATTTAGAATTGAGAATTCATTCAGAATCCAGAATTCTCATTCAGAAGTAATGAGAAAAATAAATCAATATTTTTAATTACTTTTTATTTCCAAGTGAATCAAGAAGTAAAGTTATAGGTATGTTTATTTTCCCATAAACTTCAGCATATACAAAAATAAAGTGCACAGCTCTAGGTGAAAAAATCAGACCTAGCTAAAGTGGTTTTGAGGACACTTAGGTGACAAGAGGTCTGCTGAAATGGGTCTTTCAAGATATACTTTCTGCTGCAAATAGAGTTCCACCCAAATGTACTTTTCCTCTGTAACATAAACAGCTACATCTGTAACATGGACACATTTAAATGGAAAATATGGGCATAGAACTATGGACCCATATTTGCAGATTGAGAGTATCTGTAGTGAAATCAATCAATGTGGGTTCACATTACCGTATTTGAGAGCAAATTCGTTGTTACCAACCTGCTCACTGAATATTTGATTGACCTGTTAGAAATTACATTAAAACATTATGAGTCATGATGGCAATTTCTTAATAGCTCCTTCAGTTCACTGTGCATGTGTGAGAAAATTTCTTTAAATGAGATTTTAAATTTACTTATTATGGGATAAACCCTGCTCCACCTAGAAACTCATATCTCTGGTGTTAGCTGAAGCTGATAGAATGAGGTTCTGTACAGAAATTCACTACAGAATCTGATGTGTTTTATCAGGGATTGCCATGCTATCAGAATAACAGCAACAGGATTTTATTTTGAATTAGTTTTTTATGAAATTTATTAATTCATTGTTTATACCAAGACATCCATGGCTCACACATCTATTTCTGCTTAGGGAGGAAAGTGTTAAAGTCCATCACTAATACAATATTCTTAAAGCTTTACAGTACCATACATTTTAACAATCTTGGAAGCTTAAGAATCTGCCCCAAAGTAAGCAAAAAAAAGCAGAATTCATCTCTGTGCTTACTAGAACATCTGATCCAACACTTTCCTTTGAACAGTTGCTCATGACAGAGGTCATTGTATGTTTTGTAAGGATTTAAAATTCAGTCAAGATAGAGCTTATTAAATGAAGAGCTCACGAGACATTAAGGCAGAGACTTCTTAACCCATACAATCAAGGGAGAAAAAAGTAGCCACCATTGTCTCACTGCCTGAAGCAAGACAGGTTTCTCACATACAGAAAATGTGGAAGGCAATCACAGCTTCACAATTTCCTGGTGCCTTTCATCCAAACACCACATAACACTAAGGAAACATTAATGAATTAAGCTGCTTAATGTATCTACAAAGTACAGTAAGGAAGGAATGTAAGGGGGGGGTTTGGCAGATATCCCAGTACCCTGAAGTTGCTGATCATAAAATGATCCAAAGCAATGTTTGGAAGCCATGAAGGAAAAATTACATCTTTTTTCACACTGCTTTGGGACAAGTTAGGGAAAAAGAACACTACCAAGATATTGCTGGTTGAGTAATTTTCAATATATGTGGTTTTTCAATGAAAGTAAAAAGCAAGAATTAAGAAGAATGTTCATGAAAAAAGTTGATTTCAAAATCATGTCTGTTATTTAGGTTATCAGCAATTTTTCAACTACCAGAGCTCCTAAGAATCTCATTTAAGTTTTAAAAATATAGGACTAGTTAGCAAGCCAGAAAAATGAAAATTCAAATTACAATTAATTAAACTCTTCAGATTAATTAGTATAGGTGTGAACAGCTTATCACAAAAACTTGTAGTTTGAATGTTAAAAACATGTCTGGACATCAGCACTTCCAGTCCATGTAAAGCTTGGAAAGGAGGGAAAATTATCACTGTGTGAGGTTTTTAAATCCATAGGTGGAAAATCTCACATTATGAGATAAAACACACACACCATCCAAGATTTTTCTAGAATTCTATGAATTTCTTTAGGAAATTTCAGACAATGTAAATAAAGAGCTTTCTGTTAGTATATATCCTGTGATGGAGCACATCTTCATACAGCCTAAGAATGAATTCTAGCACCATTTGAAGCCAGTATTTGAACATTTCTTGGAAATTTTTCTCTCAGCTACATAATTTTATTAAAAAATAACAACAGTTAAGAGCTGGACTCAGACGTAACATCCCTTTCATTTCAAAGTACATACTTGCACTTTTTAGCAATGTTTTTCTCCTAATACAAATGAGGTTAAAACATTTATTAAAAAACCTACAAAATATCCTAACTATAGAAAAATATCAGTGATAAAACATCATTAGAAGCATTCAGCATGAGAGCGACAAATTCTTGGCTTCATTACCTTAATTTAAGAATATTAAACAAAAGATTTGTTAGATGGCAATGATAAGGTCTTGTGTGTCTTGGCAGGAGAATAAAATTAAAAAATTACCTTTGCAAACCACAGTAACAAGTTTTCTCATTCTGGTCCTTTGCTCTGACAAACCACATGTTCATGGGTTTGGAATAAATAAGTCATAAATAACAATCAGACTAAACCAAAATAAAATTGTACATGTGTTATCTTACTGTGTACCTATCATCTTCATTATTGTTCAAAGGTTTTTTGCTCCCATTTATACAAAGCTCTCTTCCATATTTGTGCACAGCAGAAAAGAATCCACGAGTCTGGGCTTCACCAGCTGCTGAAAATCTGAATCTTCCAGCCCATCAGGGCTCATAACTGCGAGTCTCCTCAGGGCTGCCTAGAAAAACAAAACATCATCATTGCAATGCAGTCAGGCTTGGCAAAGCCTTCATTGCAGGAATCCATTATAACCATACCTAAATAATAGCCAGAACTCAAAACTGGAGGTCTATGAGTTCTGCTACGTGGCTGATCGCTCCTCCCTGTCTTCATCTGTCAGATGAATCTTCCCTCATGCAAAGTTATTCAATGACAATTATTTTGGGGCACTTTCATTCTAAACCTGAGCAGCAGGTCTAAGTACAGTACAAGCCCTCAGACACCAGTGACAATAGCTATCAGATCTTGAAGCAGCTTATGTCTCAAGGACAATATTTTTGCCACATGTTTATCAGAAAACATCTTCAGGCAGTTACTAAAATATCAGGAGGAGCAGAATTTCTGAGACAGAGAGGTAGGTAACGTCTCAAGCAATAGGCATGGATTCAAGGAATGTGCAGCAACAACTTCAATGAGACAGAAAAATCATAGTCTGGTTTACTGCCATCGTTCTGTGGTCTCTGCTCAAACCACACAAGATTAACAAGTCTTCTTGGCATGTAGGGAGAATAATCACAGCATTTTCTATGCTCACATTTATACTTTCTTCCTCCCGAATGAGACCTGCTTAAACGAACAAGCTGCAATAACCCAGCATCACTTTTACATTTAAAATAACATTAATATCATAAAGCACTGTCAAACAATATTCTTCAGTCTTCATTCACCAGAGCTTGTGTTCCAACCCTAGACCACCCATGTCCCCAGAGCCCTTCCACAGAACACTCAATGAAATCATCCAGCTCTGGCTCACAGTCTATGCAGTGCAGGGCCAGCAGATGGGAACTTTCTCCGGAGCAGAGAAAGTCTTAAGCTTCAGGTGCCCACTCCTTGCTGGGCACTAGATTGTCTTGGTAACACAAATAGAACAAAAAATTGGTTTGGAGTGGAAGCAAGAAATATCTTTTCATCTTTTTGGATGCTTTACATAAATATTTTCATATATACATATGAAAGTGAGTGCAGATAAAGGGCTGCTACCCCCGTGACTCAAGGCTAATTTCAACAAACACAGAACCATCACAGAATGGAATTTAGGAATTAATGAATTTTTAAATTCCAAATTTCCAAGGAAATTTTTGGTGCCCAATAATGTGAAGATGAAGCCATTTTTCCTAATGTACTTAAATCTTCAATCCGAGGATGAATAATTGACAGTGTACAGGATTATGCTTAAGGGGAAAAGCAGGAAACCCTGACATGAATTTAAAACATTTCTGCAATACTTATGCATTTTGAAATCTAAAGGGATGTTTTTTCCTTAATTTTCCAGTATAAGCATGAAAGGAAGACTAAAATGTACATACCAGACATGCCACTAAAACAGAATCACTGTTATTTCTTTCTGTTGGTGATCTGCAAAGTTTAATCAGGCGAGGAATACCTGAGAGCAACAAAAATGTGTCAGGAGAAATAATTTAGAAAAACAATTTCTTATTTTGTGATATTTTTTAGATGCATCATATTTATCTTTTTTTAGAAGATATGATCTCCAATGCAAAGATGATATGAAAATACTTAAGGGACTTTCCATGGAGCTATGCAGTTCAGAGCAGTCATAATTAATAGTTGTAAAGCATAAACAAGTAAATTGGGTTTACTTGCTGCTGCAGTTTCAGAGTGGAAATTGTGACCTCCATTTCTTCCCTACCAATCCTCCCACACATCCTTAAAAAACTCCTACGCAAAGAACATGTTCCCTCTCATTGGATTCATCACATCTGGAACTGCTGTGGTCCCAGTTTTCTGTGCCCTGACAGATCCTGCACGAGGCTTTGCATAAAGGAGTGGAGGAGTGTCAGGAGTGTCAGGAATGGAGGAATGAAAGGAGTGTCAGTTGGCACAGCAAGGCACAGCTACATATTGAGTGGATGCTGCACCTCAGGTTCCTCTGGGAAACGAGCCAGAGCTTCATTTAGCTCCATCTCCTCAGTCATCCTCTGGACAGACTCTATAGTGAATATCTTTCATAAAGTTCACCAAGTGAGGCTAAAAATTAAAAAGAGCTTCTCCATGACTGGCAGTTCCTCCCTCTTTCAGTGCCATTAAGCAGGAGACACATCCTTACAGCTGAGTTTTACAGCTGCATCCGCCACCTCGGGATCTCGGCTGAGTCGTGCCAGGGTGACTGCAGATTTCTGCTGGACTCGCTCACAAGCTGCAGCTTCTGCTGGGTTTCCAGAGGAGGATTTCTCAAAGAGCATCTCCATTAAAAGTTGAACACCTAAAAGAATACCAAAGCTGTTGTTATCTGCTCTCCAACAAAAATCTCAGTGCAAAAAAGGAAAGTGAAAACAAAAGGTGGGTTAATATAGACCAACCACTGCCCAAAAAGGGCATGGAGAATGCATAAATGAAGGCTGCAATTTTGACATCAGCACCCAGGCACATCTGATCTATGCATGTTTGTCTTCAGTAGGAAGCTACAGAACTTCTGGAACTAGAAAATGCACTAATTCTTTCCTAACTTCTAAAAGCTGGTATTTAAATTGGCTAAAAGTTGGTTTTAAATTTCACTAATTTATTTCAGTCAACCAAATGTAATTCCTTATTTGTTTCTAAATCAACCTGAAGGCATTCACTAGCTGAAAAGCTTGCAGTCACATATTTCTGGTCTCTAAATGAAGTTTCACTCTCAATGAAAGTAATTATTTTTTTGTTTGCTTGCATATTTTTAAGCGAGCCTTTAAAAGTTTCCTTCTCAAACTGTTTAAGGGTATTTTAGAATGAGGAATCCTTTAACGAAGGAAATGATGACATTTTGTTTCTTGAATTTAGTGTATAGCTCTTCACTCCAGAAGAGACAACGTCAGAGCAGCTCCATTAATTCATTGTTGCCTGTAGGAGTTGTATTCTTCTTGTAACACCACAAAAAAAGAAGATGATTTCTCTTTTCTAGACTATTTTAAGTGTAAAGACAATTATGTGCTATTAGACTTCATATGCTATTAGGCATTCCAATTACATCAGAGCATCAGAGGATTTTAGCTGTTAGAACATTTGCATAAATAATTCAGAGAATTATCATCAGAACCATGCAGCTAGATAATAATCAATCAACATACAAAAAAGTCAGAGTTGAGAAGTACCTAAATTCTCCAGCATTCAAAGACCATTTTCAGAATATGGCCTCTGACTAGCACCTGTTTATTGCAACATCAGGCAGACACAACAAAGATTTTACACGCAGGATGAGTGCTAACCCCTCTCAAAATCCTGGGGGAAAATGCTTTTTGTGACATTCCATGACAGAGTGTATACACAAATTTTACTTGGTGCCCTGACAATCCACTGTAGTGTCTAGCATGAGTTAGGCCTTCTTGGCCTAGCAAAGCAATATATGTGAATTTTCACTGTAATTTAATGTTTCCCACCAAAAAAAAAAAAAGAAAAAAAGAAGAAAAAAAACCAATGGCACCCATCTTACTATATTGCTTGGTCTTGAATTTGCTGGGATTAATAAGGCATTTACATCTTACTACAATATTACCTGTATTACCACTGCACAGGTGGGTGAAACACTTTTTACTACTTTGATTTACATCTAGGAGTAAGTCACACACATGGAACACCAGCAACTTGGTAGAAAAGCAAAGTTTCCTAAAACAGTGGCATTTTATTTCGTTTATGTAGAACCATTCCCAGGACTCGTTTTGCACCCTGCAGCAATTTGCAATGCAGCAGAGAAAGGATGCAAAATGAAACTTTATTAGTGAAGCCTTTCTCCTTCACCTTGTGAGTACTACATTCCCATCTACTCAGACTCTTCAGAAATAAATTAAAAATATAATTCAGCTAAAATACATACCATTTCCTTCAATGATTTCTGAAGCACACTGGTCCAACACAGACATGTTTGCCAATATTGTTACCACCTGTTGTTAAACAGAGAAGAAAATATGAAGTCTAGTCCTATGATTCAGTAATATTAAATATCCTTGTGGTTCATAAAATAAATACGGCAGAAATATGACAAATATTTGGGAGTGCAGTTATTGCACTGAATCAGTTCAGGTGAAATGCTAAGAAATCTTTGCAAGACATTTGGAGTTTTGAGCTTTGATTTAAGGGGATATTTAAAGAATATTTTTCAGTTTTGTCAAAGTCAAGAATTGTGTGCATGTCAAGGCACTGTCTCAAAAGCAACTGGATTTAAACTTCTGTTTGTAGCTTTCCAGAGGTAAAGACTGTGGTTAGGCATTGTAACAACACATTCTGTGCTGGTGTGTGCACAAGCACATCCTGAGATCTAGATTTACAGAATTTCTTATCCCAAGTAGCTTTAACTGTTTTTGAGATTAAGTGCAACTCCACTTGCTTAAAGTGATGCAGCAAGCCACTGACAGAGCCTGAACCCTGTGGTGCTGTTGGCTTTCAGTCAGCCATTCCCTTCATTGATATCACATCCTTTCTCACACATCCTGCAAGACATTCTTCTCAATCCTTCAAATAATTTCCTTTTGGAAGCAGACACATGTTAATATTAACAGCACATGTGAGAGACCAAATAATAAATGCTAGAGATCATCAGAATGCAAAACAGAAATAATACTCTTTCTTAAGAGGTTTTTAATTTTCTCTAATCTAATTCAGGAAAATTGAAATTGACCAGCTTCAAAAATAATGGTCAGTTTTGGAACTGGTTATCAGCTTTTCAATAGTACGGTGTCACTTCAGAAACCAGCAAACTTCTTAGATGTAAGGAAGCATGAGATCAAATCACCATTCTGATCTCACTTTGCCATTTTAAAACCAAGGATGACTCATTCCCAATGCTGTGACATAAAGGTCTTCCACTTTTGAAGGTAGTGTTACAGTGTCATCTCCCTGAATAAATATACTTACTTAGCATGCAAATGAGTTGCTGAAACTCTACAGAGTGACAGGTAGAAATATGGTAACTCAGTGTATGTCTAAGTATTTATTCCATATTAATTATTAACTGTGTTGCAGGCAGAGTGTATATGTTTTCTCATTCTAAATTATATCCCGTTAATGAAAATTGCTTCCTCTGTGAAGAATCTGTACCCCATGTGGCTCTCTAAGCCACAGATGAAGAATTCAATTAACCACAATTTGAATACATGCCAATTATTCCACTGCTTCAAGTTATTTTGTCTAATAAGTATTTTCATACATAAAAATAGTTTGTGTGCATCTTTTGACACCAAAAAATTATTTGAGGTTATAGCTATACTTCCTTCATGTTGATTATGTGGCCCCCATATTTGGAATATTTATGGACTAGCTTAGAGGGTTTATATGTAACATTCTTCAGAGGGGTGTAAAAAAGACCCTTATGATCAATGACCATCAAGTTCTACCTATATCACCTTTTAAAATCTTAGTAGGACTCAAAAAGTTTAAGTCATAGATTAGCTCACTCCATATGTATAGACATTTTTATCCCAAGAAAATTCATTTTCTTGTGATGTAAACAACATAACAAAAGAGGATAATGTAAAAATATAATAGGCAAGCAGAATAAAGAGTTGACTTTGAAGGCTCTATTGCCCCTCCACTTTCTTATTTTAAAGTTCATGCAACTTACATGAAAATTTCCTCTGTAATACAAACCCAAGTTCAAGGAAGTTTCCTATTAAGCATGAACTCCCCAGAGGAAGACACAAACAAATGTAGACTCAATTTGCTTCAGAAAGTAATACTTCTGTGAGCACTGGTATTAATGAAGTCTCATCTCTTTTGGATTTAGAGTTGATCAAAAAACGTAAATAGATGTTTTCCAGTAGGTCCTCTCCCAGTGTGGATTTTTTTTCTTTTTGTCTAATGATACAGAGGCTTATATTGCAGTCTTTATCTTTGCTTCTTTTCCTATCATCTGTCTCCAAATTTCATAAAGCTTTAGGCAGTCTCAAAAACAGCTACAAAGTCCTGTTGAATCAGCAAACCAGTTCAGATGTTATTGTGAGACATGGAGCACACAAACAGATACAGATAAAAGTGACCGCCTAAGCTTCATTTCATAGTTGAAAATTACGGGAAAAAGTAGATACCAAAACCTCTTTCAAAACTGAAATTACTTTGAAATAATTGAAAGACTTGAAGATATTTAACATGGAATTGCATGGAATTGTTCAACTGCAATTTTTAATATCAATTTCATTAATTGCTCAAGTAATTGATCCTGTAAAAGAACACACTCCATGATTACAAAGCACTGGCACCTGACACAATTTGTGATTCTTACAATTCTTTTGGATTTCTAAGCCATGCAATGAATTTATGCTCAACTCAAAGCGTAAGAAAGAAGACATCCTGGAGACAGGATGCATGAGCTCTGGTCATTTGCCATTGCCTTCCTACCATGGAGAAGGAATGTGCTGAAGCCACACACCAATTCTTGACCTGTTGGATTTGTAGATGTGCTATTAAGCAAATTTTCTCAGGGAATCCAGCATCATTTCCTACCCCAGCACCTGTGTCTCTGCTAAGCAGATCTGCTTTGGAGGTGGATCTTGACCCATGCATTTCCAATATCTGTATTTTAGCAGTGCTCTCCAATAGACTGACACAGGCTAGCCCACACTCCTTTCTCTGCTGTCCAAATCTATCAAAAATTGCAGCTGCCTCTCTAGAGCAGAAATCTCCTAAACCTGGTGGCTGCAGCTTGTGAACTGGCAGCCCTAAATCCACTATACTAATGAAGACCACAGAAAAACAGACTTGATCAACAAATAATCAGCATAGAATCATAGAACAGCTTGGATTGGACGAGACCGCAGAGATCATCCAATTCCCATCCCTGTCATAGGCAGAGACACTTCCCACTTGTTCAGGTTGCTCAGAGCTCCATCCAGCTTGGCATTGGACACTTTCAGGGATGGGACATCCTCAGCTTTTCTTGGCAACCTTCTTCTGTGCCTCACCACCCTTACAGCAAAGAATTTCTCCCTAATATCTAACCTAAACCTATTATTGTTCAGTTTGAAGCCATTCCCCTTGTCCTGTCACTATATGCCCACATAAAAAGTCCTTCACCATCTTTCCTGTTGGCTCCCTCAGGTCCTGGAAGGCTTATGCCATTTGTTTGCCACCAGGAGGGAGCTGGATGGATGATTCAGGTCAGTGTCACAAGCAGCACTGCTAAAAACAAGCAGAGGAACAGGGCTCCAGGGCTCCTCCTGTGCTCAACACCTGCCTGCTTCACCTGCTCTGCACCCCTGGACCACGGGGCAAGGCAGAATGACAGCAAAGGAACTCTCAGACCAGCTCATGTTTCAGCACTTCTGAAGGGGCACCAACTTAGCAAAATAGCACCATGCAGAGATTTCACTGGGAGCTGTAAGATTTTTTTCACAAGAGTAAGAGATTAAGCAGTTAAAACTGAACTTTAAAAAAGTTTTAAGTTAAAACAGAACTTAAAAACTTCAGAAATTAAAAAAGCACACCCAAATTCAAGAAGCTTTGAAGGTTCATCTTTAAATGGTTTGTTGGTGGACTGAGTATACAGGGATATTTGAGGGGCCCCTTAAAACCCGTGGAAAATTTCCCTGTTTAATAAATCAACTTTAAAAATAATGTCATTATTTCATATTTTTCAAATGTCATTACAGCATCATCTTCTTAGTCCTGAAATTGCCCTGGAAATTAATCTGAAATCCAATTTAAAATCTCCATTTTTATGAGCAAAATAAGTAAACAGATATTAAACACAGATACATCGCTAGTGACAATATCATATATTATTATCAAATTGGCAGTGTTGACCTTTTTTGGTTATTCTAGATATATTTCATAATTTAAAATTTATTTCTATTTCTATAGTTTTTTTCCACTCCCTCAGACTTTCACACATACTGAATTTATGAGTCGTGAACCTTCCTTTTAAGTTCTGTAGTCTGCTTTGCCCTAAACTGTAGGAATTTCAAGTTGTCAAGAATAATTTAAATTTGAGAAACCATGGTTAATAAAGAACCTTAAAAATAGTTTTCTTCAAACAACAGTCACCTTGGAAATTGTTTTTGCTAAAATATGTGACTACTAAGACTACAGTAAAACTTTCCTAACCACTAATGGTGACTAATGCTCAGTGTAGAAAGGCACTGAATCTTTGCTGCAAAAGTAAAAACTAGATACAAATGCTTTTTATATATATATATAAATATATATATATAAAATATATATTTATATATATATATTTATATATATAAAATAAGATATGTTGAGAGTGTAAATCTGCAGTTATCAAAGAGATTCAAACTTAAAAAACACTTAAGAAACAGAAGGCTTCTCTGAAAACTTTCCCTCAGTGGGAAATTTAAGAAAGTTTTTCCTTTTTATTGTGAAACCAGGAAGAAATATGCCAAAAGAGTTGGAGGATGCAAGCACACATTTTAGTTTGCCAAAGGGCCAATATCTTCCACAGTTGAGGGCCCCTTACCTCATTTGTGGGAGGGGGAAGTGTCTACAGAGGTGGAATGTGTGGTGGTAATATACCTTTATTAATAATAAAGGCACACTGCTCAGTAGGCTTTTATCAACAGTCCTGACATAAAAAGACACAAGCTCAAAACAAGAATTAGTAAGTAATTTAATAGAGTGGCAAAGTAGATCAATATAGAATTGCTAATTCTCTTAGTTAATTACTCCTTTAAGGCTGATTCACCGCTAAGTAATATTAATTTTTGTACATATTATAAGAGCATTTTGTAATTCATTCAAATAAATGAGATAAGTATAAATCATAGTGTGTCTGCAAAGTTCCAGATAGCCATCTTCAGAAACAAAGTGGCACCAGAATGCTACTCAGAAGCAAGACAGAGTCTCTGTTTCTGAAGTTAAGTTAAAATCATCTGAATGTCACAATTCAAGATCCATCCACAGGGAGACAGCAAAAGAGTGCATTTAGCAGGCATCAAGAACAGGCATTACAGCAAGTTGAGGTAGAAAGAAAAAACCTT
>VWZV01012162.1:49212-193185 GCA_013397155.1 Irena cyanogastra | reverse complement strand
CAGTTTGAAGCCATTCCCCTTGTCCTGTCACTATATGCCCACATAAAAAGTCCTTCACCATCTTTCCTGTTGGCTCCCTCAGGTCCTGGAAGGCTTATGCCATTTGTTTGCCACCAGGAGGGAGCTGGATGGATGATTCAGGTCAGTGTCACAAGCAGCACTGCTAAAAACAAGCAGAGGAACAGGGCTCCAGGGCTCCTCCTGTGCTCAACACCTGCCTGCTTCACCTGCTCTGCACCCCTGGACCACGGGGCAAGGCAGAATGACAGCAAAGGAACTCTCAGACCAGCTCATGTTTCAGCACTTCTGAAGGGGCACCAACTTAGCAAAATAGCACCATGCAGAGATTTCACTGGGAGCTGTAAGATTTTTTTCACAAGAGTAAGAGATTAAGCAGTTAAAACTGAACTTTAAAAAAGTTTTAAGTTAAAACAGAACTTAAAAACTTCAGAAATTAAAAAAGCACACCCAAATTCAAGAAGCTTTGAAGGTTCATCTTTAAATGGTTTGTTGGTGGACTGAGTATACAGGGATATTTGAGGGGCCCCTTAAAACCCGTGGAAAATTTCCCTGTTTAATAAATCAACTTTAAAAATAATGTCATTATTTCATATTTTTCAAATGTCATTACAGCATCATCTTCTTAGTCCTGAAATTGCCCTGGAAATTAATCTGAAATCCAATTTAAAATCTCCATTTTTATGAGCAAAATAAGTAAACAGATATTAAACACAGATACATCGCTAGTGACAATATCATATATTATTATCAAATTGGCAGTGTTGACCTTTTTTGGTTATTCTAGATATATTTCATAATTTAAAATTTATTTCTATTTCTATAGTTTTTTTCCACTCCCTCAGACTTTCACACATACTGAATTTATGAGTCGTGAACCTTCCTTTTAAGTTCTGTAGTCTGCTTTGCCCTAAACTGTAGGAATTTCAAGTTGTCAAGAATAATTTAAATTTGAGAAACCATGGTTAATAAAGAACCTTAAAAATAGTTTTCTTCAAACAACAGTCACCTTGGAAATTGTTTTTGCTAAAATATGTGACTACTAAGACTACAGTAAAACTTTCCTAACCACTAATGGTGACTAATGCTCAGTGTAGAAAGGCACTGAATCTTTGCTGCAAAAGTAAAAACTAGATACAAATGCNAAGCTCAAAACAAGAATTAGTAAGTAATTTAATAGAGTGGCAAAGTAGATCAATATAGAATTGCTAATTCTCTTAGTTAATTACTCCTTTAAGGCTGATTCACCGCTAAGTAATATTAATTTTTGTACATATTATAAGAGCATTTTGTAATTCATTCAAATAAATGAGATAAGTATAAATCATAGTGTGTCTGCAAAGTTCCAGATAGCCATCTTCAGAAACAAAGTGGCACCAGAATGCTACTCAGAAGCAAGACAGAGTCTCTGTTTCTGAAGTTAAGTTAAAATCATCTGAATGTCACAATTCAAGATCCATCCACAGGGAGACAGCAAAAGAGTGCATTTAGCAGGCATCAAGAACAGGCATTACAGCAAGTTGAGGTAGAAAGAAAAAACCTTTCAAGATATTATTTATCAGGAGAAAAAACTTCAGTACGAAATCTCCAGAAATTCTCTCTGGGACATTATATTTCTTAAAAATAGGAAATAAGTCCAATTGCTTCTGATAGCCATTTTTGTGATTGGGAATTTAGTTTTCCTTCCTGAAAACATAACAAAAAAGTACATCTAGATGAGCAGAAGAAGCTAACATCCCCCAAAAATAATAACAGTGGTTGGAGATGGGATCTGCCTGCAGAGTCTGGGTTTATTCTGAGACTGTGCCAGGGGACTGTATTTTTGGCATGCTGAGGCAGAGCAACAGAGACTAAAGCTATAGGAAACTTACATTTTGGAATGAAGGAAGTCTTTACTACATTTTTATTTACTTTACTTTGTATTGCTGACTAATGTAGATAAGGAAGAAAAAGAATAGCCAGGTTCTCACATTATTTGTTTTAAAGAAGCACATAGGATATGCACCACGCATGGGCCACATTGTGAAAATACACATCCCATAAACCAGGGCATATAACTCACAGTGACTGAGCTAGTGGCAACAGTTTTCTGTCTTCCAGGTTAAAACTGGGGGGGAAAGAATAACCATCTCCCAGACTTCCTTCGAGGCATTGAAAAGCTTCTCATGTTTTCCAAACAGGCTCAACCAGCCAAGGCACCTAAGAGATCTGATCTCCCCACAGCAGAGCACAAATTAACCTTTCAACACAAATTTGTTTTTCAGCTGAGCTGAGGTTTTATTCTTCCAGCTGAACCCCTTGATTTGCAAGTGGGAGCACATTGTCTTATCCCACACAGAATCTAAAATGTGAGAGGCAGAATTGTAACTAAGCAGGAATTTTGTCTCAAAAATCTCAGTGTTTAAGATAGACAGCCAGTTTTGGATCCCTGAAATATAACAATCCATAACATTGACCACGCCAGCCAGTACAGTTATTTATTTATGCTGGTCACATGTGCATGAAAAGACAGAGATAAGCAGTTGAAAAGAAAAGCAAAAGACATCAGGAAAAATTATTACAATCTTACATAGGAAACAAACTGGAACACCATTTATATAATGTGTGGTTAAAATTCAGATAGTCAGGTGACTTTGGCCTAATTTTCATTTTTGCATCTGTTACTAGCAGTCATGTTTCTTTCTTGATTTCATAAGCCTTTTAAAATAACTTAATTTTTTAATTTATCAGTTCTCTTTCTAGCTATATTAGTTGAGATCATGTTTTCTCAGTGTGATCTAGTCAATACTGGAAAGGATCCCACACTTTTAATGTATAGTTTACCAACCACAGTGCACAGTCAGGCCTCTCGGAGGGAAGGGAATTCCAACCACATATCTGGTGATTGTGATACTAATGTCAGAGTTGGATATTAGCAGAGACCTGTGCAAGAAAAGAGTGCAGACACCCTTTTATGACCTTGTCCACATGTAAAGGCTTTGTTAATAAACTCCCCAGTATTCAAGAAACTCAGATTGAGAAGTAGTACTGCAAGTTTCTTTCATACAGACAGGGATTTTCAAAAGAAATCTAAAAGAACTGTCAATACTCTTCTCATTAAAAACATCATTCTCAAAGACTTTCACTGGGGGTTCAGCAACATTTAAAAATCAAAACTTCTTTATATCATAGTAACATCTGTCTCTAATCTCCTTTTGACACTAGAATCTTCATTTAAGGTGGGGGGAAAGTAAGGAAGGACAGTAAAAACAAACACAAATACCTGATAGAAAAAAAAAAAGATGAAGAGCAGAGAAAAGAATGTGGAACCTAGAGGAAGAATGGTATTAAGAATTTAAAATCTTAAATGACACAGAAGATCTCAGTGTCTAAACCAGCAGCATCTCCCAAATATCAGGAAAATAGGAAAGAATTTATTAGAGAAAAAAACCCAATCATTTCCAATTTTTCCTTCCAGCTTAAGAGCCTTTCTCCACTTCAAACTGTTTTGAAACATAATTCACTGATTTTAGACCTAGGAATAAGCACTTTAAAATGGATGTGTTCACTGCACATTAATTCTTTGTCTGCCTGAGTAAGAGAAGATCAGAAGGTGTTAGGCTGTACCTCCACAGCTTCACAGGTAAGGTGAGAACACTAACAACACTGAAGAGACAGGTGGGAATGCAGAGAGAAAAGCTGTATTATACATAAACATACTGTGCCCAAACATACATATTTCATATTTTTCTATGTAGAGTCTAAAATGATGGTTAAAGTCAAGAAGATCCTGGATGATGAGGGGTTTAGCTAAACCCCTCTTCTGACAGATCTTAAACTCCATTAAGATTGCATTAACTACACTGCTGAATTTAGGCATGAACCCTTCTGAAAGGATATTTTGATGATTTTTTGAAGTAAATAACCTGCTCTAACAATTATCTGCAGAAAGAGAAGAGAACACAAGACATTCATAGCCATTTTGACCCAGACCTGGAGACTAAAGAATCTGGAAAATATTGCTTTATGACTGTTCTAATACAATGTATTTTGTTACAAAACTAAGGAATCTCAGTATAATGTTGCTGGATACAGAAACAGTTACATGGTTCTGCAAAATGGGCAATGATAAACTTGTTTATCAGTAAGTCTAGCTCTCAGTTCTAGATTTCTCCCCTGACCTAAACCAGCACTGCCTGGGAAGTGAAAGAAGGAGGAGGTTGGTTTTTGGATAGCAAAGACAGGAAAGGGTTTTTTATCATTTGGACAAAAAAGCTTTTCAGAAGTCAAAAGGCAGAACAGTTTTAAACGTGCTTGAGCAGCAAAATATTTTTTGCAGGCAACACACAATGTATTCAACATCCAACTCCTGTGCAGAATGTTATTTATTTGTACCATCACAGAGGGTGATAACTAATAATAATTCTATGTCCTGTATGGAAGGACATAGTGTGAATTTAAGATGAGATAAAATGGCACAAAGGAAAACAAAGGTCAGTGTTCCTTCCCAGCACTTCAGCTGTCTTCCTCTCAGTTTTGGCTTATAGTAAAGCACACTTCAGTCTAACAAAATAGAATTTTCTTAAATCAGCATTGATGCTAAAGTAATAATATACTTAGAAATATTAGGTAGTTTTCTATAAGTAGTTGTGCTACTTAAATATTTGTATGAAAAACAGAGCATTTAAGTTTGAGGGGTCTTTTATACAATTTTATAATATTCAGACTATATTTTGTATCAGCTATGAATCCTCTTACTTCGTTTAATCGTTTCAACTTTTAGTATAACTCAGTTCCAAATAATCTTTTTTACTGACCAGGATGACTTGGTAATTCAGAATGGACATCAGTGCATGAAAATATATTTCACATTGGTTCCATAATCCAAAATAAAATCTTGAATCAAAAATTTTTCAAACATACTCATCTTTAATGTACATCTCCCTAGGCAAATGTCTATTGCCTATAATATTATAATATAATGTTATATTTACTGGGAAAAGATACTGACTACATTACTTACCTAAAAGGATTTCCTGTCAAAAGCCAAAATCACAATTTATGATATCATTATAAAATATAGTGTAGTGCTGGTTTTCTTTTCAGCTCACTGTATTTATTTTCCTCATTGCAACAATAGGCACAGAGCAAATGAAAAGGCAAAATATTCCATGAGACTGCTGTAACTGGCAGACACCACCCCCACCCTCCAATACAAGACTGAAACAAGGGGAGCAATTCAGTCAAACACACTCTTGTTCAGGAATTGGAAGGAAGATTTCTGTCAAGGCTTTTGCATTACCAAAACTGCTTGACTGGCAGCTCTTAGAGACAAGATGAGCAGCACTCAGGCTCCACCTGGACATTCAGCGCTCAGTAAAAACCCCAAGGTAGGATTTTATAGTTCCCATTGCTGCAGGAGCCAAGGAGTCAGCTCACCACAGGGAACATCACCCTTTCTGCTCTAGTCTCTCATTCTGAGAAGGAAGGTCAGGTGTTATGGGGGATGAAATCTCTTCTGTTCTTGGAAGGAAGCCATTCAGTTTGTTGTTCATCTAGCTAGTGAGATGAACTTGCAACTTGCAAGCCGCAAAAGGCCTGGAACTAGCCTGTCCCCCAAAAAAAGTCACAAGTATTTCTTTCCATATCCATCTTCCTCAAAACAAGCAAGGGGCTTGCTGTGCTATCCACAGAGCAAACTGCAAACTCACAGCTGACAGCAGAATTCAGATGAGGCCATAAGGAACTAAGGAAATTAAAACTATGAGAGCATACAGGAGGAATAAAGACAAAGTCTGTGAAGGATTGTACATATGAAATAGTACACAGCCATGTCGACACCACAACTGATATCTCTGACTTTGCCCAAAGAGCACTACGGCAATCATGGCTTAATTCTATCTTTTTATATACAGACCTGAGCTGAAAAACCAGTAAGTGCTATTAACAGAAGCTAAAGCAGCCCTAGTAATCCCTCTACAACACCAATAATCAGTTCCTAGGCTCCACTGTGCCTTAATTTCCAAGGCCTGGCTGCTGGTTAAGGATGAGCAAAGCCTTCTGTGGCAGTGCAGATCCTAAATCTACCAAAAGTCACCTTTTGGCTACTTCAGAGCTGTGAAAGGGAAGGTTGTGAGGCCTGAACAGTGAACTTTTAATTACAGTCACAAGGGCTCACGAACAGAAGTAGGTTAAGGGAGCTGAGTACCAACCTCCATCTCTCAATAGTCACCACTGATCCCTCAGGCTCGTACACATCACTGCTGGGGCAAAATTAATCACTGAGATGCCAAATGAGCAGTGCCTCTGCACCACCCCATTGCACAGGAGTGCCTGAGAGGAGCAAAAGAATTCCTCCTGATTTCATCTGTGCATTAGCAAAGACGTTTAGCATTCTGCGTCCCTTTACTAAAAAAAAAAATTGAATACTGGTGAGAGGGAAAGGGAAAAGTATATTAGCAGTATTTGCCAATAAAAATTTGCAAACCATCTACCAGGCAGACAGAACTTGGTCCTAAGCCCACCAACGTCAGTGGGCTGGGGATCAGGTCCTTATTCAGCTTTTAGAGCTAATTCATCTTTGAACTGACAATTGTGTATTTAGGCTCTCTATATATCTTTGCCTCAAAGCTCTGTCCAGTCAAGTTTTGAATCCCTCCAAAGACCGAGATCCCACAACCTGTCTGGGTCTCTGTGTCACTATTTGGCCTAATTCATGATGAAAACCAATAAATTCTACTATCTTAGATATATGGAACTGCAACTTTTTTTTTTTAAATCACATTAAAGCTGTTATATTTTATAATGTTCATTAAAAAAAAAAACAAACAAAAAACACAACAAACCAAAACCAAAGAAGGAAAGGAAGTAGATAAAGAGGCATATAATGAAAAGAACCAAGAAAGGATTGGCTATGTGAAAACAGACACAGTGCTGAAATCTTTAGGCTTTTACACAAATG
The DNA here is from genome assembly GCA_013397155.1 of Irena cyanogastra. NCBI lineage: Eukaryota > Metazoa > Chordata > Aves > Passeriformes > Irenidae > Irena > Irena cyanogastra. The sequence continues at coordinate 186,227 of VWZV01012162.1, read as the reverse complement.
AGACAGTGGCTTGCAGAGAAATTTCTCACCTGATCCCGGGAATAGGGAGTATCCACTATGAGTTTGTCTGAGCATGCTGCCAGAAGAATCTTCATTGCATTTAACTGGAGCAAAATTTCACAAGCCATGGTATCAAAGAAAGTGATATTGGCAAGAGCTGCTGAAGCCAGCAGGAAAACTTCACCTGATGAGGCTTCTTGGCACAGTTCTAGGAAGGCAGAAAATAAGCAGAATAAAAGTAATTCCTTCAATGCAGCATTTAAAGGCAATATTTAAGCATCTGCAGCTTGCAAGGGTGATCTTACTAGCCAATAGCAAGTTCATAAGCATGGAGATAAAAAAAGGAAACAAAAAATATAAACTTAATTTTGTCAGTTACGTAACATCATAGAGTGGTTTAGGGTGGACAAGACTTATAAGATCATCAGCTCCAACCAAACCCATCACTGCCAAGTCCACCACTTGCCCAAGAGCCACATCCACATAGCTTTTGAACACCTCCAAGGATGGCGACTCAACCACTTCCCTGGGCAGAGTTCTTCAGCACTTAACAACCCTTTCCATTAAGTAATTTTTTGCTAATATCCAATCTGAAACTCCCCTGGTACAACTTGAGGCCATTTGCTCTTGTTCTGTCACCTGTTACTTGGAAGAGCCCAACAGCCACCTCATTACAACTTCTGATGAATGATATGCTCTACCTAGTATACCATTCTACTGGGAATATTTCACTGCATGTTGTTCAAAATAAAGCTGAATATAACTAAATAAAATTAAATATAGGAGGCAGAAAGCTAAAAGTAAGTGATCCATGTGAATAAGTCCATCCTCTTCTTTAGAACAAGGTACATATACACGTTGCTTATCTCTAAATCTAATTCACTGTAGTCAAAAATCATCCTGCATATTTTTTCAATTTCAATAAGAAGTGCTGAAGAGACAGCTACCTTTTAATCCCTTGTACATATGTACTTTAACTAAGATGTGAATCACCTGGTAATGGGATTTCTGCATGGTTTAAAAATTAAACGTATTACAGTAATTCAATTACTGAGTTATAAATATTACAAGGAAAGAGGTGTGTGATAACTGAAATGACTCTTGCAAAGTTATACATGTTCTATTTTTAACACTTACTTACATTTCTTGCGCAGAACATACACCACTGAAATTCCTGTGAAACTTAAAGAGCAACAACTGAGGCATGATCCACCAGCTAATACATTCTGGATAGGTTGTTCAGATTGGCCCTTGACTCTGGTACATTAAAATAACCCATAAAATCACCTGAAACAAATCAGGTCAGATGCCACAGCTACAACAGAACCAAGCTCAGCACAGGTTAATTCCACCCTGGATTTCGGGCAGTGTCAAGGCACAGGCTTCTCCATTTGTTGCTGGACATCAGGAATAAATTGTTCCCGTGATTTCTGCATCACTAGTTCTGTTTGGACCTATTGAAGAATGTCTAAATACATCTCAGATAATTCCCAGGCATGGCAGAATCCTCAAGCACTCATACTACTTTTTTTTCTTCTTTAAAAAGCAAAGGAAAAAAAAAAAAACAAAACCAAACAACACCAGCCCTGTATTCAAACTGAAGTGCTGCAGTTAAACTGTAACCGCTGGGTTCACTAGAAAAAATTCCAAATATACTGATCTATTATACATGAAAAATCAAACTAGAAAACCCAAAGAGTACATTCTGACCTAGGGCTCTGTGAAACTGAATTTCTAGACTAGAGAGAAGAGAATACTTGAATGAAAGCTTCTGGTATTTGAGAGGGAGGGAGCACACTGCCAGAAATAAGATATTCCTCTCTTTAGAAAGCAATGAGAAGTGTCATCTTGTTTTTCTAAAGTATCCTCACTGACCCAGGTTAAGGAAAGTGTTGCTGTTACCTTTGTCTCATTTTACCATGGATCAGAGGCCTAGACAAGAAAGACAGATCTTTTATTTTCTTGTAACAATACCCATAGATTATGTGACACTCTACTCTTCCTCTGAATTATCATAGAAATGTAAATGTAGTGGTGAGCTTGAGTCCTAGCAAGTTTGGAAAATACAACAGGCATAAAGATTAGCAGCCCTCAATATTCCTCTTTTACAGACAAAATCAGACAAGATGCTTTTCTGAGTCTTTCCTGAGGCTCTTAAGATAGACTTTCACACTGACATTATTTTTACAAATATGAATAAATTCTATTCACTTGGGGCCCAGAGTAAAAAAATATTATGTTATTGCAGAATTCTCTAGTTCAGAATTTAAAATTGTTATTTTATCTATTAAGGGAAGGATGGTAAACATTATTTAGGGAATATTTCTAATGAAAGAATGAAACCCTAACCTGTTATTTTAACTGGACTCAGAAGTCCTGTAGAAAACTTACTGACAAGTGCTGTCACGATTTCTTCCATATTTTCCAGAAAGCTGCTGAGATGCTGAGTGAATGTCAGATGTGGAGATGTGATCTGGGCAATTACTGCTGCTGCTTCTGCATGAGTGGCTTCAGAGTGGCTGGTGTCAGTGAGGATGTCAGCCAGGCACAGTATCCCATCAACCTATGGAGAAACAGGTAGAAGTTAGAAATACCGTAGGAAGCACTTTTGCAGCCAAAGATGGTTTTCCATTTGTCTTTTCTTGGCAGTGACTAAACTACTCAATTTATTTTCACAAATAACTTAAACTTGGTGGCCTTTGTGTTGCAGGAAGTTTCAGTTTAGCAAATACAAATGAGTTCAGCATATGAGTTTGCTGTCCTGCCAGAAGTCTTGCAGTTCCTTCTCCCTTAATGTTTCTGTGAAATCAACTTTGGTCCAATAAATTCTTCTCTGACAGACATCTACAGCTAAATATAAATCCAAAAATAATCTCTGATAAGCAAATGTTAATTGCTACTCTGCCTCATTTGAGCTCTACTACAAGACTCAAACTTCAATGTGCACTAAAGTCTAAATAGACTTTTTTTTTTGCCACTTTTCCCTGAAATTGTCACAAAGCCAACACAGGACCAAAAAGAATGCTATTAAGATGACCCTGGCCGAGCAGTTCCTGATGAGCTTGCACAGCACTTATATTAAAGGCAGGTCCACACATCCCTTGCTTACTTCAAAGAGAAACAGAAAAATGAGAACTGACTTAAGCTTATGCTTTTAGAGTGTTTAAAGTGTTCTTACACAGTTCAGACAGATAGTTCATACAGACACATATTGGTTTAAATTATAGGAGACCCACTGGCACAATGAAAGACAGACACGGGGCACATCCATTGGGATCACTGTTAGCAACAAAACACAGCAAGGGACTGTTCTCTGTGCACAGGGGCATAATCTGTGAGCTTTCAAATTAACAGCAATGTGCTTCTCCCCATATAACATAGCCCTGAATAACTTATCACGTTGACAAGCAAGTGTTTAGAACATAGGATCATTCAGGATGTCAAAGACCTCCCAGATCACTGAGTCCAGCCTATGACTGACCACCTTGTCAAGAGACACGGCTCTCAGTGCTGTGTCACCACCTCCCATTCTAAAGCTTGACAATCCTTTTCAGATAGAAATTTTCCTGATGTCCAGCCTGAACCTTTCCTGGTGCAGCTTGAGGCCATTTCTTCTTGTCCTGTCACTGACTGCCTGGGAGAAGAGGCCGAGTCCCACCTTGCTGCACCCTCCTTTCACTGAGTTGTAGCAAGCGATGAGGTCTCTCCTGAGCCTCCTTTTCTCCAGGCTAAACACCTCCATCTCTGGACACTTTAGAAATACAAAGAGGAGTTAAGAAGGCTTAGTACTGAAATATGCTTCAACACTCAAACAAAAAAAAACCACCACAATTGTGCTGCACATCCGCTCTTAGCTCTGTTGTTCAGACTGCATTCTCTGTCAACTCAAAGTTTCCTCACAACATCCATGTTAAGTCCAATTTATTATCTTCAAAAAGGTTATTTAGCAAATCTCTTATTCTCATTTTCGTTTTTATTAATACAGAATGTTGAGTATATTAATTACTTATCCTGCAATGGGCATGAATTAAATTATTTGATAAGCACTGACAGGTACTGTATTATATGAGGAAAGCTCTCAGATAGATTACTCAGATAGGTAAAAATTACCCTCTGTAAGATTATTCACTGAGATGAAGTTTTTAATAGGAAATAGACTATATCATTGAAACTCTAATAACACAGATAAATAGAAAAGAAATTATATCTCTATTTTTCCTCAGATCACAAATGATATTTATTGTGGAAGCTCTAGTACTGGCAAAAAGAGAATGAATAAATTTTCAATGTTAAACTTCTTCTTGACAAGCTTTCAACATTAATCTACCTACAGCAAAATATTTCCTCCTAGTTATGGCAGAATTCTACAGCTTGAAACAGCAGAGTCACATAATTCACTGGGCTTCAAGGTATATTAATAGGTCTCAGTGTCAAGAATTAATCTACGTCGTCACAAGATGATTTAGTACCCAAAGTGTGCTAGACAATATCATATGCAAAACCCTACAATTTTGTCACCTTGAAATCTCCCCAGATCACACCTTGTCTGGGGTCCAAAGGATGTTAATAACAACAGGCAGTATAAAAAGTTAAACATGTTCCAAGACATTCAAAAAATACTTCACAAGAAAGTTCTTCCAAGATCCACTTCAGCCTTCTAAATTTACTGGTTAAAATTCACTTGGCCTACTTATACTCTGTGACATTGACAAATTACTTAAGAGTACTTTTATGCTGTTTGAGAACAGGTAATGGCTTATGAAAGAGGTTACATGGTTAGATTTTTCTATCACCAGGAATTGTGTAATTCTACGTTAATGATACAGGGCTGTACTCAAATTTTAAATCACATATTTGAGTTTGTTATTTGCTAAGTAATAGTTCTTGGAAATTAGGAGTTGCTGAAATGTGAATAAAAACAGCTGATAGGATTTTTTTCAACACAGATAAATTACATATTTTGGGTCAATGAAAGCCAGTACTAGTTATTCTCCTTCCTTTTCCGAAACATATAAAATACCAACAAATTCAGCCTAAAATTTGCTCCATACACTTTTTCCCCATCTTAAATATAGAAAATAAAATAATTCTACTTCACAAGGCAACCTCATTTATAAGTGTCTAGCAATAAATTTTAAAATGACAGGGGAACAATCTAATAAAAGCACTTTAACATCCAAAAAGAAATTGCTGCTCAAAGCATTTTTATAATTAGGTTTCACACTGAAAGGAACTTTGGATGGCTGCCCTGTTTTCTGTTTAATTTTGGTGAAGTAATCAGCTAAATGTCAAATCTGTTCATCACCTTGGCAATACAAAAGAACCAGTTAGCCAGATAATGCAAACAAATGAATTCCATGAATGCAACAAGATGCTGTAAAGCCCCTGCATTTGAGGAATGGCGTTCAGTAAATGCTTGATCACTAATATTTCAGTATTGATAACTGGAAAGATGCCAGAAACTTACATCCTTATGAGCATAGCTCTGTTGTAGAAACTTAATCCAAGTGACAAAATAAATGTGTGACCATGATACTGCATAGATCAAGTCTTATGAAAGGAAATAATTCCTTTTTTCCTACAACAGGAATGAATGAGTTCTGGGGTAACAGTCTCCTTTCTTCAGTATACCTGTCCTTCCTCCTAAAAGTATTAAATAAAACTAGACATCTGTTAAAGATACCAATACAGAACTTGGGATGAATTGTATTAATGACTTCATGATTTGAAATATTACACACAACAGCAATCCTAACTCTGCTTCCCACAAGGGGGTTCAAGGAAATTTTTCCATGCCACTCTGGGAACCAAGACCCATTGCCTTCCTTTTAGTAATGTCTATGTTCATTTGTATAAAATGCTGCTGAAAGCCTTTTCTCATAGCATGACTTTCCCACCATTCCTGTTTGCTCACTTAAGGTTCAGATGACCCCTACATGTTGGTAAAACTTTGGTCAAAACTTTTTTTTGCCTTCTCTAAATTGATCTCCAGAGTCATTTAGTGAGACTGGAAAGTCTTACAGGCATCTGTCAGCTGATTTCCCACTGTCAAATCCATGGATAATACCGTCAGCCTAAATCTGGGTGCTTCTGGTAAGAACAACTAGCAGATTTCACAGCAGTTTTACAGAAGAATAAAATGGAGATGTTGAGATCCAGAGGTAGGGCAGCAAATGTGGAAACAATATCACGAAGGGGATTGCCCCTTAAACAATCTCAACTTTCCCAGAAGAGAATTTCAAAAGCAGAGGCTGCACCCAACAGTCAAGAACTGATAAATCAGAGCTGTGTGTCTTCTCTCCTTTCACCCATGCTGTGTAATAACACCTCCTGCCTGAAGCTAGGAGGTGTTAGGTGAAGACATGAACATTAGCAGGGCAAACCAAATATATAAAGGTGGATAAAAACCCAAACACATCAAAATTTACAGGATGAGGAAGAGGATAACTCAGAAAGACGGCAGGGAGGGAGGATTATCATATTCATCCAGCAAAACCCATGTACTGTTATTTTGATGACTTGTTATGCTGTAATGAGATGATATAGTAACAAAGTGATGCCATTAAAACATCCCCAAATATAATCCCAAGTAATCCAAACTACTGCAACAATTCCAGGGCAGCAGCAATGACCAGTGAACAAAACTGCAATGATTTTTATAATTAATGCTGTACAACAGTGGCCATGGCACCTAATTTATAAACCCTGTTGTGTACACCATGGAATAGTGTGGGGCTGAATAGAGGTTCCCAATTCAGTAGCTTTGAAACTTCTGTCAATAACTATCTGAACTGGCAGTGAGCTGTGCTTTGGTTTGCAGCAACTTTGGTTACAGCTTCCCTTTAAAATGCCCCTCCTTCAGATGTGGTCAAGCTGATGAAGAGATATTTGTTCTTTCTGATGTTTATCCATCAAGAAGAAGTCTAAAGCTGATCTAGGAATATTGTTATGTGCATAAAAGAAAAAACATTTGGCTGTATTAGCTTGAAGGATTCATTAAATGTGGCAATGCCTGAGTAGCAACCTTACATCAATGCTGCAGGGAGAAACAAAGTGCAGAGCAAGATGAAATAAGAAGCTCCTTACTCTGGACTGTCTAGGAGTCGAAAGATAAATCCTGTGCAATCCCTTTCTCCCTATGAAACCAAGAGGAAGCAGCCCTGCACCTCAGAATTCATGTTCCTCAGCACTCAGAGGTGCTATAAGCTTGTTGCAGATAAAAACTAAAAATGGTCGTCAAAGAGATAACAGAGAATCAGTCATTTTACAGAAAGGATGGACAAAATCAGCAAGGTTGATATTCAAGACAAGACTTCTGTCTTGTATTTGCTTCAAGGATACGAGAATAGCTGGCTTTGAACTCCCTCAATATTGAGCACTGATATGAAGGGTAAGACAGTCTTTCAAAGTATTTTTGTGGTTGATAAAATATACCAGGCTATTGCTATTAGCCTAGCAATATTCACATATGCCCACTTCCATAAATCACAGCTTACATTGCTTCAAAATACTCTCCACAAACTGAGTGAAATACCCAAGGATAAACTCAGCTTTTCTGATCTACTCCTCCAATGTGATATCCCTCCATTTCTACAGGACAAACACTGAGTGGCTGCAAAGGGCAGGAGAAGAGACTGCAAAGGAATTCACTTGCAGTTATGCAGAAGTCATCTGTAGTGCAGGTACGTGTTCAGAGAATTGGGATGCACTGATAAAACAGAGGGAAAACCACTGGTCACAAATGGGCACAGTGGCTTGGCAGGGAAATAAAAAGACATTTGCAATGACCCTTGTACTCAACATCTGCTACATTTTCTTTCTCCTATTCTGTCAAACAATCCCAGTAATGACTATGCTACCTATAGAGTCAGAACCCTGTAAGAATAAGAACTATCTATGCTCACATATGATAAAGATTAAATTCTTGAATTTATGACACCATGTAACACATGACACCAGATGTTTCTCAGGTTCTTGTGCCCTACATTTTTGAGGGCTGGATACACTGGCTTGTTTTTAAGCTGCAAGACTCTATTCCTGTTTGTAGGGTTTTCTTGGTACCTGCATCTGCATTACAAATTCCAGAAAGTACATGCTTGTTTCTTTTAAATAATGGATAAGGCATTATACATTATATTTTGGGGTCTGAAATCCATTAATGTGAAGCCACACAGACCCAAAAAGCACTTGTCAACAAGATGAGAGGAACTGTCAAGTGTTTTACAAGAATGCTGAATAAGATACTGGGACCTGAAGTCTGAATTAAGGAAAGACCATACACTAGTCATTTTCACATAGCCCTCATTTTTATTTACCCTGGGGGGTCATAGTCTGAGAAAGGGAAAAATACCTGCCTCACCTACTCCTATAAACAAACAGGGGCTCCAGGTTATGTGTAGCAGGGCACTCCAGAAAATGAGATGTGCTTCCTGAAAAAAACATGCCCCAGTCGTCTACTTTTAAATAAATAATGTCACAGACACTTCGTGGTGTGAGGGCATATTCTCCAATGCCTGGTGCCTGGCATTTAAAAACAAGGACACTCTTTCAATGTTTGACTACTTTGTATCATTTAGGTTCTGGTGTGACACCACGGTTTTTATTTTCTAGTGTCTCTTAGTGTAGCTCTTCATGAGAAAAAAGAAAGATGTCATGCACACCACATTTTTGGAGGACCCTCGTTTTATTATGATAATGAGAAAGGGTCTCTATCCAAAAAGAGCAGCATGGAGGTCACAGCCACTCATTATCACCTAATCTAACTCCTCATACTGTCTTTCCTCTCTCAGGAAAACTATCCGATAATCTTCCTGCTAAGAATTCTGGATTTGTTCAAGTTAAAAATTTGAAACCTTAATTATGCTGCAGATTTAATTAACATTTTTAATAATCCTTGTTGCTATTATTACTGTAATTCCACATACAACTTTTTTCATTGAACTAAAATTTTTGACCAGGTGTATACCATTATACCATGGCTTGCACACAAATACGACCCTCCTCTATTCTCAAATTATGCCAATGGAAACATCACAGTAGAACACAGAGTTACATTAGAGAGGTAAAGTGAGCAAGGGACATTCATAGGCTGTTGTGCTTCTTTTTACTCTTATTTTAAATATGAGATTTTTGCAAACACTTTTAAGAAAAAGATCCTTATGCAAATAATTTTCCTGCATTTCCCATTTCAATGGTGTCAGTCAGTTTAGCTGAAAAAAAATCCACTCTCTAAAATACAAAGTTTCTACAGTATTTCAATCATAGGTACACTAATCAAATGCACTTTAACAGTGGAATATTTATAAAATGTAATATATTAAATGACTTACTCAGAAAAAAATGTTTTTATGTCTAAATTCACATAGTTAACAAAATTGACTCAGTGTTTTGCTTGTAGCTCTCTTCCCAAAATTTCTGTTGCTTTTAAGAGCAGCGCTATGAGGCACCAGGCATTAATAGAATTGTTTGCTACATTCATTACTTCACAATGGCTGTTCAATTATTTTAATAAATTATTTTAAATAAATTAGCTCCAGAACCAACCTCGGATGTGCCAGATTTTTATTGGCAGAGAATTTTTACAAGCAAGTTATAGAGTTTTATGATACCCATTTATAATGAAAACACTCACAGTACTTTCGCTATAAAACTTTTAGTGAGCAACTCAGTAAGAGTTCATTTGTTTTGCAATAACAACAGAGGAAATTGCTACCCTTATTTAAACAAAAAAATTCACAAAAAGTGAAAAAGGGGTAGTTTTCATCTGGTGAGAAATGATAGAACTTTATTGGCTACAGCAGATCCAAATTATTTGATCCTAAGGCTCCTCTCCTGACAGTTAGGTAAATCTCCTTGGGTCTCCTACAAACATTGATTTATATCTATGACTGCAGTGGCAGTAAAATAATTTCAGAATTGCTTTAAGCCTAAGAAATTCAAGTTTAAGATCTGCTGTTCACATACAATAGTTATGAGAAGTCAGAAGTCTACTAGGAGTCATCAGGTAAAGTGATCTCAGTGTTTTTCTCTCCATTGGCACCTCCCAGTGCTGCTCTTTGGTCAAATACAGTTGCTACATTGCTTCTACATTAGAAGAAATAAGGACAATCCTAAGACTCTGAGAAAATTGAATATTTTTACAAGTTGAATTTTTATTTTTCTTCTACTCAATATTCTTTGCTGCCTTAACAGGTCTCAACATAAAGAACCACTCTTATGAAGGATAATAAACACATATATTTAAATTTAAGCTAGTGTCTGAACTAGGAGGAACAAACCCACAAATTTTGTTACAGTTTCAGTACAGATTGTTCTTCTAACATATGGAAATCCAAGGATAAGTATGGTACAGGGACAGCTACAATCTCCATTCAAAATCATACTTCCAAGTCAGCTTATTTTCGTAAGCTGATCTCACATCAGAAAAGCAGGTCCGAACTGACTGAAACTGAATTTACCTAGTGAGCAGATTCCAGCTTCAATAGCCCAGGATCTTCTCAGGGTATTTTGGACAGATAGATGTGGAAGTGTTATGTTATGGCAAAGATAAAACCTCAATTTGCCTTATTTTAGCTGCACAGATCTGGGAAAACAAATATGTTGTATAGCAAAATCCCAAACACTGTTCTGATTCTGTCATCCAGTTTTTCTAATATTGCTCCTAATCCATAAACCACTTTTCTCATTCGTAGAAAAATGCAAGGGATGTTTTGGCAGAAGGAATGTAACAACTCCAAAGTACTAAATAATAGTGTACCCCAATAACACTCAAGGCTCTCATAAGCAGTAAAAACTCTCATTCTGTACTCCAAACCAATCCCCCAGCTCTGTAAAGATCGAGTCTGGCCTAGAAATTTCACATGACCAAGCTGCATTCTGCCATCTGCCAGTCCATAAAGAGCAGAAGAACCACTGCAGGTCTCCACAGAATGGCATTGGGTTTCTCCTGGATCCAGGAGAGATCCCAGGATTAGGATCTCTTCTGGTTCAGAAGGAATCAAAGACAACATAATTGGACATCTAGAAGTGATGTTAGAAAAGAGTAACAGCTAGGATTCTGAGGTATATACACATCACTCTGAAACCAGAGCTACTGAATCCTTGAGGCCAAAGAATGCAACTTTAAATGAAAATGTACCAGACTTTTAGAAAGAACTCAAATTCGAGGGATCCAAAAGGAAAATGCTGTTTTGATGGACAATACCTTGCCTAGAATGAAACTGTGGTTTACTGGATTTTCTCCTGAGACTTGCCTTCTGTGCACTCCCCATTCCCAAAACCATTAAACCATTTGTTAAACACATTAACAAACAAAATCTATGTCATTTGCTAGACAATCTAATCTATATCAATTCAGACTGTAAATAAAATATTTTAATGGAAATATTTTTCCAATATTTCGTCTCTACAGCTGACAAAGAACAAAAGGAAGAAAGAACAGTGGACATTCCATTTATATTAGCATCATGTCTCAGAGTACAAATACGTCCAACTTCACTGGGCAGCAGGCAGAGTCCTGGTCACATCCTTCTCACCCTTGGGAAGGTGTAACAAGCCAGAACTGCCATTGAAAACAATGATAGCAACTGCTAGGGAAAGCCACTGCAAAGTCTGGGCTATGTGTCTTTCACTATTTTTTACCGAAGATGAATTTAGCATATTTTTTGAAATTTACTTTGACTGATGTCCAATGAGGAAAGTAAAGCATAGAAAACAAGATTCAACATAAACAAATTATACCAAATTCAAAGCCAACAAGGATCCTGGAGGAAAAAAAAATAATCAGTGCAAATAACTTTTAAAAAGATCTCCCATATTGTTTAAAATTAGGTTAGTAGCCTCCAAACAAAAAATTCAGCCCAGTCTCTCTTACATGTTTCCTTTTCCTCTCTACATAAGAGAAAAAGATGCTCTAGTAAAGATCATTCAAAACTGTCTTAAAGTGGGTTTCTTGTGTGCTAAGAACTGCTGGTTCTCTCACATTCCATAAATAAAGAGCATGCCTCAGGCTTGGTTTCACCCAAAATATGTGAAAAGTGCCTTGCAATTGAGGCATATTAGTGATATGACAAACTGAAGGTTTAGCATTCTTCAGAGAAATTAGTGCCATCAATAAAAGTCCTTGCACCTAGACCTAGTTAAGCTAAGAACTGTTGCACATGCCAAGTCACTATAGGTCTTTACAGGTATGAACACTCTCAGATTGCCAAGGCACTCAGGCGTTCTGTTCACAAAACCTGCTCTAAAATTCTGTATAGAAACCTAAATAGCAGCTGTTGCATTGAACACGTGGGCTTTTGTTTTCAAAATATTTATAGAATTGCCAGGTTTTGAAGCAACTCTGTGTGTGTACACACAACAGTTAGGATATATACAAGAGAATACAGGGGGGAGGGCTTGCATAGGTTTTATTTTTTTAAATCTTAATTTGCCCAATCTGAATTACTCAGTAGCCAAGTTTGGGTTTTTTAAATGAAGTTTCTGTCATTAAAAACCCAGTTCACATTGCACTGATATTTTAATGCACTAGGTGGCATAATGATACTCATATTAGAGAAATTAAATGATTCAATAGCACCCAGATACTTTGTTGGATAAAAGAAGCCACCCTTTCTGCCACATAAGAAGTGGCCACCCTTCGTTGGGGTTTTATCTGTGACTATGATTTTTACTAACACCCATATCAAATACCGATAGCAATTATTTCCATATTGCTTCCCATCAAAATAACTTCCCTACTGCCAACAGCTAAGATTGACCACAAACCCTGGAGATTCATCGGTCCCACCACTGAGTAAAGATATTTCTGAAGCAAAGTAGATCCAAACCACCTTCTCTCAGGTCCTTGCCATGACAGGAAGCCAATGCTTCCCACTCCTAATGCACAAAACCTGCAGGAGAGGTCTGTCATCCCCCTTGCCAACCACCATGGACAAGTGGCCCAGCAGCAACAAAGATGTTGGCTGGCCTTTTACTGACACATATGGCTTAGATCCTTTGTTGTTTTAAGGAAGAGCAACTTTAACCAGAAGTAAATTACAGGAGTCACTACAAATAAGAACAGCCAAAGTAAATGCAAGTACCTATACCAAAGCCCTAAGGATTTTTAATGAAAGTGCAAATGTTTTTATTCAAAATAACTGGTCACAAAGAATTCTTCTTAAAGGAAAAAAGAAAAACACCAACAGTCTAATCAGTTGGCTTTTAATGAGTTTTAACTGATCTCTCTTAATTCAATTGTAAATTTTAATTCACGTTACTGAGAAGGTCTTTGACTGTTATATCCTTTCCTATCTCTCTCTCTGTTATTTTGTCTTTATTTGTACTATAAAATACTACTCATTGGTATAGGCTTACTCTTCCTTTTAGGACTAGAAGGATCAGAAATCAGCACTCATAGCTTCTTTAAAAAACCAGGGAGAAAAAGAAGGAAAAAAAAGCCAGTGTCATCTCAACTTAAAAGCACTTCCTTTGCCATTACCACTTTCAGCAATTGTCATTCTTTGTCTTTTGGGTTTTCGGGTTTTTTTTCTGTAAGAAAAATCAATTGTAATTACATGAGTATGTCTCAATTACCTGTCCTTTTTTTTTGGCTGGATGTCCTGATCTGATTAATTGGACTTCTCTGTCCTAAAGACTTCTCTAGTACCCCAGATCCTAAGTGCCTTACCTTCTTCATACATTTTGTGGCAAGTGCTTAATTTTTACTGGTTGATACGAGAAATCAATTCTTCTAGCAGAGAAATGTGCCAAAAAATTAGATTCAAATATGTTATTTCATGTTTAAAGGAGCTTGAAGGGAAGATGAACCAAAGGAGAGCAGCAAACACAGAATTTTTACTCAAAGTAACATCCATATCATTAATACACTGGCAAAGCTGGTGAAATAAAGGTGCAGGGTGTGTTTCTCAACCTCATCTGATACAGCCACACAGAAATCACTGGGCTGGAAAATTCAAACACCACCAGTTCCCTGGGGCACAAATCATCAGAAGTCTTTTTCTGACTGAGAAGAAAAGCAATTTGTCACAGCCTTTAAATACATAAATAAATTTAGCTAACTGGAGCAGGAAGACTTCATCCATGTGTCTTCATCCATGAATATTTTGTAAGTAAGTGAGATCCTGTGACTTGTAACCCAATTCTTCTTCCAGGATGAGACAGGAGCAATCTTTAGTAACTAAAAGGTGACTTATGCCTTCTAAATATTTTTCTCAAAACAAATCAAGTATCTTGCTCAAAAAAAAAAAAATCGCAAACTTATCTTAACAGGTCTTTTGCCTTCTTTTTTGTTATAATTGCTTCCTCAGCCTAGACAGTAGAAAAACATCACGTTTGGATCAGCCATGAAGTTCAAATTACGCATCTGGGGGAGATTCTTATTCCCAAGAGATTTCATTTCCCTTTTGTACCCTGTGCTATGATAAAAAAAAATGAAAATAAAAACTTACCTACAGCCATAGGATATGTGGATATAGGCAATTACAATAATGCTACTTATTATCCTTCAAATGAACATTCATTTCTCCAGAAATTGAGTGTTTCTCAGACTGAATAATAACCAGATCAACAGTAAGTCCTGGAAGGTGTTTTCCTGCATCCAGCCACTCTTGGCAGATCTAGAATAATTCTAGCATGGACAAAATGCCAAAGCATGCCATGCTTATAACAAAATGCTAAAATAAATGCAGAGGGCAGAGAGTGCTAAAGCAGTTAAGGATGAATATTTTCTAGGAACTCAGATCATCATTCTCATTCATCACATTTTTGTGATCTTATAAGTAAGGCCTGTATATAACAGGAACTGAAATGTGAGCTCAACAGCACCTTGTGTGCAGGAACATTATTCTAATTCACTCCATTCTCATTAGCACTACATGTCAGCTATTCCCAAATCCCTGTTCATCAGAACTATTTGCAAAACATGATGCCTGAGAAAGCAATAACCAGAAGATGACAAGTGCAGATAGCCTCATTCCCTGTGGAGCAGAATGTTGACCACCCCATAGTAAATAACACATTCTGTACAGGAATCTGATGGTCCATTCATTTTGTGGCATGTTTTTCTGAGGTTGCTCTGCTTACAGCTTATCATCAGCGCCCATTTATTTTAGTGGTGCTGCTGTTAGCATTACCTGAATTTAAATGTTTAAGATATTTTCCCTTGATAATTCCTTCCCTGCCTGCCACTCCTGGCATTCCTCCTGTTCTCAACTCCTCTCTCATGCACCTTGCAGCCTTTTCAGACTGGAACTGAACAAGGAGCCATGCTTTCCTTCTGATGCCTCTTTCCCCCATGCACACATCCTGCTCCTCACGTTCTCTCCAAGCTTTTCAGGCTGATACTGTCACTATCCAGGCAGTTCTCTCAGGGCAGTTGGAATAGAAGCCATTTTTCCCCACACCCCCAAGGATGCTCTTGAATTAGATGTTGCTTAAGGATTTTCTTTTTTAATTGATGCAGTTAAGGCAGAGGGTCTATCCTGTAGGAAAACAGGCAATCCAGGTTGTTGTGAACAGATAAGAGAACCTAAACTTCTCAGATTAAAAGCCCATTTGACATGGCTTGCCTTGATTTAGGAGGATGCTTCAGTGGTGCATAGCTTTGGTCCCCATAAACCTGTCTTCCCAAATCCTCTGCTGCCTTCCTAAACACAGGATAGATTTGGGCAAGCCATACCCAGGAGCAGTACAAACTTTGCTGTAATTCCTGTCTCCACTGGGTGCCACTATTGCATAGCATAATGTGCACTCACTGCGGGGAGTCAACAGCCTGGCAAAACTGGCTTTTAACTTGTGCTTCCCTGCCGTGAAGGTTTCAGACCATATGTAGAGAATTATCACTTGGTTTTTGTGACCCTAAAACACCACGTGATAATCATTTTAGCACAGAAATACGAGGATTATTTAATTCTTCCTAGATCACTACAGCTGAAAAGTGCTCAGATTCTTTCCTGATTTTGTGCTGGAATAAGCCTTTCTGGCCCACGTTTGGATCTCTTCCTCCATGCTGACTGATAATCAATTTAGCCCTCTATTTTGCCCTATCTTCTTTAATCTCATTGCAGAGGGCCTGGATTAGATGACCTTTAAAAGTCCCTTCCAGCCCAAATTATTCTATGGCTCTATGTCTCCATCTAAAGTGCTTTGATGACAGCTTAAGCAGCACAAGGGTAAAATCTTACCACGCATCCTCAGATACCTTAAAAACTCTCACTCAGTGCTCTAAAACTGTGTGCACATCCCAAGGATGGTAATAACACTGAAAATACATTACCAGCCAACTTTTAAATTAATAGCAATTAAGTATCAGTTTTATGGAGTGGATTTAATTGACATTTGATGGTGCATGGATATCCACAGCTTGATAGATACCATTCTGGTGATTCAAAACGTAATCTAAAAAGACTGAAATTTAATGTTATTAATCACTTTTTTAAATCCTGGCCAGACAATTCAATCACCTTTGGTCTATTTCACATTATCCCTGCTCTTGTATTTTGCTTTATTTCCTTTTCCCAGGCCTCAAATAAGTAACTAAATAACTAAGTAATATCAATTAATATTATATTAATAAATAAAAATATTTAAATAGATACATTAAATTAATATATTCTATAATCTATACAATTAAATAAATAAATATTACCTAATGGTGTACTTTGAGAGCTTACAGAAAACATGCAAAATTCTTCCAGGCAAAATACTGCTACAAGGAGATTTTCATGCCAGCCTTCCATCCTGGAATGATTTGTTATCCTTCTCATTTGGCAGAGCTGACATAAGCACAATGGTTTCAAGTTGCTGAAGTTGGGGGAAGCAGTGTCTCAATGTTTATGACGTCTACTTTTGTAACTTGGTCTTTCCTCTCACTCCTCTCAATACTCATAGACAGTGACACTGAGAAGTACAGAAATGTCTCAAGTCAGTGGCCTCTGAAAGGATCTCAGCCTTTTCTAGCAGAGATCCAAAATACATCTTGAAAATCTGCTACATTCTGACACAGGCTTTACTGCAAACACAAGCTTGAGTGACTCTGCTCAATATTGGTTATATTATCAGAGAAATGTTCAAAAAAGAGAACATGTAAGCATTAATCTGGCAGTCTAAGGCCAGAAGATACAGCAGCAAGAGAGAACAAGACTATCCAATAAAGCAGGGAAATCAACAAAAACAAAGAGCAAGTAGACTGAATCTTAATCTGACCCACAGTTGTTCAAAGCCAGCTAAACCACTGGCACCAGCAGCTAAACAGATCTGTGGTGCAGGTCTGGAGGCAACAGGGAGGACCTGTGCCCTGCAGCCTGGACATTCCTGCATTGCTGGAGACTCAAAAGTGGCTGTTTATGGCTAGGGAGAAACAGCTATTCGTTTGGCAAGGAAAACCACTAAGTTCAATAAATTCACCCAGGGCAGGAAATAGAAATGCTTGTAAAAGAAGATTGAGGCAGAGGCAGAATTTCACTCTATTAGAGCAGCTGTGCTCTAGTGCTCTCTCAGCATTCCAGCTGTTCATCAGATATGGCAAACGCTGCAGCAGTGACCATCACCCATGTGGTTGCCTCCGTTATGCCTACTTACTGAATCATGCCAGAAACAGCAGCACGACAAAACAATCACCTACCTGCTCTTTGAATGGATGTGTGTCCATTAGGCATACCCATGAGGATGTGAAGGAAAGGTCACAGATGGAAAGAAGTTCAGGTTTATAAACCAATTTGTGCTATCACAAACTGGGAAATCTCTGTCTTTCTATTAACTGCTGAACTAAAAATTTCTGGGTAGGAGAACCCAGTCCCACTTCCAGGAATCTAGGATGGGTATGGTCTTTCCTACCTCACCAAAAGCTCAGGAAACTGCCAGTGCACAGCCACCAGAAATACTTTCCCAAAGGGACTTGCGCTGCCTTCAGAATTTTTCTGGATGATTATCAGGCTATCAGAAGCTTTAACCTCAGCATAGCTTTCCAATTTTACTTATTTTTTAGTGTTCATTAAGTTTCTTTGTTTTAGGTTTAGTTTCTTCCCCTTATTTTGTAAACCACAGTTAATCAGGGACTCCGGCCAGTAAAGCTGAGGATTAATAGATAATAGAGTGACCAGGAAATTTTGTTATCACAGGCAGCTCTTTCATGGCTCTTGTTATACATCTTTATGTGGCACAGGGCTCAGCTTTGTGAGTGTCCAGCTCTGCACTGCCTTCAGTCAGACAAGGCTGTCACAAACTCTTCTTAGAGGGGGCTTCTTTGAAAATTCAAGATATACATAAGAAGATGCTTATCTCCTTACAAAATATGGATGTACATACAGGTGAGAGGAAAGGATACAAAGTCCTGAGGGAGCACCTTTGGGTGGTATACTGACCTCTCTGTTGTAGTGTAGGGACCAATAAAACTAATAAGACAGTTTCTGCTCTACTGTCAGATACCAGATAATGACATCATAGAATTTCATGGCACATCAAATAGAAAAAATCAACTTCTTCAGTGACAAATGGTATAGGTCCCCTGATGAGTGTAAACAAGTCTTCACGGGATGTACGTAAGAGAAAACTTTGGCCTCCCTTCCAGATCCAATTTTCTGAAGTGTTTGTGCCAGAAATGCCCATTTTTAACAGTCCAGCTAAGCCCATTTTTAAACAAAGACAGACAAGAAGACATTTGGAGTCTGGCAGAGACCACAAGTGTTTCATTATGGAAGATAGAAACATTGGTTACACCAGCTGGCTTGGGATTAGACACGGACTGTTTGTTGGATGATGCATTGGCTGGACTGCCACAACCAGAAAGCAGCAGTCAACTCCTCAGTGTCCAGATGGAGAGCAGTGATGGGTGGGGATCCTCAGGAGCCCATATTTGGAGACCAGTAGTGTTTGATAGCTTCCTCTAATATTATTTTCTTGAGCTTGAAACTAACAGTTAATTTCAAATAAAAAGTGGTGACAGCAAAATAAGGTTATCTGCCAGTTATATATGAAGTATAAAGGAAGTGCACACTTGTCCAGTGTGACAGGATTCTCAGTATGAGGACATTGTGCCAAAAGCCTTACAGAAGTCCAGATAAATGATACCAGTGGATCTCCCTTTGTCCACTGGTGTAGTCACTCCACCACAGAAGCCATTCAGTTGGTCAGGCAGAACTGGTCCTTGGGTAATTTAAGTTACTGTGAAAACTTTTCCACACCTTCTTTGTTGAGAACAAAGTGATAAAGATGAGTTCCTACAAAAACTGAAAAGGTTTCTGTATTCTTCACTCAACTTACTGGTCCCATAAGGATTCCTTCTTGATCTCAGCTGTAGATCCTTGTCAGACAAGCATATGAGTAAGCCCTGATCCATACAAAACTTTCTGATCCATTCCCAGGGATGCAAAGGAATAAACTGAAAGCCCTCAAAAGGAAAAACTCGAGACTTGGCAAGAGAGAGAACAGTCAGTGAAAGAGCTGCTGTCTGGGAACTTAACGATAGGCAAGAGAAGAACGGTGCAGGTCAGGTAGATATACAAGAAATGCTGTTAGATGTTTAGCTAACAGGATTATTATCTTTACCAG
Source organism: Irena cyanogastra (assembly GCA_013397155.1). Lineage (NCBI taxonomy): Eukaryota > Metazoa > Chordata > Aves > Passeriformes > Irenidae > Irena > Irena cyanogastra. The sequence continues at coordinate 166,679 of VWZV01012162.1, read as the reverse complement.
AAGAGGCTGTTTCTCCAACAGCTCTTTAAGTGTTTTCAAAGATGCTTTATGAAACATGAAAGTTTTAGTGTAAATCAGGCAGTGTGCCAGACCTAAGTGGTTTCCTGCAAACAAGCTTAAGCACAAAAATCCAGTGACACACAAACACATCTCTACATCATCTGCCATTAATTATTGTTTACCCTTCCCTTATTTTAAGAAATACATGGAGACTCCTACATATCATGGGTGAGCTTCAGGTAAGTCACATGGTAGCTCTGAGCTCATTACAAAGCTGGAGTAAGAAAAATCTCACATGATTAACTTCCTTTGGTTTGTTAGGAGCACACGCAAGACACTTCACCTGAGCAATGCCAGCCCTGCCTTCAAATGTACATCACAAGGAAAGGATACCAGGTTTCATCTAATTAGCCAGCTGGGTCACATTGGGTTTGATTTCCTCTATTTCTTTTTTACAACTACCTCTGGGAAACAGTCAGCTCCTTTAAGGGCTAGTTTTTGGCCCACGTAGGAGACTCAGAATATCACCACCAGGAAAACCCTAAGTGAGTTTTTTGTTTCTATAATGCTGTTTGAAGGGTAAAGTTAAACTGCTAAGCACTCATTTAAACCAAGCAAGCCTACTGGTAGATGTTTAATGGTGGCCACGGCTAGAACTGGCCAAAGCTGGTATTGTAAAAGTTTCCTGCATGTATTTTTTCTGTTTTCTAAAGAGTTTTCTGGCTTTCTTGCAGTGATAGGTACTGGAGACAAGGAAGGAGAAAAGAGGGTTGTACCAAATATTTTGACTGTAAATTTGGCAAACATAGTGTGAAACCAAACAAAAACCACAAGCAATTGTATAAAATTAAAATTTGCACAATAAAAACTTGTGTATTTTCAAAAACAATACCCAGATTTTTTGCATTTTGGGAGCCCTTCTTGGACCTGATTTGCAAAGTTTCTTTAATATCTGCAGCTAGAAAAGATTCCCAGCTTGCAGCTGGGCTGAATTGTGTCACAGCAGGACTCTTAGAGCCTCCCTGCCTGTGTGAACTCTGGGAAGTGCTGTGATGCAGGGGCTTGTCAGCACCACATGGAACTGGAGGAAGGGTGGTAGCCCTCGTGGGAGTACAAGAGTGGCAAAAGTGGTTTTGGGAAAGAGCCAAGTTGTAAGCTGAACATAAGCTGAGGCTTATGTGTTTTGCTAGATTGAACTACTACCAAAAAGCAAGCACAAGGAAGTGAAGATGAGAAGTTGATTCAGAATATGGATGCTCTTGTGATTAAAACCAATTTTCTGTAGTGCTCTCATGTCCTGTAAGCCCAATAGGTGACCAATATCTATTTCCAGACCAAGTAAGCCAGTGACTTTGTCTGGCAGCCTCCATCACGTTACCCTCATGTATGACTGAGATCAGCTCATTCACGAATATACAGAGCTATTTGTTTCCAACTGGCATGACCTAAAGAAATACAAATCACCTGGAACCAGGAGAAATAATTCTCTATTTTTGAGAGTTTTAGTCATTCAGTACTTCTATCAGCATAGTTTTCTATTAGTAAGGAATCTCATAGCTGCAGTTAGATGAATGAAAAAAGGATTTCCTCCTTTTGCTTTTTGGTAATGCGCATCTGAGAATTCAGTCCTTCAAAATTAAATGTGTGTTTAACATTTTTGAAAATCAATGTCATGCAAGCAGGAATAGATACACAAGAAACCATAAAGAGCACTAGAAAACTCTAAGAGTGATAGTTAATTAAGGTGGGGGAAAAACATGACAGACGGATTAGAAGGAAAAATAATGCTGGCAGTGAACCCTCAGGCTCCAGAGGCATTTAAATCCCTGATGTGTTACCAGATCTCTGCAGGAAGATACCTGCACTCCCTCCTGCAGTGGTCTCAGAAATCAGTGAGGTTTTAGGTAAGCTCAAGGATCAGCCAAGCAAGAAAGGAAAGATCTTATCAGTAAACTCTTTGGACTTTTCTATGATGCAGAAAATTCATCCACAATACTGAGTAATAAAATCTGCAGCAGGATGGATTGCTTAGATCAGCACAACTTATTATTATTACCAGAGATTTTATAGAGGGGAACCTATCTACTTGTATTTGTCTCCTTTTACAAGCATTTTCACTCCTACCTCTCCTTTACCATGGCCACAGATAAGATATTTAGGAAGTGCAACCTAAACACATTCAGCACGTGTTTACACCTGGCTAAAATGCAGATGTGAGATGCAACAGTTTCCTGCTGAGTGAGGAGAAAAGGATTATCAAAGTTACTCATCTGTCAGGTCTTTCTGTGAGGCCATCTCTTTCCAGTTTTCTGCCTCTGTCAGGGACAAGGGGAATATTTGAGGTCCAAAATAGCTCTCTGCTTGCACTCTTTTTAAATGCTTCAATTGATTCTCATTAATCTCTGCCTTCAGTTTAGGAGCTGAGTAAGCTGTTTCTTTCATCTTAAAATTAAATTTTCTTGATAGATGATTATTATTATTATTATTAGGTAGGGAAAACCCACCTGTTATTTGATGTGCTGGCTTCTGTTCCATCAGACGTCATTCGTGGATAATTCGCTGCCCTGATCACTGTCATCACTTTAGGTGGTACTTTAAATTGTTACAGAAAAACCATCATCTGATGATTTCCAAATTATTTTTCATTTATAAAATTCTCTTAACATCCTGACTTTTGAAACATAAATCTAGAGCTATTTGGAGTGCTTGAAATAAAATACTTAGCGAAATATAAAATCAATAGATAGCATAAAATACTAACAGAACTGACTGCAAAAACCATGTGTAAATTATATGGGAGCCAAACAAATGCAGAGCAGTAACCTGGCACCAGTCCAGATTTTCAAAATGAAGTTGAAGGGAATGGCAATCCACAGGCACTGCTCCAAGTTGATCTTGCTGTTTGCAGTGTATACCTCAGTAATCTGGCATAGCCTGGGGACTTTCCTTTTCAGCTTTTAACATCAATTTCAATGAAATTTATCTTTTTAAAACAAGAAGAAAAAAGAGATCTGTAGAGTCTCTCCTGCATCTCAATTAATAAAATTGAGGTGTACAAAAAGGCAGAGCTGAGGGATAGATTAGAAGAGTGGCTGCTTCTCCTTCAGTAACTACAGCCTGTATGGAAACCAAATGCCAAAGTACACCTCGTTCTATCAGCTCTCACTTGCTGGACACTGCTCTGGAGCCATGAAAAAGTATAACAGTGGCAAGATTTACTCCCAGCACATCAGTGATAACGCCTGAATGCCACTGCAATGCCTTCTTCTGATCAGGTTTTGCTGAAGCATGAAAAAAACCACAATAAAACAAGGTTGCTTTGACTGCTATGAAGTTTTGCATGTGGACACATTATCACAGATCCATGCTTAAGCAATACACCACTTTAAGTAGAGGACAAACCTCACAAATCTGTGGGTGATGTGGAAGGAATCACACTACAGGGAAAGGGCTTTAAGTATTCATTGTTGGGTTAGAAAACAGCTCACTTTGAATTGTCAAACTGTCCTTNGGAGGGGCCATTTTGGATTGGCTTCTCCCAGAGTAAACCCTCCTGAGGTTTCTTCCTAATTTTTGGCTCTGAACCAGAACCAATACACATACAAATCTATTCATAAATTGTCAATGTTAACAATTTACAGATAGATTTTTATGTCAACTCATAGATTGCCTGTTGCACTTCATTGAAAAGGCAGACAAAGTTTATCAAAAAGATCTTTTACCCATTTAACTCTAAAAGTTTTCCTTTGTGCTACAGCACTGTGTTCAGTAGTCAACAAATTAATATTTACTTAATGAAATTTATTGCCATCGAAAATCTCAGTCATGAACAGACCGACAGATGTGCACCAAAATGTGCTGACATTTTTATCAGGTAGTGGTTCTCTTCTGTTTTTTCAATTAATTTACTCAGATGTTTAAGACTGAGTGCACATTTATATGTTTGGAGAATCTGGGCAAGGCCAGTTATGTAAATGAGGATCTGCTAATAAACAATCGAATCTGTGTCCTTCAAAGCCCAAGGCAGGTATTCACCAACTCCTTGGCCAAGTCTCACCGGCTGTCCTCCTTCACCAGTATTACCGAAATGTTTATCTTTAGTGCTACATGTGCTGGCTCCTTTCTTCCGCTTTTAAAATCTGTAATATGGTTTAAGTGAAGCAAGGTTTGTAAGGAGAGATAATATCTTTTATCAGAGCAACAGATACATATCTCTTTAGAGCATCAGGACTACAACAACACAACCACCATAATTTCATTATTCATTTTAACAGAATTTAAATAATGTCCATGACCTCAGCCAGAGCAGTTTGTGGATACTTTTTTTTCCTATGAAGATCTGGCAACGTACCATAGTCCTGCACCAAATTGTCTGTCTTTATTCAATTCTATGTCTTTTGAATGAGGCATAAAAAAACCCTTCTTGCTTTCCTTTTTGCATGATGAAATGGGCACTACCATAAAGTCAACAAATTTTAATCTACTGTGCAACTGGCAGAAGGTTTTCAACATATCAAATGCTACTGAAGAGATTGGATCCCTGTTGGTTTTGGGTTTTTTTCTGTTGTTGTTGTGAGGTTTTTGGGGGGAGGGATGGGAGATTTTTAAATCTCTTTTCACTCTGTTTTTCAGTATTCACAAATATCACTTCCATGACTTCCTTATTTTGCCTTAGAACTGCAGACTGTTGCACCTAAGATGGTCAGATTCTGCAGTGACCTAAGAAATCTTGCTGCTTTTGCCTGAGAAGGTGCTGGAGGAGGCTACACCTACGAATTTTGTGTACCCAGCTGTGTAGTCAGAGGTAAAACTTGAGCCACCTAATTCACACGAAGCCAGCACTTGGGGAAGGGCAGCTCCTGCACTCTCAGTTATGATTTAGTGAATCTTGCAGGGGCTTTGACAGAAATGTAATTTGCCAAACACAGCACATTTTTCACTGCCAATTAATTAAACAGCCTTACTCAGAAGAAGTGTCCAGTAAATTAAAGAGCTGCAAGCACAGAACTTTACATTATCTAATTGTACCACAAACTCAGCTACTGAAACAGATATGCCTGGTTATATAGAGGCTATGTGAAAAGCAGCTTCAATATGTTGTCCCTCCTGCTCTTCCTGAAGTTTGACTTGTATCTCTTTCTCATTGCTCTTCATTCTCTATGTGACTTCCACAATTACCACTGACAGCAGTGAGACACAGTTCCCAGCTCCAGCTATCAATGCCGTCAACTTTCAGTGTGCTGTGCTCTGTGTGTCAAAAGTTGCCAGAATTAGTTTTTAAAATGTTATCCTTCTCTCTCAAATCTCAGAAACCTCTTTATCCATCCCTGCCTAATTTTTGTGACTTCACAAGTATGATTTCAAAGCCTGTATACAAACAGCCACGGAAGATGAGCCAAAAGAGTGTTCCAGGATGAAAATAAGTGAATTATGCAGACCAGAAGAGTTGATTCTCCAGCCAAAGGGCTGTAAAAGCAATGCATCACTTGAACCCTATCCACCTAAATCATTTCACGTTTTCAGCACACAAGCCAGTGCTCTGTGGTTTTGAGCATGCAGAAAGTAAGTTTCTGGGCTCTTCCCAACCATGAAGCTTCACGTTTCTCCTGTAAACAAGCACTGCTTTAAGGAACATAAAAGAATGGTATTCCCCTTTATAAAACAGCATTAAGAATGTGTTTGCCAACATAAAACATGAAAACTTCAGAAAGGGTTGTAACACTGCATGTTACCTGCTTTTGTGGGAAAGAGACAAGAGAAGGGCTCCTTGACAACTTGACAACTTCTAATGGCTTCTAAGAATCCTGTATTTTGTTGTTATTACCCAGCTTTATCCTGTCTCCCTCAGGAAACAGATTAACATGAAATTTGACTCTCCATGTATTAAAAGTAAAATTTCTAAACTATAGACATTTTAAATTTTTTTTTTATCTTAAACATTTGAGTTCTTGAACTCATTTTAGAATAAAATAACCGTGCCATTTTTATCATCTTTGAGACAACCTAATCCTTGTTCTGAAGCTACTAAAATAGGCCATGCAAATTTTCCATCTAAGAAACAAAGAAACACTAACACAAAGCTCTTCCCTGAGGAGTAATAAGGGCTAAGAGGCTGAGGCAGAGATGCACTTTCTGAAATTTTCTCATTGTTGGAAGTCCTGTAAATAAGCCACCATTTGTTGCAATAAAAACCAACATTTCTTTCCCTCTTTCTCAGAAAACTTCTTGAAAGAAACAAACAACCTGCAGATATGCTTTTAAATGTAGCAACCTAAGGGTTTCTCCAACCTAAACTGGCAATTTCACATATCTTTTCTAGAAGTATATTACTAATAATATCTCTTGTCATTTTGCAGTTGGAATAATGAAATAGGAAGGCATCTATATAGTTCATTCAGATCAGGAAAATTTTCCATCTCTTGTATTGTACAAAGTTACTTCCACTGTATACCAGGTACTATGAAAATTAAAGCATTTCTGATTGTGGAGCATTCCCATGCTGTGACAATGAAATACATGGCCCACCAGCTAACTTTTACATTCAGCCTTTGAATTAGTGACTTCACCTTCATACCATTCAAGCCCTCATAATGAAAGCCCTCTTCATAATTCATAGAATAGTTTGGGTCAGAAAGGATCTTAAAGATCGTCTACTTCCAACCCCCTTGACATAAGCAGGAACATCTTCCATTAGACCAGGCTGCTCAAAGCCTCATCCAGTCTGGCCCTGAACACTTCCAGGGATGGGACATCCACAGCTTCCCTGGGTAACCTCTTCTGGTGCTCTACCACTCTCACAGTGAGGAATTTCTCTCTAATACAGAGTTCTCGTTTCTGTCTCGCTCTACAGCCAGTGGTTTTAGTAGCTGAGACTTCACCCGAGACCGAGACATGATTTTAACTGAGGTTAATGTTTGAAACTGAAAGTTCACAGTGGTTAGAGATGAATTAAGTAATTAACACACATGCACTCAAAAACTATGAATAAGTTGTTCTGTAGGAGGTTCTGTAATAAACATTTTACTTCGTTCCCTGGAAAACCTTGTTTTTCCAGCAGTATCATGGACAGACTGCATTACCATCATGCAGAAATTATTACTGTGTATAAGAATATGGTTATTCTAAGGCTCAGACTTAGAGTAACTTAGAGTAATAGATTTTTAGGTCATTCATGTTTTAGAAGTCTTTGTAAAATTCACATAGTTTCCCAGCCACAAATAATGTACACTTCATACTTTCTTTACCCTTCTTCTTCTGGAGATAATTTGATTTATTGTGCTTTAAATGAAGGATTCAAAGTAATTTGTAATCTATTCCTGGGCAATTTTGCTTAAAGCACAGTGATAAAAGCTGTGTCATTTGTTAAAACGGTTTTACTAACGAAAGTAACAGCTGTTGTCACCAGTGTCTCTGGATCATCTCCTCTTAATTAGCTGAATCCAGGTGTCTTGCTTCTGGAGGAGTTTAAATAATGTAAGTAACCGTACTCAGCACACTGTTAAAATTTAGGTAGCTGGCTGTTTGTTTTATCATCCTGTTTTTGTGGCAGTTAACCCTTGATCTAGGTCTCACCTAAGCTGCATTTTTTAATGTGATAACATTTCACACGCACAGTAAAAAAATGCAGTACATTGCACTGTTTGCTATTTATTTCTGAACCAGCTCTGCAGTTCTTTTATTGCAGCAGGAAGTTTATTGCCACAGAAGCCTCGGTGAAAAACCACACAACTGAGCTTCAGTAGGGCTAATATTGAAAAGCCATGCCTTTTAGTACCACCAATAACAACTTTTGTGCAGACAGCCCTGAAGCAGAGAAACTGACACAGTTTTTAGACTTTAATGAGGCTACATGTCACCAAATGTGTGGGAGACACTTTGTTCAGGCAGCTCTGCAAAACAAGGACCTAATATATGCTCAGAGAGGTAAGGCCTAAAGAATTGCTTTAGAAAAAAAAAAAAAAGTCTATTCAAGCACAAACCCCATTTCCAGGCAAGGTTGGTCCATGTTGAAAACCATATCTGTTAGATTTTGTGTCTTCACAACCAAAGCATTACTTCAAGTACAGTAATTCCTAATGCAATTTACAGGACATACATCACCAAGATCACAATTTTTACTTTTTCTGAACCTTAAGTGCTACTAAATGCACACAAAAATCCATCCCAACTCTGCGCCTCTGACTCTCCTTGCTACATTAAGGTGAATTAAGTTTGCAAAACGCATTCATGAAGGTTCAGATATTCTTCTCTCCAGAACCCTCAACAACTCTGAAGAAAAAAATCTCCCACTACATCACTGTATTTCTGACCTAAACCTCAGAGCAGGACACACCCCCAGGTCTGTCTGCATGTGCAGCACTAACATTGTTCTTCAGTTTCTGTCATGCTCAGCTCTCCCAAACTCCTTTCAGTTCAGGGTTTAGGGATTTTATCTGTTTTCTCTCTTCCCAACTACCAATTATACTTATTGTGTCTGTATAAACTCTGGAATGGCCAGATCAAGAAAAACCAACTTTTGTGTTGCAGTGAGCTTTCCCCTAAAAATGCTTGAGTGCCACAAGACACAGATGACAAAGTTCTCTTGGGTACAGGGAGAAACAGCTATAGGAATAATATGTTCTGGTTGTTTTTCCAGGGTCTCTCCACTCCACTCTAAAGTAGAACTGGTCAGGAAGCTCAGACCAAATAATGATCTCAAACCTGCTGGTGTCACACTGGATTACAAAATTAAAGTGTATCAAACAACCAGACACCCACAAGCAGTTTGAAGCACCTTGAAGCATGAAAATTACCACTTGTTGAGCACAGCTTACAGAGAACATTTATTTATGCAGTCCTCAGGCACACAATGAGATTATTTCTTCACCATTTTTCTACTTTAATTGCCTAATTTGTCACTCGAGCTCTTGGAGCTCTGCACTTCAATGTAGAGCAAAGAGTACTAGTATATTATCAAAATTCAGTAAAGTGCTTGCAAGTGAAATAATTGCTCCAAACTCACATTTTAACCAAATGATTTTACATCACTGTACACAGACCCAACTAGACTCACCAAAAAGAGGAAAAGCTAATCATTGCAACATCTACCTTATCACTACAATTACAGCAAAGATCAGCTTGTTTATCAAACTGATAAAAAGGCAATAATGGCTTTTTCCAGTGTGATATATTTATAGATGTGTTGCTGGGAAGAACGAGAATTGTTTTTTTAAAAAATTGAAAGAAATGCTATTTATTAAAATGGCAATTTTCTACATCTTTAGAAATGAGCACTGAATTGGCAAGATCAAAGAGCATTGGATAAATAAATAAAATTCTTGATGTCTTTAGTAATTAAGCATTGCAATTACTGCAGAAAGTGTACCACCCCCTTTTAGTTCACCTCTCACATAAGTGTTTCATAAGAAATTATAGCACTTACTGCTTTCTTTTAAGTGGTCTTTTAAATGCTGCAGTGGCTGTGCAATCTAATTGAAAAATAACAGGGGAGAGGGATTGCATAGGGGTTTTTTGGTTCATTATTTTTTAATCTTGATTTGCCTAATCTGAATTGCTTGGTAGCCAAGTTTGGGGTTTTTTAAATGAAGTTTCTGTCATTAAAAACCCAGTTCACATTGCACTGATATTTTAATGCACTAGGTGGCACAATGATATTCATATTAGAGAAATTAAGTGATTCACGAGCACCCAGATACTTTGTTGGATAAAAGAAGCCACCTTTTCTGCCACATAAGAAGCCCTATGATAACTTTTGTAATTATAGGATTGCTAATACTTTTAACTTTCTTTTGTGTTCTTCGGAAGAATACCTCAAATTTTGAAAGAAAAGAACTGTTCATATTTAAAGACAATGACTTAAGAATCAAAAGCCATTGAAGGCAGCGATTTCAATTAAAAATCCTTTAAACCCTGCTCCAATCCTGATTGTGATCAAGTTTACCCTGAACAATTTTACTTGTGGCAACATTAAAGCAGATCAAAGAAACGTGAGCTTGAGAGTGTTCTTTATTTCTGGGACTCCTGTTCCACCAGCTTTAATATGGGCCACGTTTAACACATGTTGATGCTGCCAGGAATTGGATCGGGTGACTTGAATCAATCTTTTTCATTTCTAACTCTATTAACTCCACCATTATAAGGGACATAATGAAAGATACTTTTAGACTCATTCTGGTGTTAGTCTGAACCAGCATTATGTCAAAAAAAAAATTTAAGTCATCTTCATTTACTGTAAACTCAGAGACTTGCTTTTTGCTGCAGGTGTTCTGTCACAGTTTGCTTAAATTTGGGGAAGTAAATTACAAAACACGTCAATGTAAAGGGGCAGTGAAATCATTTATCATTAACTTCAAGAGGCCATTATTCAGCTGAGGAAGATGACTCTTTTATGAAATACAAAGGATGAGATCATGATTTAGTGAGCAGAAGTGTTCATTTTCCAAAACACAGCAATATGTAGTGAATGTGAGAAAGGAAGGCAGCCTAAGAAGTTGATATAATTTTCTCTGGATAATGTTTTGATGTTGGTCATCGCAGTTAAAAGTGTTTTTTATGAAATCTTCTGCTGATTAGCAGACATATTTTTTGATTGACTAGTGATTGTATCTGGCCCACTTCTTTCGGTGCAACTACAACTCTCATAAGCTGCAGCACTGCCATGAGCAGGAGCCTATCAGGCCATCAGGAAAGGATTTAAAGAGGTATAAGGCTTTCTGTCTTTTAAGCATGATTTGAAACAGTGGCATTTCTAAACACTTTAGAAAGCCCAGAAAATATAATTTCCCTAGTTTTTGTTCTCCTTTTTTGATGTAATTGCTAACATGTTTACCTGTTTTCCAAAATTATCCCCACTTGTAAAGCTTATTTGTGTGAGGATAATAGGATAATGCTATTGCTGCGACTAACTTTTTGAAGACTGAAGATTTGTTCAGCACAGAAAAGGCGAGCATAGTATGGAACACAAACACCACCAAATCATCAATTTCTGGAAGAGATTAAAGGCAGGTATTCTCTATTTCATGACACAGTCAGTAAGGAGCCCTGAAGTGCCTACCTTTTCCAGCTGGTGCATGCCTTCCTCCACACAGCAAATTGATGCCAGCGTTCTCAGGGCTTGGGGATAAAGGCACCTGAAACAATCCTGGCGACAGATCTTAAAGAGAGCAACGACACCTCCTTCCTGTAGGGGAGAAACAGCAATCAGGAAAGTAGTACTAGAGGTTTCCCTAGTACTTAATCAAGATTGGGATGGGGAGCAGATTCCTTTAGTAGTTTATCCAAAAGAGCTATCGTAGCAACACCAACACAGAGGGTGTTAACCTCACACAGAGAGCTCAAGTGGATTAATGCTTGTACACTAAGTGATGAAAAAGTAATACAACCTCAGTAGGAGGTGTGCTTAAGTGATTAACTCCTACCAGTTACAACCTCCATTTAAATTAAACCTGACATTCCTGCAAAAATTACAAAGAGCCATCAATAGGTGGCAATTAGAGTGACATTTAACTGACCCTTCAGCCATATTATTAGTATAAAACAGATTTCTGTTACCATATATTTCCCACTCCTCTACATTTCTGAGCTCCACACAAAATTTATTTAATGCTAAAATTATGAATGGGAAGGTCACATATTTGAAGAGGTACTGAAAATCAGATGGAAATAGGTGTCAAATTCTAAACAGATACAATCCAAATCTTTATCCTCTAAAAAATAAAATCTGCATTCCTAAAAGGTTTTCTTTAAATATTGCAGTGGCAAAGACTTGAGTACATATTAGAGTAGCTATCCTTAATTAATTTTCAACACAGCTTGTAAACATTAATTTTAATAAATTTCATATAACAAATGTAAATATATAAATAAATACCAACAATGTTGCACTTCGTGTGGTGGGGTTTTTTAAATTATTTTTCATTTCAAAATGTAGTGCTATCAGGTAGACTACATGTCTTTTATGACGTAGAATCAGATATAGGATGAAGAATAAAGCATTTAAATTACTGACAACAGATGAAAGATCTCAGCCTAAAGTGTTAAGATTATAGCAGTAAATTAAAAATAGCTGAAATCATGGACCAAGTGAAAAGTACACCCTCTTTTAAAGCCTGTTTCAGTAGACTCTGATTAAAAATATTTTTAGATTCACAGAAATAATCTATTTTTTCCTCAGCCATTTTCTCTTCAACCATCATTTGAAAGCTCAACAGGTTATACTGACTGAGAACCTCTGGGCTACAATTCAGACTTCACTCATTTTCAGAATTCTATATTTTTGTACTAGTTCTGCTTGAATACAGTATAGAATAATAGAGGAAGCAAAGCCCTCTGTTCAGGCTAACAAAAAATTTATACCAATTCATATAGAATTAGACAAAATTAACTCTTCAACATATTTTTCAGATAGAAGTTTTAGATCACATCTTTGCACAAGTATGTGGAATTTCTGTGGCATCAGTGAAAACAATAGGTTCACTGAAATTTTTTTAGGAGTAAAAGTTATTTCTAGAATTGTAAGAAGCATTCATGAGTCTGTTATTTTATATCTAGTACTGCTATATACAGCCCAAAGCAGAAAGATATTTCTGAGCCTTTAAATTAAAAAAGAGGCAGTACATTAACAAGAAAGTTTCAGTCAGATTTTTCCTTCCACAAAAGGATACTCATATTTCACCCAATTAGTAATTAAATTATCTATCAAAAATACAGGGGAAAAGTGAACACTTGCACTGTCATTCCTAAGCCAAAGGTAACAGTTTTGCTGGGTTTTTTTCTTAAATTTCATTATCAATTTGAATTTTCCCACGGCTCAATTAAACCAGGGATGAGCTGATCCTCTGCTTTAGCCATAATAAGCAGAAGTTCGTGGACAAATCTAGTAATACTCAAGAGATGTTGGCATATTGCTTTAAGCCTTTCCTATGCCAAATGTGTGCCCTGATTTTGTCTTTGATGGACAGGAAGTGATTTATCACAGCATTTGTCAGGAGGACATCTGTACTCTTTATTTTGTGCCCTGTGTGCCATTGCTAAGCTGTAAAATATTGACCATGAGTAATGAACTGAGAGATCTGTACATGAAATATTGGATGGGTGGAAAATACTGAGCCTGATTCCATGGCTTGTCAAAACCAGTCCCCTCATTGGGATGGGAGCATTTCTCAGAATTTATTCACCTTTTTCAAGATTCATCCCCTGTATCTTTTGCAATTATGCCAAACTATTTCATCTGACAGGGACATAGATAAATTGGTCAAGTGGGTAAACATTCAGAGGAAGAGAGGGACACTTGCTTTACTACTTGATGACCTACTTCTCTCCTATATTGAATTAACAGGAATTCAATTTTGTGGGATGCTGCTCAGAAGGGCTAGTTTTAGGCAAGGAAATCACCTGAAATACAATCACCAAAACTATGTGGATTGAGTGAATAAGGAGGGGAAGCAAAAAGGCATCTAATTCTAAGGTGGAATATTTTGAGGTTTCAGCCTGAAATGAAACAAGTGCAGTAAATACTCATCAAGGCTTTGACAACATTTATAATTATCTTGACAGATGATCTCCAAAGAGATCTCCATCATAAGCACTTGTTGGAAAAGGAACTGGCATGTAAAGAAGGTAAGGCAAGATGCATTAGAAGCTTCTCAGAGCAAGTGATCTGCTGTACAGCCATAAGGAATTCCAATAGTCAAGTATGCTCCAGGGAGGCTCTTCTGAGGTATGTATATCTTCTTTTTTTGCTGCTTTCTCTTTTACAAGCCTATTATCACAGCACTATGTACAGTAAAGTTGGTATTGAACTCTGTCATCAGTAAAATGATTTTATTAAAAAAAGATATATTTTCTTTATCACTCTATGACCTATTTATTGTAACTCATAAACAGATTTTTACCAATTCCTCTGGTTGCTACAAATTCAAATCTATTTACAACCCGTTTGCTCCAAGCAATGCTAATTTTCTTATCTTGTCCATGCACTCATTTTTGTTACAGGCCTTAGGTTTTATGTCTCTGACAGCTCTGACAGTGAGAACTACTACTGGCCACCAGGGTGAGTCAGCAACATAATTTTTTCACAGCAGATTACAAAGTTACATGCTAAAAAAGAAAGTGTCAAAGAATGCCCTTAGGTGGAATAAAATTATGGGTGATGCTTCATCATAGAGGGGAGCATTAGATAGCCTTTTTTAATTTCTGTAAAATATTAGCAGGGGATGGGGGAGAAGGAGAGAGATGACTGAAACCCTTACCAAAATGTAAAATGAGAGACCGGGTCCTGTAATATTGTAGTTTTCCATCACTATCTTGGTTCTTTTTTTCACACATCCAAGATTGGTGTGCTTTAGAGTTGTACCTTCCAGCTTGGGACAGGAAAAAACCCAACAGCAGTGTTCCACAAGATCACACTTTGTCATGGAGAGTAAGACTTCAAGGTTGCATGGACAAATTTGTTGAATTTTGCTTTCACAGTAAACAAATAATATCTCTGGCTAGTTTTTATCAAGAATACTATGACAGCTCTCAAGGGAACTGTGGATTCTATAAAACATTTTTAAATCTTTGCATGACTTCAATCCTTTTTCACCCTCATAATGACTGAGAACAATTTCAGATCTTTTTGTTGTTGTAGTTTATTTTTTGTTTGAAAATGACCCTGAATTTTTACTGTCTTAGCTAACCATTCACATCATAGCTAACTAGAGCCAGTGCCCCTCTCTTCCTTTCTGCTTCAGAGATTGTGAAAGCTGTCACAAATGAAACTTGAATTGCAGCACAAGCAACATGTGTTATTTGTTATTATTTATGTGTTATTTGGTCAAAAAGTGGAAACTCCAAAAAGTCTGCAAACAATAGATAAAAGCATATTTTATTCATACTGGGAGCTTTTGGAAAGGTGCAAATTAATCTCCAAAGCAAGCAAAGCTCAGTGCTGTTAAGTTTCTTTATCTGAACAGAGCTCTTTACCCATTTGACCCATTTGAAATTCTGGTCTATTACAGTTCCTCTGCCCCCTTGGTCACTGATGCAGGTCACTGAGGCAGTACAGAGGGTGAAGGATAATGGTCAGTCTGGACAAAAGCATTTCCCAGTGCACAGGGCACACAGAGGCACAGCACAGGTGATGCAATCACTGCTGTAATTTGGCAGCCAAACTCCACTCAGGGTTCTTTGCATAAGGGGATGTATTTCCTCAGTTGTAAACCTGTGACACACCCAGGTTTTAGTAATATATTAGCTTAGTGATTTATGAAAGGTCAGACTTCACTTCTGCTAAGTTAAACTGTTATGGAAGTTGTAAAATTATAAAAAGCCCAAGACCATTTTTTTTAAATTTGTTGATTCTGCACTACCTTAATACTCAACATTTTGACATTGTTTGTGGGTACCACTGAGAGGAGCTCAAATACCAATTTAGAAAAAAACTCTCAGGCTGTTGACAGAATCCACTACAGGTTTCTGTACAGGCTCATGCTCAGCCTTCCAAACAGAGAAGTACCTTTTATGGTGTAAATATCCATCTAAAGGCACATCTGAAGTAATTAAATGCTGCTGTTTAACCCTGCCTCTGAGTGGGACAAGGAACTGGCACAGCACTCTACAAGCAGTAGCTGGGGGAGGGAGGTTTTCCTCTTTCTGCATGCCCTGTGGTTGTGATTATCCTATCCTCAACAGGACACCATGCCCCACCTTTCTCACTTTTTTAAGATCCAAGTGCCCTCAAAGGTGCAAACTCTGCAGGGATTTCCAGTAACACGGATCTTGACAGAATGAGTCATTCACAGCAAAAGTTAGCACCAGCTACTCAGTAAATGAGAATACACACTGACAGAAGTAACTGCAACAATGGGTCTTTTGTAAAAGGATAATAATGAATGCAAAATATTTCTAAATTTCCATCTTTAATAATATCTCTAACCCCCACCCTCGTACGCACAGCTGAAGAGGTCTTGTTGTTTCTCTGCACAGTCTGCCACAGCCCATTGTAAAGTTTCTCTCCATTTACATGGCTGGTATTTAAAAAGTACTATCAGGAGAGACACTTAAAATTCCCAAAATTATGGAGTGATAATACCTCAGATAACACAAAGACAACTGCAACTGAAGCAATGCTGAGAAGCCTGATGGAGCTGACCATCCTACTGAAGCTGCTTGCACAGGTATCGGGCTTTATTAAATTAAAGACTAGGGGGATGTGGCCCTCTTCAGAAAAAAAACTCTAATGCGATAATTGTGGCTAACTCTGTAGAGTAAGACTTGCAAAAGCACCACAAGAAGAGAAAAAAGTAGTTTCTCTGAGGGAATTTTGTTGCTGTTTAGTGAAATGAGTTTCTTGAATAGCTAGTTTGCTTTGGATGACTCCATGCAGCCCTTACCTTGGCGATGATGCGGCAGAGGTGAGCTCCTTCCTGGGCAAGGCTGAATAAACTGCTGATGGCCGACTCCGTGGCGTACAGACTGCCCGAGAGCTCTATCTGCCTCAGCAGGTTCTGGGGGACACAGGGTAAAAAACTGAGGGAGGCACACTGACAACACACACTTATCATTGCATTTGAGTAGATGGAACCAAGGACAGGGATATTTGGAAATAAATATCAACAGGAGAAGAAAATGGGTACGTGCGTGAGAGCGTTCAGTATGGAATGCTCCAGCTATTTAGTAAATATTAATAATATTTAGTTATGGCATTTTTCTGGGATTGAACCAGAATTTTCAAAAGGCAACTAATTTAGTTAGTGTAGAAGCTGAATCACACAGTAATTCGAGATTTCCACCTTATTTATAAGGAATATTGCTACTCCCTGTCTTACACTACCTTCTAAGGCTGGGTTCATCACTACTTTCAGTCAAAACATCACTGACAAATAGATATTCTTAAAAAATATAGTTTATTTGTCCAATGTAGGAAATAGATTAAATATTTTTTAATCTTTGTAAATAATTAACTTGCTTTTGCATTTGTGTCACTGCAGCTTTAGAGAAGCACAGCTACGAAAAGAGCATGAAGCCTATTTCATTTTATATCTCTGAAAAAAGACATAGAATCACTAGAGTAATTAATTCTATTTCCTAGGAGGAGGAAGGTAAGCATTTTTGTATTTAATCCAACTTTGAAAGAAATGCAAGGAAGTATCCCATGTTTTACACTGTTAATTACACTAAATTCAATTACCTTTCCTTTAAGAGGCTCTGTTCTTCCACCTTTAGCATTAGAAAAATGCTCCACAATAATGAATTAGAAAAATGCTCCATAAAAGACATAGCTTAAGAGTTCACAATTTAATATGAATCTATCCTGAATTAAATCCTGGTACACTGATTAGAAAAAAAAGCTCTTTACACAATTTAAGCTGAAATCTCTCATGCAGACAGTCTGTTTCAGAGCAGCAAACTACCCCCAGATATTGTGTTTTTATGGCAGAAGTGGGCACGTAGCCTGCCTGAATGGCTCAGAAAGCCTGTTCATAAAATTGATTTTATTGGTGAGTTTTAATCCAAGTCCTTCAGCCACACAAATACGCACAAGATGACGTGGCACCAATAGTTCCACTCCCTTAAAAGAAAAAGGGAGTGGGATTTCAGGTGTGTCAGTAGGTGCCAAGATGCCCAAAGGCAGAAATATCAGCAGTGAAGAACTGCTCTTCAGACTGAAAAGAATAAACACCTTAACAATGGTAACCTACTCACTGAATTTGAAATATACAAAGTCATTTACACACTTCAACTCTTACATTTCATGTAGTTCTCATAAATCCTAACCAAAGAGAATTAGGAGTAGCTTGTTAGTTTGACTGTAATTCTGCAAATAGATTTGGGATATTCTCACCTCCTAGTAATAACCCTTTACAACTAGAAGATATTTTTCTGACCCCATCACAACATTTTTTTTGCCATCTTAACACATGAGGGTATGTTAGAGTTGAACCAATAGCATGCATTAATTTTGTTTTGGCACTGTAATAAATACTTTTTGACTATTTGTGTTCACTTAGCCTCTCCTTTTTTTCTGCTGTGCCAACACAAAATTTCAGCATAACCACCTCTAAAACATGGACAATTATTTGAGCAGAATTACATTTGAGGTTTATATATGTGAATAAGACTAAAGCATGCAAAGTGATACAGAGGGAGGGAAGGGAAGGAAAATCAAGATAGTTTGGCTAGACTTGCAAGTTGCTATTATTTCAATAATGATCTAATGGAAAAAAAATGAATGCATTTGCAGCCTCAGAGTAAATACTCAGTGTATTTCACAGAATCAGAATCACAGAATGGGTAAGGCTGGAAGAGACAATCAGAAGTCATCATTTAGATACTTTGCAAGAAAGAGACATCAGGAAAAATGAGTAACATAGTGAGCCAAAAGATCATTTTAATTGGGATTTGAGGTTATTGGAGAATTTGGGAATATAAACAGCTAAATCTCATTGCAACGTATTTGAGTTACTGATCATAAGTTTGTTGAAAATTGAGAGTTGTAATTCTAATCCTCCTCTTAATCATAGAATTATAGAATGGCTTGAGTTGGAAGGGGCCTCTAAAATCATTTTAGTTGCCATCTCCCTGCCATGAGCAGGGACACCTTCCACACCTTCCAGGGACATCTTCCAAGATCAGGTTTCTCAGAAGCCCCATCCAACCCAGCCTTGGATCCTTAATGGATGGTTGCCCTCAAGATTCAACAATATTGGAAGACCTTTTTGTTTTGGGGCTTTTTCAACTGTAAACTAACCTGTGCCTCTTGTGTTAAAACTAGCTCTATCAACTGGCCAAAATATTGGGCAACGGTTGTGAGTGTTTCATTAACACAGGATTTCATGGACTTCAGTATCTCTTCATCTTCAGTCTGTAAGCACCTGAAAAGAAAGAGATGGGAAAGGGATGAAGGGAAAAAAGATTCAAAAGACCTGGTTGTCAGAGGTGAGGCCTGTGTTAAGCACAGAATATAATTGGAATTCAGCTGTTCACAAGGACTTTGTGCCATTAGCATCATTCCAGATTTTAATCAAGCTTTGTCTACACAGAGTAAATACACCATGGAAGGATGGACACCACTGAATAATTTTGGGATCACAGTTTACCTCACAGACTGCAGGCCAAATTTTGCTGCAGATGCTGTGTGTTTTCAAAGTGCAGCACTGCTCTTTTCCCCTTATGCTGACAGTTTCACTCTTGCATGCCTGCATTTCAACTGCAGCTGTGCATATCCACCCATCTTTCATGATCAATGACGGGCTTTCAGTAATTTTAATTTCTTTACCTTCCTTGTCATAGTTTAATGATAGCAGGATAAGGATGAAGAAAGAAATGTGTGCCCACAAACAGCATAATCAAAAATAAAAGTTGGCCCTCTATACAGAAAGATATATAAGCCTTTACAGAGTTAGTACAGTTATCCTGTAACCAGGGATGTTTGGCTGCAATTGCAGAAATGATATAAAGATGGAAAAGTTTACAAAATTCAAATGAAATAACAAATACTTCCTCACAGAAACATATTCATTTGTATTGTCAAAACATCTTCCACCCAGGCAAGCTACTGTAATGGAAGATACAGTTTGGGTGATCAGCCTCTCTACCTACGCACAGGTCACCTTTTCAGCTTTACCTGTCTGTCAGCCACCTATATCAATTTTTTTTTTTTTTGTTAAAAAGACAAGAAGGGAGAGGGCTGATTTGCGACAGACTCTTTGGGATTGGAACTCATTATTAAATCAGGGTGCCATATAGTAGAATATAAAACACAAATATGAGCTGTGTGGGTTTGGCAAAAAGCAATAGTGTTTCAAAAAAAGTTATTTCCTGATAATTAGATGGTGGTTTTTCCCTGATGATACCCCTGAAACAGAATGATTTGCACAATGTTTAAAGTAAACCAAAAAAGAGTGATTGAACTGTGCTGGAGGAAATGGGTAACTTATGTTAGAAAGTGGAAATAGCATGAGAAGAATTACAGATATTTTTATTTTCCAGTCTCAGCACTCCAGAGCGCAGGGAGATGAGTAAACCTACAACTACAGTTTGAAGGAATGTGTATTTATTTTGGTTTGATTTATAGTGCATGGATATGATCATACAGGAACACGTAGCACGAGTCTCAAAATCCAAGTTTTCACACCAGCTGAAATCCTGACTCCACAGAACTAGAAGGGAACTTTGTCACCGATATCTGTCACAGCCAGACTTTCTCCCTTTATGTCTGAAAGTCCTGAAATATCCACTTGCATGCAACTTTGTGCCTATGTCAGACTCTTTGAGCAACAGCAGATCCCATCCTTCATTAGGATGCAGTTTAGATAAAAGCAACTCACTTCATCCACCAGAGATTAACATTTAGAAAGCCTTGCAGAGTTACAGTGGCCTAGTTCAAACAGTTGAGGGCGCCTATGGATTTGTGCTTCTCATTAGATATTCTACAACATAATAAAACTGCAAAATTAATATTTCAACTACAAAATTCAAGTTACCTTTCTGTGAATGCTGTAAATTCTGAACACTTGTCTATTAAGAGTTTTTCAAGCTGCAGAAAGAGTAAGAGAATGTGGTTTTAAAGTTCTATCCATACAGACAATTTCTTTACAAAAATAAATAATCCTTTTTTGTTAATTGAAAACCCTCTCAAAACATAATATTTCATATGAACACTTTTCATCTACTTTTCTGAATATAACTCGTTGAGATAAAACTGAGGTTTACAAAAAATATCATTTTCTACATTTTAAATGCAAAGGAACTCACAGATGGGGTGTCAAAACACTTTAGTCCTGTAGTCCTCAAAAGCAAAACATTTTTTCCATGCAATTTGTCAACATTATTGACATTCAGAATAGCCTGTGATAAAATAGGATCCGAAGTAAGTCAAGAAGATTTCTGTTGCTCAAAAGGGATTGGAAAGTCTTAAGGGACCAGTATCAGTATGCAAGAATTTCTTAGAGATTGTTTAAAGCAAGTTTTAATTATTACAATAAAGTAAGAATTCAAAAAGCAAGAGAAATGTGACATCAGGTAAGGCATCCTCTCACCTGGTGCATTTCCTCTGAAGAGCTCCTGGTGAAGGTGTTGTGCTCGTTTATCATGGAATGCACGTGGCAGTTGACTCTCACTGTCATGCTGTGGACCCTCTGCCACCTGTTCTTCTCCAGCTTCTGAGCAATCCTGGTCAGCTCTGTGCTGATGATCCAAGCTCTCTTTAGCAGAAGCTGCAAGTTGTCACAGGTGCTGTACTGTGAGGAGAGGATGAGTTCATTTTGTTCATCCTTCTCAATGCTGATGGGCTTGGACTGGAGAACGCACATACATTCACAGTCTGTCATCAGCTTCAGGTCTTCCATCCATCTCTGCACAGAGTCCACCCGGATTAGGTGCATGCTGGAAGGCAGAGAAGGAGAGGGAAGAATGAGGTAAAGCAAAACAACCTTAGAATAACCACCAGCAGCTCCATATAGCTGGTGGTAACCAGCTGTAACCGCATACCATCCACTCCTAGGTTGCAACTGATTGACTAAAGGCAAATAATTGAATAAATAATTTTCTTGCAGTAACACAGTGACATGTTTAGCTCTTTATTCTAAAAGCAAGTTCTGGATTTCTAATCACTTTTACTCCACACAACCCGCTATAAAATTATGTCTGGAAAAATCAGTGGATATTAAAGATAAGTAAAAAGACATTTGGTTATGTTTTTTGGTGAAAATGTTTCTTGTACATTCAGAGTTTTATATGGGAGAAGGAGCAAATTTATGGATGTGTTTCTTGTTGTTTATGAGGCTGTCAGGTTTTTTCTAGACACTCGGCCTATCAAGCACTTAAAATAAAATTTTACCTTGCAGCATCTCTCCAAACCAAGACAGTGAACAATACTGCCAACAACATCTACTGGTTCCATGTCATAATCCCTGAAACCAGAGCTGGATTTTACTCCCTGACCAGACCTTTACCTTTCCCCTTTACTTCTCATTGTTCTCTGTACATTTTGCACACTGACTTCCAAAGCACATTTTTTACACTACAACAAATATGATGTGAACCAGCAAGGCTGAAAAGCTCCTTGACAAGTGTACCCTGACACAAGAGCAGTGAGCCTGCATTTTGTGCCCTTGCACCCTCCAGCCAGTAAAATGTGGTACCTGAGGCTGAAGTTGCCCTGATTCTGAGTTCATTTTTTGAGGGGTCACAAATTTCATAGAGTCTTGAGATGAAGATGCCTAAATTTTTTTCTTATAAGGCACCCAGATCCTAATAAAAAGACCTTAATCCACACCTCAATCATACTAAAATTTTCCAAAGAATTGAAAATGAAATGTAAAGAAGATATTAGATTAAGTGAAAGCAAGAGAAAATAGATTTAACTATTTTTTTCAAACTTCTATTGGTATCCTACAGTTAATATCACAGTGTAACAGATTGTTGTCTACCTTCTGGATACATGTGCAGATTTTATGATGCTATACCAAAAAGGACAAAAAGAAAATTTGTATTATAGTCCCTATTCTTTTAATTCAGATACTGATTTATTGCAACTCAGCAGTAACATTCTGTGCTGTTATATAAAGCCTTACTGCTAGAACAAAATCTGCAATCACATTAGCTAAGCTAAAGAGGACCAGGTGAAAGCCTTTTTCAATTCTTGTGCTTCCATTTATACAGTGAGCACCAGCTGAACTTCAGAAATCTCCTGCCAGACTACTCCAGTAATATTCCATAAATAAACAAAATGTATTTACATACACAGGAAAAGGAGGCTTACCTCAAGCATCATTTCACATAAACTGACAGCAAACAAGATACAAGAGATCAGTTTCATTGATCCAATCTCCCTTTTCACAATATATGAGGAAACTACTTTTAATTTTGAACTTTACAGGCTACTGCTATTTAAGGTCTTTATTTCACTCAGCTCTGAATATTGTGTAATTGCATTTCATGATCGATTGAGGCCCACTTTCTTCTTGCTATGTGTAGTCTCCTTATTGCATTTTTGGATCTGAAGCAAGGTTTCCTAATAAACAAAAACAACAACTTTAGAAATTTGAGACCGTGATTTATAATGGTGTCCATAGTTTGCATGCAGAACAGGAAAAACTCATTTGACACAGAGTAATGTATCTTTCATTTCCAAAGTGCACTGTGATGATTAATTAAATCTCTCTTTAGTAAGTAGAAATAAACTTATACATTATAAATTCACATGGACAAAAAACTAGAATAGAAAGTTAGAAAGGAAAAAACCAAAAACAAACAAACAAAAAAGTAATTCATATTTCCTTTAGTCCCAAAATTCATTCTTCACCCTAAAGAGAAAAAAAAGAGGTAATAAGAATTGTACAAGAAAAAAAAAATAGCACAGATGTTAGAGAAACTCTCCTTGTTTACCTCTGTTCCTACTAATTGCCAGAAGTACAACTGTAGAATGTAGGATATTCTTTCACTGAAACTTAATACTCCTTAACTGACAGCAGGAGCAAAAAATGATACTATTCATCTCTTTCTAGAGGACAACAGAAAACTCCTCCTGCTTACTATTTCAGCTTTTCTGACACATTATCCTTTAAACACACATCATTATCACTCAAATGAAACACATAAATGATTCACCTTCATCCAAATCTCACTGTATGTAGAGAAAATCTTCTTAAGCATTCCGCAGATGAATTTGTAGATTCATTTTTTTTACATATTAAAATGAGGAAAGTAAAAAAGTGTGGTCATCCCTAATTAGCTATTAAGAATCATATTCCAGATGGCATTTACTGAACTCAAAAAGCAAGTTGGAAATTTCCATTTTGTCTCCCCATTACTGAAAAAAACCCCTACGCCTACAAAATAAAAACAACCATAATGGTTTAGACAAAAAACAAACAAACAAACTCTGTTTATCCCATTATCTTGGTCCCAACATGCCCATTAGGAGATGCATAAGGAAAGATTATAAGAAGTGTGGCAAGAGCTGAGCAACCCCTCCTTCCCATCTTCTGGCAATTAGTGGTTTAGGAACTTCCTCAGCCAGAAGTTGTGTCTGAGTAGGATGTTTTTACAATTCATGAAACAAAAGTAGCCATTAATCCCTTTTTGAACTCAGTTAAACTTTTGGCCTTTGCAACATCTAGTGGCAGTGTCTCACATTGTTTATTTTTTGTATGAAAAAGTGTTTCTTATTGTTTATTTTAAACTTGCTGCCTGGAGATATGAACACAAACACTTCAGTTGCTATATTCTAAGAGATAATGTAAATGAAATGATGCTTCTGTATTCACCCTCTTCATGCAATTCATTATTTTGTTTGCTCTACCCCATCTTCTCTAGGTTATTTTATTTGCATGGTATAGAAACTCAGTATATATAGCCTGTCCCCCTCTAGACAGTATTCCAACCCTCTGATCATTCACTTACTCTTCCCACCTTTTCAAAAAGCTTTGTCCAGTTTCCCTATGTCCCAGGGTATGATGGGGAAAACCAGACACAATATACAAGATTCAGGTAAATTTATACATTTTCTGCACAGTCCCTATTTTCCAACAATTCTTAATTGTTTTTTACTAAAGTGTTTTCCAGAGAGCTGTTTCATTTTTACCGTTCTGAAAATACACTTATTTTGATTTCAGAATCTTTTCCGTGAGTGATAATACATAATGTAGAGTTCACTAAATATGTTAAGAAAGAAATTGTGCTTCAGCTCCCTTTATCTCCTTACATGTACTACTTTGTGTTCATTAACACATAATTTCTTCTAGCATTTTACAGTCTTGCATTGTCCTGCTTTTGTAACTATTTTCCAGGTCATTAAATACATTAAACAAGATTTGCTTGAGCACAAGAGACCTTACCTGTGTGATTTCCCACAGTTCTCTCTAATTTAGCAAAAGTATCTGTTTAACTGGCTCAGACCCTGATGTTTATAAAATCGTAGAATCATCTAGGTTGGAAAAGACTTCTAACACCATCAGGTCCAACCATTAACCCAGCACTGCCAGGTTCATCACTTAACCCTGTCCTTAAGTGCCATTTCTACACAGCTTTTAAATACCTCCAGGGATGGTGACTAAAGCACTTCCATGGAGAATCCATTCCAGTGCTTGATGACACTTCCAGTGAAGAAATTTTCCCTAATTTCCAATCTAAACCTCCCCTGGGTTACTTTGTGGCCATTTCTTCTTGTCCTCTCACTGGTTATTTGGGAGAAGAGATCAGCCACCACCTTGCTCCATCCTTCTTTCAGGCAGTAATAAAAAGAGAACATTTCCTTCTCAGTCTTCTCTCCAGGCTGAACATCCCAACTCCCTCAGCTGCTCCTCAACAGAGTTGTGCCCCAGACCCTTCCCCAACTCTGTTCCCCTTCTCTGGACTCTCTCCAGCCCCTCAATGTCTGTCTTGCAGTGAGGGGCCCAGAACTGGGCACAGCAGTCAAGGTGTGGCCTCAGTGCCCAGCACAGGGAGACAATCTCTGCCCTGGTCCTGCTGGACACAATATTCATCCAAGCCATGAGAAGCCAGTTTCTCCAGCAGAATGCTGTGGGAAACAGCTTCAAGATCTTTCCTGCAGTCCAGGCAGACAGACAACAGCTACAGCCTTTCCCTCGTCCCGTGAGTGGGTCACCTTGTCAGAGGAGGTCAGGTTGGTCAAGCAGGACCTGCCTTTCCTGAACCCCTGTCTGATCCAGATGTGCTGCATGATGGCACCCAGGATGACCTGCTCCATGACCTTCCCTGGCTCTGAGGTCAGGCTGACAGACCTGCAGCTTCCTGGATGCACCTTGGGGCTCTTCTGGAAGACAGGTGTCACATTGGCTAGAAAGCAGCCACCTGGGACCTCTCCATACAGAGAGCTGTGCTGGTAAATGATGGAAAGTGGCCCAGTGAGCACTTCTACCATCACCCTCAGTATTCCTTTGGTAGATCCCATCCATCCTATAGACTTCTGTGATCATTTCCCCTTGGAATATGGGGGCTTCATTCTGTTCCCTGCCCCTGTCTTCCATCTCAGGGGGCTGAGAAGCTGTAGAACAGCTGGTCTTGCTATTAAAGATTGAGGCAAGAAGGCATTGGATACCCTGAGCCTTTTTTCATCCTCTCTCACCATGTTTCCCCCCCCCACCCAATAAAGGGGGAGGTGCTCATTAGCTTCTGTTTTGTTGCCAATGTATCGATAGAAACATTTTTTATTGTTTTTTACAGCAGTAAAAATTCTGATTAATTCTGAAATACAGATTATTTCTGATTGGGCTTTAGCCCTTCTAATTTTCTCCCTGCATAACCCCATGGCATCCTTGTAGCTCTCACAAGTGGCTCTCCCTTTCTTCCAAAGGTGATAAACTTGCCTTTTTTTCCTGAATTCCAGCCAAGGCTCTGTTCAGCCAGGCCAGTCTTCTTCCCCACTAGCTCATCTTTTGGCAGCACANATCCTCTCTCACCATGTTTCCCCCCCCCACCCAATAAAGGGGGAGGTGCTCATTAGCTTCTGTTTTGTTGCCAATGTATCGATAGAAACATTTTTTATTGTTTTTTACAGCAGTAAAAATTCTGATTAATTCTGAAATACAGATTATTTCTGATTGGGCTTTAGCCCTTCTAATTTTCTCCCTGCATAACCCCATGGCATCCTTGTAGCTCTCACAAGTGGCTCTCCCTTTCTTCCAAAGGTGATAAACTTGCCTTTTTTTCCTGAATTCCAGCCAAGGCTCTGTTCAGCCAGGCCAGTCTTCTTCCCCACTAGCTCATCTTTTGGCAGCACATGGGCACAGCCTGCTCCTGTGCCTTTAGGATTTCCTTCTTGAAAGGGAGATGTATAGATACATAGATGGATAGTAGTTACCCACTAGTTAAAATTATTGAATTTAGTACACCGTGGCATATTGACAAAAAAGCAATTTATCTAGACTCTACATTATTAAAGCAGCATTTAATGTAAAAACAGTTGTAAAAGTAATTCAGTGCAAAGAAGAAAATTCAAGAGAAAGTCTCCAACATTTCTTAAAAGTCATTCTGTTTTTATTGAGGTTGTAAAGTATTGGACACAGTTTTCAAGAGCACTCAACTGAACTCGACTAATAAGCAATTTGAATACTCTGACTTCTACTGTGCTTTCCAAAAAACACAGTCTTTTAAAAATTGTGTCATTCTGAAAAAAACCTCTGGTGTGGATGCTCATTGCTCTGAGGCCAGCTTAGAGTAACAGGCCGTTAGAAGTGTGTTACTTCACAAGATGTTTGTATCTTATTTAAAATAGATGTTTCTGCACTACATAACATATAGCAGGTAAATTTCATCCTGGGTAAAGACATTAAAAAATACTCCTAGTTTAAATATCTAAGAACAGACATATGCTATTCAAAGTTCTCTTACCAGCATTTCTCTCCCCTTCCCCTTTTTTTTTTGCTATTTTCTATCATCTCTTAAGTAGTTTTTTAACTAACAAATCAAGATTTTTAGGAGAGACAAGGTGGACTGAAATCAAAATGATTGATCTCTCTCATGTTGGTGTTACATGAATAGAAAAGTCAAGAGTTAATAACTAGATCATTTGTTTAAAATTTCCAGCTTGAAGCTCTTTACCACCATTTTACTGGCAGCACACACACTTCTGTTTTAAATTGCAAATGTTATCATGAAAAAGAGTTATATCTCCAATTTAGCACTGAGTTTCACTAAGTGCAAAAGTTTCATGTTTTATAACATTGTGTCGAAGTCGAAGCTGATCAATTCATGTGAATAATTCCAGTGGTCGTATTTATAAAGTGTAAAGACTTCTGCTCAGTCAAATTATGTTTCCAAGGCTTCTTAGCCTTTTTATCCATTTTCACCTAATATGACAGATTTATTACCAATGCTAATGATAGCATTTGGTACTGCTTCCAGATAAGCCTATGGTGAAAGTCAATGCCAAATGTTACAACTGTGTGCAAATTTATTATTCTAATTAGTGGTAGGTAATTAATTGGCAACAAACAACTTATTGAATTAATTTCACCTCCTCTTTGAACATAAATAATCTCTAATTTTTTTCTAATTCATCTTTTCAGAATTATTCATGGGTATGCAATATAGCCAGGGCCAATTTCCACATCAATACAGTGGCCAGCAGAACTCAACTCTCAGTGGAAGGAGAGAGTGAAGAGCCATAGAGACAGTGCTCACTTTTCTTCAATTGCTTTACATGATATTAATCACATAAAAGAGCCCTGTAGATACACAATATTGTATTTGCACTGATTTTGGCAAAATTTTGTAGACCTAGCTGGAGAGATGGCTTAAAACACACAGACTAGCTTTACGGTAGATAAGAATCAGATTCCTGGCTTTTAAGTGAGTGCACTTACCGTGTAGATCATTCCTAAGATAATAGAATCCTGCAAATATTTAGGTTTTGTACTCTTTGCAGCAAGATAAAAGTACAGCCAGATGGTTTGCAGGGTAGGGTACCCTTTTCTCTCCCTCCTTCTTAATTTTGCCTAATTCTTTTCCAATGGAACACTAGCAATCCAACTTTACTGTGACAAAAAGTGACTTTAGTATGAATTATTTCAACTTTTAGAACCCATGGATAAAAGCTAGTTTCTAGATTTTAAAAAAGTTAACAGGCTATATTGAAAGGGTTCTTTTAATTAGACTCAATGATTACTCAGTTGTTACAGTTACCAAAATCTAACAACTTCCCCCAAATTAAGTTAGTAACGGGTAATGCAGAATTACTCAAAGATCACCATTGTAGAAAAGTCTATGAGGAAAGTAAAGACACAGTAATCACTTGTAATAAATAAGGTATGATGTGTGTGAACTTACATCTGTTCCATCAGGCCTCTTCAAAAGGCTGTATAAATAATGTAGTGTTAAATGCTGCACCAGTGTTCTCCTCAGATCTTTACATTTTTCTGAGAAATCCTCACTCTAAGCTGCCCCTCTGAAGATGTCTGGAAATATTATACCAGCCCAGAATTGCTGGCACATTGCAGAACTTAAGGAAGTCACTCTGTAAAATCACAGACTAACTAAAGCTTGCTGATAAGTTTATGTAAAGTCTAGGATAAACTTATCATATATATAACTTATACAATATATAACATCATATATTTTCTGTACATGGGATTAGTTTAAGTAGGTCTAGTCCTATCCAACCTCCATCAGCTGAAGAGATACTGTTCAGGCTGGTTTTGAGGAGTTTTACTTCATGCCCAGCACATTAAATTGTTAAAACAGTAGTTATCTTGACAAACACACAAGCTGCAGAGTTCACAGACATTAAAGACCACAGTAAAAGAACATAATTTCCTGAGAGAAAGGAGAAAAATGCAAAAAAGCCCCAGCATCAGCAAGTTAATGACATTATAAGGCTGTTAATTGGCCTCTTTTCAGGCAAAGCTGAACAAAGAACATGCTAATATTGACACAACGCTTACCAACCAAAACATCTGAGTTTATATTTGTATTGTATTATTAATTCATACTAACAATGAATATTATTTCATTTGCAGTGTTGTTATAAGATAGCAAACCAAGAAAAGTTTTCAAAACCACTAAATCTGTTGGACCCTGTGATATTGGCATATTCAGATGTACCAAACTGTTATGAACTCAAATCAGACTTAATGATCTTTGATCCAACTGAAGGAATCCACCAGACTTAGAACCTAGAATTTTATCCACTCTAAAATTTGGACATGAGGGATGGGGCAAAAAATAATCTGCTCATCCAGCTTTGTGAGGAATATTGTTTCTTTTGTTCAGCATGTTTGTTACAGTTAAATTATTCTCCAGTGCACAGACAAGAGTAGCACTGAAGATTAAAGATTCCGTTACTCAATCTCTTTGCAAATTACAGCCCGGACCTTGAAAAAAAAGTGAAACAGTTATAGTTATCCTGAGAGATGAGATAGTAGTGCTGAGAGATCTTAGCTTTGTGCACAATGGCAGAATCCATTACTTTTGACTTCATTTAGCCCAAAGTACAAGGAATATGCCTCATGGACCATTGCATGACAAATCTGCTCAGAACTTCCTTACAGATTCTTCCAGGAGTTTAAAATCTGACACAGTAACTGAAGCATGTTGATAATCTCGAAGGGATGTTGCCATCAGCACACATTTAAATTGCAGATTCCTGAGTACACACACAGTTCTCACTCCCATAAATAACAGGGCATGATTGTGAAGGAGAAAAGTGAACAAGGCCAGCAACAGGAGAGAATGTGCTTGAGAGAGCTCACCCTGGTTCACTGCTTCCCAGTGCTCAGGCTGCACCTGTAATTGAAGGGGATAATATTCCCCATGGCCTTATAAGAACAGTGTGAGAGAGACACCTGGCAGGGAGGGTGAACTAGAAATGAAAGTGAAAAGGAGAAAAACAGCACTAGGCATAATTTGGGGCCATAGGCAGTGAAAGTGCTCAGACACAATCACAAGCAATGACTAATTTGGAGACTAACATGAGAGTCCATGAAAATAGCACTAGTGCCTCATTGAACATTGTTTTTTTCTTCCTCCAAATCTGCCCTAATTTGTCATTTAATAACAAACACAACAGCTCCCTGTGCCTTATTCAAAGGAGTTATGACATGCATTATGAGCAGCAGCATTAGCCTTTCACCTTCCACTATTTACTCATTTAAGGTCCTAACCCTACTGATTAAGTAAAGCCTAGATTACTTAATGAAGGGAGCAACAAGCATTTTACAGGGAGCTATGAGATCAGTACCACTCAGGAGTCTAGAGAAATTCGGAGACCCTTGTTCACATCTGTGACACAGCAGCTCCAGCTAAAACTGTCAAAAAAAAGTGAGAAAAGTCTGATGTTATTTTTCCTAAGATTCCCATCAGAATATTAACCCTTCAACAGAAAAATTTAAAAGACTAAAAGTAGCAAGACAGTGTCACAAATACTGGAATGAGTTGGCAAAAATACTTTAGGTGGTCTCTTTCAAATAAGAAAGCAGTTTCCAATCAAACAAATTCAATATTTGTGCACAGGTTTATATATTTCTGTAGAAGTCAGAAGATGGAAAAGTAAATCTATGCCATCAAACCTACACGTCAGATACTAGAAGCAACCAGATCAGATAACTTGCTCATAAACGGCTTAAAAATCACTCTAAAAATAATGCAGAAGGCTCAAATATGTTCTATTAAATGGCTATTCTAGAATCACAATGGAAGTTTGGTTGGAAGTTTCTTATTTTTAATCTGAATTTCTTAAAAGCCAGTTCATTCCAATTTGGTTTCATCTTTCTTTCTAAACAAGATTTTATCTTCGAATGCATTTCTAGAAAGCAAACACATGTTCCCAGCTTCTAATCTGCAAGCAAAATTCTTCAGATTCTTTTTATGAAACTATGTCCTTTCCGGACCCCTGCTTTGAAAAGATTTATAGTTCCTGTAAAATTATTTTTTTAATTGAAAGACTTGATATCATGCTTGATAGAAAACAAAATCTAACAGTGAGTTTGAGTGATATTAGTACAACCTTATCTCCACCAGAAATCTCATTTCATACAGCCTAGGACTGATCTTCCTGCTTTCACCGCCACATCTAACTGGCAAAGGCAGTCACAATCAACCAGCGTATGTAGGTCCTCCTCCTATATTTTTTTTTTCCATAGAATAAACTACAGGTTGTTGCAGACTTTCTTGTCCCCAACCCCCAAATGCATAACACTGAGATTTCAATTACTGTCCCCTTTTCTTCAATACTTAAAGTCCACTTCTAATTGTCTGCTTTCAAAAGTACCCTTTGTCATTACCCCTTTCTCTAATCACTAGTTTTATGTATTTAAGAGTAAATACCATGTTTAGAATCATTGAACTTCTTTTGTTCAGAGGGAAGGTGATAAAGTAATTTTGTTTGCCCTAGAGAATGACAGATTATTTGTTAGTATGCATCTTTGGCATCTCATTTCCTGTTTTATTCCAAACCTTTAACTACTCCTTAGTAGAAGGATTTCCTTTTCCTTTCCAATTAAATCTTCTTCCACCCTTTCTCACTTCTTAGACACAAACATTTTATTTTGCTATTTTACACTTGGAGTCACTACAAAATTTTTACTAAGTTCAGCAGTCTAAACAGAGTAATTTTCCTGCCTCTTGTATATTGTGTTTTACTTCTATCTCAGACACACGTCCTTCTCTTTCCATTCTCTTTGCAGAGTCAACACTAGGTGGTTAATGTTCCTGGCTGCTTTCATTTTCCTTTGTGCAGGTGTTGAACCTAAGAAAGCCAGGCTAACTGAATGTTTAAATGCAAATAAAGGAGATTCCAGCCATTACAACCAACAGGAAAAGCCAAACTCATACTGTATCTCTACTTCAAGACACCTCTTGAAACCGCAAAGACTCAGGCTATACTATCCTTTTCTTCTGTCATGCTTTGCTCATTATGGCATTGTTCTTTATCATGAAACATTTCTGGTAAAAATTTTTTCACAAGACAGTCCAGTATTTTTCAACTGAAAATGAGAATTCTGAGCCACCTTGCTATAAAGCATACTTCTGTGGAACAGCTGGACTGTAATAGGGCATCACCTTCTAGATGACAATCATGGATATCTGAGGATTGTAACATAAGCAGTAAATGTGAACACCAACTAAAATGGGATGAAGAAATGCAGTTTCAACACTCTTTAAAACTGAAATTAAATTCCCCCTCTGTCTTCAGTGGGCTTTGGATGAGGCTTGGGTGTGTGGCACTCATGATTCTTTTGACAATGCTTATAGTAAATTCCCCAAGATAAAGAATTAAGGGCAAAGAATTTTAAAAACAACATAATCCCACATTGGAATTGACAAAATAGGAGCAACTGACTGAAAATGAAATTAATGGAGAATGTTCTCAGGAACCGGAACCTGATGGCTTAGCATCATCTCAAAGTAAAAAAAATCAGCGCCAGAATCTGTGGTTTCCTAGCATTCCAGGATTCAGCAACTCCAGGATTCCGTGACCCTGGAACCCAACAGCTCCAGGAGTGTCTCCAAGGCAACAAGAGAAGGTTGGTGTCAGAGGGAGGTGCTGCAGCACAGCTGCACCCACTGTTCAGGGGCACCTGCTGGTAAGTGAGCTCCTACAGCCCCTCGGGTTCAGTCAAGGTCTCGCCAACATCTCCAGGCCTTCAGTAATAGAGGAGAGCCCAACAAACTGTCTTTTGACATTTAAAATTCATGTGAACAAGTGACAGTGTGTGAGCTCTGTAGCAGCAATTCCTTCACAGCACTTCATGGTTCCTTGCCTCCCAGCAGAGGGTCCTGCTGGATCCAGCCTGGCCTGAGCCATGCTGGCAGAGCAGCTGAGGAACGTCTCCCTCATTGGCCTGCAACCAGCTTGTTGGGCCCCTCCTCTCCTCCTCCTGCTTGGGGGACTTTGTTTGCCCTTTCATCTAAAATTCTGGACTTCTCTCTCCTCAAACATGGCCATTTCTGTTTTGCCTCCCTGTGTGTCACACCTTCCTCACCTTCCCCCTCATCTCCTGCTGATGGAGCCTCTTTGGTTGCAGCAACAGGACTGAACTGAGGAGCTCCTCTGGCCTCCAGCTTTTTAAGGGCTAGAAAGGACACAAAAGCTTTTATTCCAGTGTGAAGCGTCTTTTTCTTCTTGAGAATCTGAATCTTGGGTAATTCCACCTTTCTTTGTCTTTCGAGGAAGGATCTGCCATGGAAATCTTGGTGCTCTTTCTGCTGATGGCAGCTGTTGACATCAAGCAGCTGCTCTCCACCTCTGAAGGGAAGGGAATTGTAGGTGAGAAGGAAAGGGAAGAAATCCTTCAGAGGTTGAAGGAGCAGAAGGAGAGCCTTCGGCTGCTACACTTGCAAGTAAAGAAGGAAATTGCAAACCTGGAAGTCGGGCAGGAGGCTGTGACAAAACCTGCATTGGCACTGGAGACAAAGATCCAACAATGCATCTGCAAAGTCTTTTTCTTGGCTGCCATGGCGCTGTTCAAGCTCTGGGGATAGCATTTGCAGGAAGTCATTTGTCAGCACAGTGGAGAAGAAGAGACTGACACAGTATTCCTGGGGAAAGCGTGGCAAGCAGTGGCCGTCCCTGACAGCACCCTTTGTGCTAACTAGGGGAATTCACATCCAAGTGGACAGAACTGTAGCAAATCTCTGTTTAGTTACAAGGAGACTGGTTTCTCTGAAATTACTTCGGTCCACTAATAAAATATTTTACTTTAATGTATTAAGAATTTCCTCTTTTTTGTATCAATTGTTATAAATCCTAGAGTTCCATTAATGAAATAAAACAGATTAAAGCAAAGGAATAAACATATCAGAATTGTTTGCTTGCAACTAAACAACTTCATTTCATCTTTTGACTCTGGCATTTTTCCTTGCATTGCACATTGTTGTTACAAGCCAAACTACAAACACCATAGAAATAGAGACCGTGCTTGCAAAGCAAAACTATGGATGTGCAACACAACTTTACTGTGCTAAATGGATGGGAACTTAGAGGAAAATGGTTCAGAAAAAGGCTATAGGTATTTTGACTGGAAAGCAGGGGAAAAGCAGTTTAGCACTGTTTCCTCCAGCAATAATGAGACTGAGTTGTTTCTTTAGAATTAAGTCTTCTACTGGCACCCAATTCTGGCAAGAAAGATAAGAGTAAATAATAAAAAAGCTTACATAGGTTTAAAGCTGATAACTTAAACAATGATGACAAACCATTTCTAAACTGAACATTAAATCTCAGAACCATACAATTTTAGGAAGGAATTGTAGGAAATACTTTCTTCACTAGTATCAAACTAGTACCCTTTGCAGTTGAGAAAGGATTTCACTCCTTGAATGTATTAACGGACATTTGAATGCATAGTGAATTGCTTTGAACTTCCAGGGTCTGGAGAGTGCATTGTGGGATGCAAGGAAACATTGCC
Source organism: Irena cyanogastra (assembly GCA_013397155.1). Taxonomy (NCBI): domain Eukaryota; kingdom Metazoa; phylum Chordata; class Aves; order Passeriformes; family Irenidae; genus Irena; species Irena cyanogastra. The sequence continues at coordinate 131,832 of VWZV01012162.1, read as the reverse complement.
CATTGCTTGGTGTAGATTGTACATCTGTTTAAACAAAAGATGTTTAGAAGGATTATTTCCAACTTTGATTGCTTTCCATTCCATAAGCAATGGTCTTCATAGAATTCATTTTTCAAGAACAAAAACCATCATTGTACCATTCTGTGGCCAGAAGAGTGGAAAAACCATCACCCAACAGACTGAGGAACTCAGGCAAATCTCTTTTTTTCACTAGTCTGGACTGATCACACAGGTTCAGTAACATAATATGACTTGCCACAATTTTCTCTGAGTAACTCGTGTTTAAGGTTGTAAGCTCTGTGCTTTATTCCATATCAGAGAGACAAATGCAATATTTTTCTCTTTTTGCCCTACTTATCTATACAGACTTGATGGGAGGCTGTACACAGCCATACTTTTATTTGCTGAATTTCTTAAAACTTGTGTGGCTTTCCAGCCATGAGACCATTACTCAGAGCAAAAGACCAATCTAGGGGATTCAAGCAGAAAGTTCAAAAGCTGAGCTCCACTCTTTGCTTTCCTACTAATATTCTGAGAAGTTTCATTACCTCCTGCCATCCTTCTCTGCTGCTAAACGCTCTTCTCTGCTTAGCCTAAGTGACACTTCCTTGGTTTTGCACTGAGCACTGCACACAGTGTTCTCATCTTGATTGGAGCTTCCAGATGCTACTGTAACGCAATAGTGGAGAAAGGCAAAAAACTAAATTTTTTCCAAGCAATCCTGAGAAGAGTTCTGAGGGCCAAATAGGAAAAGCAAAAAGGAAATGAATGGGTATTTTTACTGCTGTAGAGTTGCTTTTGAATTATGGACAACATCTGAAGTGTGAAGAATGCCTGAACTAGAACACTCTCATTAAAATATAAAATCCAAAGCAATTGGATTCCAAGACCTGAAATAGACAAGAGTTCAGGAGGGTCCTTCACAAGACTGAATGAGGTGAAGAAACGAACACAGCCTGGCTTCCTGGCAAAAGTAAAGATGAGTGGGTTAGGAATCCCACAGATTGCTCTTTCCTGGGAAATAATTCATTAGCGAGGACTTTTCACCTCACTGCTGCTCACAGCAACTCATAATATCAGGTGTAAAAGAGGAGCAAGGGAGGGAGCAAATCTCGCTGACATGAGCCCCATTACACAGGTGTCAATCTCCACCTTCACAAGGGAGCAAGTGAAAAGAATTACAAACCCCTGAGGATAGGACTGAGTGGCTTTTACATAGATCCAGAGAATACTACAAATGATGACAAAAAGAAAAGGCAGAAAAAGGATTCCATCTTTTTTCCCCATTCTTAATGAGTAGAATGAAACATAATATCTATTTATTCCTCTTCATTTAGCAAGAGCAAGGTTTGGATTACTGTGAATGAATCTCTGGCACAAATGAGCTATCCGTGATTCACAAGGGCATGCAGGCTCCACATTCTGCAGTGCATTAAAAACAGAACAATGATGTTTTCCCAAAAAAAAAAAAAAAGGCACATCATTCTGGTATTTCACAAAAAATAAGCCAATTATCCCTCCTTAATTATTTATTTAGCAATAATAAATGCTTAGTGGCCATCAAAGAACCTCAAAAACAGCTAACAGAGCATAGAAGTGTAGTGAACACCACTGTTTTGCAATACATCCCAGGTTCAATGAATTGTCCTCTGGCACCAAATATGAATAAATGGATGTTTTATGGGAGTACAGTCTTTTACATTAAAAAAACACCAAAGGATTAGTGGAAGTAGGTTTTTGTCCTCTTATAGTCTCTTATGGCACCTCACAGTGCATCAAGCAAATCAGATTTGAAAATATATCAGAAATGGAAGCAAGGAACTATTGCATTATATTAAGTCTGTTATTGTCATCAGCTTTAGCTAAAGGAATTTATTTCATACAAATTACTGTGAGATAACAATTTCCTCACAAATGGAAAATATATGTGTGAAACACACACAAAATAAAGTTATTTATTCACTGGATATTCTCTTTTAGTTTCCCTTTTGCTGCCTGTATTATGAGAGTAAGGTCTTCATAGGAAAGAAAAAAGTTCTGTGGTTGTCTGACTAAAAATCCTCTTCTGTTGCCATCATGTAAACATAAAATAAGATAACTGACTTCACTGTATAGAGAAGCAAATAAAGTAGATCCCGTTTTCTATGAGATTTCTATGTTCTACTGTTATCCAGAGTGAGAGGATAAATCAATTTAGCTTTATTAAAGGCTTTTCATCACTTCATAAAATTTTCAAAGCACCTGCTCAACAGCTATTTAAGCTTCAATTCTCAAGCAAGATGTACTTTTCTGTAGCTGCCACTAATACAAAAAAATCAGGCAGCAATCTCAGCACTAACTTGGCACATTGATTGCAAACAACAAGATGTGCAATTTAGATTCCACTTCTTGCCTGACACCTGCTCCTGGAAGGACTCAAACAGTGTCCTGAAACACAAATAGTAAATTTAAAACATCTTACAGGCTTAACACTGTGTATTGTGGGCCATCTCTAACTTGGACGGAAATGTAGTTTCACTCTCTAGTGTCCCTCTCCCCCAAAATTTTTATTTCACTAAATTCATTCTTAGACTGGACATTAACCAACTAAAAGAAAAGCAGCTGAACCTTCTTTCTGAATTCAGAAGACCAGATCAAATTATGCAATTCCTCCCTGGGGAAAGATTCATAATTCCTCTTCAATATACTGCAGAAATCAATAATTTTAAGAGACATACTCTTCAAAAGGCACTGATCGGTATCTCTCTTCCTTAAACCAAATAAGATAATATCTCTGATTTCCTGCCTCACACTACTGCTGTGTACTGAGGGCAAAGACCACCCATTTCCAGTGGAGAGCACAAAAGAAATACCAATGAACTTATTTAAGGCTGATCAAAAAACATGCATTGAAAATTGTGAAGAAAACATGAGAAGAACAAGAGCAGTTCACAATTTCACACTTTAAAGTTACATTGAATTCTCTGTGTAGGACACAGGGGTGGAGAGGAATCAATGCCACATGCAGCAAACTTACTCCAACTGGATCACTAAAAACACCATTAAATATCTTCTGCCTGTATTTTGTCAGATGTGTACTGACAACCAAAGTTGTGTGCTTATGATATTTCCCTTCTCACCTTTTTACACCAACCCCACAGACATCTGACCTGAACTTGGAAGTTTGGAGGGCTTGAGATATTCCAGGCTGCACTATTCAGGTCAAAGTCTCATAGTGAGGTTTTGAAGAGCAATATTGATAAAAGTGTCATTGGTTCCATGAGACTGGAGAGGGATGAGACTATCCTATCCTTTCTCTGTTCATGAAATATCACCTTTGTATCACAGCACCCTTGTACTGTTAAATATACTGTTGGATTCTGCACCACGCATAACCTTACTGGAAACTAGATTCTCCTGTACTTCACAGCTGCCTAGAATGATAGCTGGTGATAGCAGGAGTGAAACTCTGACAAGGCACACGCAAATGAAGCCATTATGTTATTTGTGTCCATGCACACATAGCTGAAATCAAATATCATGATACTCCAGAGAAAAAAGTAACTACCAGATGCATGAGACTACAAATCACATACCAAAGCACTGTTTAATACATCAGATCTTTAAGTGGCTGGCTGCTTTCTGTGCAATTTTATTGCTTTTCACTTTCTCTGTCTCATTCTCCCCCCCTTTTTCTTTTTTTAATCAGATCAGTTTTTATTTGCAGTCCCAATTAAGGGAGAACATGTATGCATATGTGTATACTGTGGGTTAATACCTGGCCATATATTTCCTCATTCAGATCATTAATTTTTGTTTTTAACATATTTTAACTTCATATTTAATTTCCTAGATATTTGCTGTTCCAACATTTCTCTCCTGCAATAAATCCAGCTGGAATAATTTGCCTATCAAGACACATCTACGTATTTATCCAGAAAAATATTAGGGTATCGATAATGAACTTGGGCTCAAGTCCTCACTTCGAGGGATATTCTTACAGCTAGAAGCTCTCAGTGGAAGATCTTCCTCTGGTGGTTCCAAACTATTGAGTGGAACAAGTAAGAAACATCTTTATGCAGAGGTAAAACAAATACATTTACAATCACAACTCTTTGAACAGAAGAACCATTTCTCAGCCAACTGCACTCAGAGCTCCAGTTAATTTGTTCTGCAGCTTCAGCTTTAGAAAAAACAAATGCAATGCCTCAATAACCAATCCTAGAAACCTTATTTCCCTTTTACAGACCTAAGCTGTTGAGAAATAATCTCCTTGCACAGGCTTACAAAATTCATTCAGCTTTCTAACTTCATATTTCCTGAAAACTGAAGAATTTCCCAAAGGAATGCTCTGGGTCATGCTGAATAATCTCTGTGCCACTCTAACATGGGTTAGGATATCCTTTCATAACTTTTTTGCACGTGGGTCAGTTAACCACTTAGTTACCCCTTGCCCAAGTGCCTAACAGTGACAGCATTCTGAGCTTTCAGCTTCCAAACAACCAGAGAAAAAAGCTTGGAGAATTGTGCTAAGGTAAATATCAGCAGCATTTTGCTGCCTATTAGCAAAAAGTTTTACTATTTCTGACATAAAAGAATGCCTGAAATCCTAAGGAATCTTCTCTTATACAACTGTAGTAAATAAGCTCATCTGTACCACATCTATCTGATTGAAGGAGAAAACTCAGTCCTAATGAGCTGCAGGGATGTGTACAGAGCTCTTAATGGGCTGTTTTCACCACTAATGCTCTTTGACATAAAACTAAACTCAATTCTAGTTACAGATTACTTAAGGACCTAAATTGAGAAGTAGCCCTGTTTTACTCTGGGGGCAAGAGTGATTGGAGGCTCTTTATAGGTTCAAATAAAACTAAGGTTAATATACCTGCAGGAAGCAGGTACAGTTCCTGTATCACATTTGTGAAATATTATGAGTGTTCAGCATATTCATTTCCTCTTTCCTGATTCATTTAATGCTGAGGTGATCATATTTGGCAAAGACATTTCTTCAGAGTATGAAACAGGTAGAGGCATGCGGAAAGTGCAAAAGGCGGCTTTGCCTGGCCCTCGTACAGGGCCTCCATGTAAGCACTGTTTTACAACATGAGCACAGGTCCAAGTGCAAGCACACATTGAGGGGGATCCGAATGAAATGCTGAAGAGGGGGAGATAAAGAGATACAACACTCAAAGTTGTGTGACCTAATTTTGGACTTCCAGTACCTAAAAAGGGAACTCCCAAGAAAGACGGAGAGAGACTGTTTACAAGAGTATGACAGGATAAGGGGAATGGCTTCAAACTGAAAGAGTTTTAGATTTGATATTAAGAAAATAAAATTCTTTACTATGAGGGCAGTGAGGTACTGGCACAGTTTGCCCAAAGAAGCTCTGGATGCCCCATCCCTGGCAGCGTTCAAAGCCAGGACAGATGGAGCTTTGAGCAACCTGGCTCAAAGGAACATGTGCCTGCTCAGGGGGCTGGAACTAGATCATCTTTAAGGTCCCTTCTAATTCAAGCCATTCTATGATTCCAGCAGGGGCACAACCTACCCCCCAGCTTTGGTTTTCTTTGCAACCTATCTTTGTGAGCAATTCTAGGAAAATCTTATCTCAAATGTCACTGCCAAAAGCATGGTGTATACAAAGTGGAAAGAGAAATAATGCTATTAAAAAAACTATGATGCACTGGGCAGAGAAAGACAGTTATACATAAAAAATAAGTTATACTCCTCAAAGCGGATGGATCATTGGGCAAATGCCTACAAAAGACAGAGGTAAACAGAACACAGAGAAAGGCCATAAGTTTCTGAAACTTATGGAGGTCCATTTTGCTACTTCCAAATGTAGTTTCTGACTTTTTTCTGGAAACACAAAATCTTGCACAGGTTTGCTAGAAGAGTAAGCTGAAATCAAATTTTCTGTGCTTTTGCACTATAGCCAGTACATTAAATGTATGTCATATGAATCCCTATTCTGTGTCAAATTAAAAAGCATAGACAAATGCTGACCTAAATTTTAATTGAAAGAACATCAAAACTGTCCAAAACCCTTCCCTGTTTCTTCCACAAACACATACATACACACACTGAAATTTAATTGGTGAGCAAAGAGCAGTATCACTTTTTAGATGCTGGAAAATTCATCAAGATTGTTGTGGAATCTGTTGAGGTATAAAAATTGATATCAAGCTGTTAACTTAAGTAGTAAAAAAAAATCTTCAATTTAAGCATTTACTGAGTACCTTGCATTTGCAGCAAGCAGAACTGCAGTAGAACAATGCTGGGACCGATGTGCACTTTAAAATACCTCCTCTTTCACAGCAGGGCAGCCATGCAGCAGTTCAGTCAGTTGGACTGTTTGCATGTATTACCAAGGAAAAAAAAAATACATTTTCAAAGTTACTGAGATCAACTTCTCATCCAGCAGTTAAACAGAGAACGTTCAGTACAATTCCAGCCCTTTGGAGCAGGACAAAATATCTTATTTTCCCCTGGCAGTAGTAGCTGATTGCTTTCCAGGTTGCTCCTGACACTTTAGCCAAAAGCAACAGGGGGTTGGACTAAGCCAGGAGTGTTCCCATCTAATGGTTCCTGATTCACGACACAAACACAGCCCTTACACCTCCACACCAGGACTGTGCTATAGCAAGACAGGCTTGAGAAAAGTTGGTTTGCTTCTAGATGAGATGGAAAAAATTAGCTTTGTGACTGAGCCACTACTGAGAGAAGTTTCTGTCAAAACAACATAAAAATAAAATTATGAAGACACATGGCTCTTCCATGAATCTCCCTCCTGACTTCCCACTAGGTGCACTGAACTATAAGTGTTAAACAATAGTAGCTGTAAAAGACTGTTGCTTGAAACCCGGAAGCCTGAAGACTTCAGTGATACTCTCAAGATTGAGAAACCAACTCAAACACTTGTGAATAAAGAGCTCTTCACTGCTGCAGACTGGACACTTGCAATATTCACAAGGTAATTTCCTTTAAGCCTCAAAGACAGGCCAGTATAGCAGATTTCATGCTTGAAATATTAACTTTAGTATTTTAAGTGAATTTGTTTTGAAACTTGGAATTTAAACTTGAAAAGTTTCAAAAATAAAGTTAAAAGTGTCATTTTGCATCAAGGGCACAAAGCATAGAAATCCCTGGCCCAGAATTCAAGTCAGCCTGCAAACAAATTAAGGCTCCCTTACTCTGGGATCCTGGCAAATAAGGTTAGCAATCTGAACAGGCATCATTAGCAGATTTCACTTCTTTCCAACTGGAGTATTTGCCTGCGCTTTGCTTTCATCCCTTCCCACTCCCACAGTTATCCCAGAATTAAGTTGTGTAACACATAATACATCCAAATCAAAATGCTGATTTGTGCACAGCTGATACTGAAGAAGACATTTTTTGCTCTATAGCACTCCCCAAAAGTTTGCTTTCACCTATGGTGTCATCCATTGAACAGCCTCAGCTACTTGTCTACCACTGCCTTGTTCTTCCTTTTTTCCTTCAATAATTTTCTCCGCTTTTGCCTGGTTTGCTCTTCTTTTTTAATTTTTATCCTGACATCAGTGCTGCTGACATTTAAGATATTGGAAAAATATATCCATAACTTTAGTTGAAGAGAATATTATATTCTTGATGTAGATGTTTTCTATACCTCCACGATAGCCCTGGACCAAATTCAACAATAAAGTATCAACAATTAGCAAAATGAAAAATTCAAATACCTGAAGCATCGTTTACTCATGCAGGATAATTAAAAGTAGTTGCATTAGAAACAAGTAAAATATTACATATAGTCCTTTATGTATATTGCCCTAAATAAAACAATATGTATGTTTATGTGTGTATATATACTTTCACTTTACCACATTCTCTGAAATACTGTTAGAAGCAAAACAAAACAACTGGAATTGTTAACAGCCACACTTCAGCTTAATATTGAACTCCTGTTTGCACTCCAAATCCCTCAGGGTTAATACGAGCCCATAAACCCAACCACTAACAGACACGAGCCAATTTAATGAGACCAGAAATGGGGTCACACCAACCAGCACATTTTTTAAGATCATTATATTGTTTGTCAGAAAGGGAAAATAACAAAGGAAAATATTTACAAACTTGAAACATTGTCCTTACAACTTTTTTAAATTTGCTCATTACAGGCTACTGAACAACTGATTACAAGATCCTCCCAACCATCCCCAGGCAATAGTAAACCAGACTAAGAGATACCAGGCAATTAAATAAGGAAAAAACTCCCAGAAAACATGAACTAAAGAGAAAAATACTGTATTTAACACAGTATGGTGCTACTATTTGTCCTAAACAGTTGAAAAAAACAAGTCACAGTTAAATCATTAAAATATCTTTAATGAAGGAATTAATTTCTAAAAAATTAATTGTGGAAAAATGCCTCAGAAATACCAAGGTACAGGTAGTTATTTATCAGTCTCTGTTATGGCCACGGTTGTAAAGAGAGTTTAATGAACTCACCCCTGTGAAAATGATGAGAAAATGTAACACATGGAAGGAACAAGCTGGGTTTTGTGAACAGAAACATGTTCCTTGCATTTACTGGAAGCAGCTGCTAGGTAATATTCAACATTTCCCACCTGCCATGGTTCAGGAGGATGCTGCACCCACAGCAGGCATGACAAGGCACATGAGCTCATAACATAGTGCTATATAAGAACCATTGAAATTGAAATATATGGAGATAGGCTAGCAAGGACTTCCTTGGTTTCCCCAGCTGAGGTGGAACACAAAGACAAGGCAAGGTAAAGTGGTTTGCCTGAGGCAAGAAGATTAATCACCATTACAACCAGGAGAGAACCAGGAGGAATGATATCTACTGCTAAATCAAAGTTTAACCAAACCACATTGTCCTTTTGAAGACACACACAACACCATCTTTTCTCAGAAAAGTCAGTAACTAATTCAGTGAACTTGAGTCCTTGACCTTTAGGATCCCTTCATTAGTCTGATTATTGTTTTCAAGTTTCATGAAAAGTTGTATTTCTGTTAAGGAGAACTACTTGGTTCTTTCCCCTCTCTTAGCACAGCTGAAGGGAAGGTCCCTAGACTGCTTCAAAGCAGCTTGAATGTTGTACAGGAAAGATATATTGGATATACTAAGCAAAAAGGTAGGATTTCATCCTTAATTTCCTTCCAGGGCTAACTAGAATAATTGCAGCTACATTACGAATGTGATAACAACAGCAATATGGCCTAACTGCTAAAAGGAGAGAAAATTATGGAACTTTTGCTTCCATGGCATGCCATTTGATTTCAGCATAGCCTACCTATTATGATAATAATTTACACTTTTTAACTCCCTTAGCATTAACAATTCTCTCTTTTAGTTCACAGGGCGGTGTGTCATGTGCCTCCCTGCCAAAAAAAAAAAAAAAGAAAATAAACAAAAACCACAAAACCATAGCATTGTTTCCAATATTATGCCAGCAAGATTACTAAATCCAGATTACCTGACATATATATGTATTTGCATAGAAAGTCAAAGTATCTCAAGTAAAACAAGTAACTAATAACTTCATATTGTAAAAGGAAAAGCAAGACGCAGTCTTTACCATAATTTGCAAAGTTCACAAAGACTTGGAAAGTAAAAAAACCAAAGATTAGGCACTGCAGGCTCTGTGTTTTTCTTGCAAAATGCAGTATTTACAGATGATATTACTTAACCTTGCCATCCAGGCTCAGGATTATTTAACACCAGGAAGCTCACAAAGACAACACAGAAGTCAAGACTGTGGTTTCTAGCAGCTACCCATGGCTGAAATATCATGACACAAGAGCATAACACGACTGCATAGCAACCCAACCAAAAGAGGGGTTATAATAGGGTTTTAGGAGTTGTTTTTTTTTTTCAAAGGATGTATGGCAAATAAGCAAGATACCTATGTACTTCACTTAACATTGCACCAAAATTTAACAGATTCAGGTTTTTACTTTTGCCCCCCTCTTTTTTTTCTTTTCTTTTTTTTTATTTGAGATAGAGAGAATTTATAGGACACCATCTGTGAACTAAAAAGGGATACTGTTAATGCTAAGTGAAATATAAAGTACAAACCATTATCATAATAGAAAATGGCAAAATAAAATTCTGAGTAAAAGTACTAACATGACAGTATGAATACAGTTACTTTACAATTTTAAAAATTCCATGAGATTCTCATATTGCATTTAAAATATCCTAAACTTCTAAGAACCCCTCTACCTGGTTAGAAGGCTTCAAAAAGCAGAAAAGTATCAAATTGCAATAAAATTATTTGGTAGGCTAAAGGAAATCAGGGCATTTGTGTCAATACATCATTCACATTGTTAGATTAACTAACAGGAAAGAAGGCTCCCATGTTCAAGGTTTAATTTAACACAGAAATAACCAGCAAGTCTGTCTTCTGAAAACAGAGCACTCCAACAGGAGTGGTGGCAGATGTTCTGAAATATGCTAGAGAAAAAACTGTGATAGATATGAGAATTCAAGCAAACAAAAATCACAAACAACACCTGAATTGTTTGAAAATTGTTTGTTTCACTAGCGTCAGTGAAAGCAGAGAAGCACAAACCATGGAGTCAAAGCCATAAACCACAGAAGAGCAAGACAGAGGGTGTAAAGTTGACAGGATTACTAACTGTAATGTCACAGTAAAAACTTCATGCAATGCTTGTGAAGATGCAAGCAGAACCTGGCATCCATGCCTTGCAGATAAGGTAACCTAACACTCAAGCACAGTTCTGCCACTGTGATTTCAAAGACATTCATTTGAGGGTTCATTAAAATTAATTTCTGAAAAGGACACCAAGGCCTGAACACAAGATATTCACTGTATGCAGACAGCAACTGCTTTTTCTCTAAGATACAAAAAGAGAAGAGCCTCCTCAATAAAATCCCACATTTCAAAAACACATAAAATAATAGGCAGAGTTTATTCCATAATAAAGGCTGCACCAGCACTACCTTGAGCTCTTTACAGTGCTTGTGTGCCACATGCTATGAAACATTCCTGACCCTTACAAGGGATTCAGAATAAACTCTTAATTGTCTTTAAGGATGAAAGATGGTCCCTGACCTTTTAAAAGTATTTTCCAAGTAACAGCAAGCCACAAATATGAAATATCAAGTTAATGAAGGAAAGGTCTAGTGAGGCCAGTCAGATAGATTGTTGAAATTCATCAATTTGTTCACATTTTAAAGTCACCGTAACTTCACAATTATTATAGTGGACAAACTCAAATCTCTTTCAGGTTAAAAGCCAAAATTCTCTTATGATTTCTACTGTTCAACATACAATATTTTACAGCATAGGTCTGGGAAGTAGTTTAACATATTTCTACAGCACATTATATAACTAAATATAAAGATGTAATGATAAAACTATCGGAAGGAAAAGGTTAGGAAATATCTTGAATTCTGGCAGACTTACAGACCCCAAAAATGCCCAAAGTACAAGTGAAATGCAATTATTTTTGCTGCTTTCTAGCTAAACTGCTGACCTACATTTTAACATCCTGAACAGAGGAACAGAGATATTTTACCCATGGATTCAAAGGGAAAAAAAAAAAAAACCCCTGTTGAGTTCATATTCCTCATGAATGCCTCCAAATGATGGCAAATCAATAGTTGCTGCTTTACCAACATCACTCTTTGGACTTAGTCAGCTAGCATGCCTAAAAATCCTTCCCAGAAGAACTATATAGATTCACAAATCTGTTTTACAACCATCATCAAAACTCCATACAAACAACTCAGCTTTCAGTTTGGTTACAGGTACAATATAAATCACTAAAGCCAAAAATACTTCATAGTAAGGTTAACTCCATTTCTGAAGCTATAAGATTATTTTCTGAACTGTTGTAGTGTAAACTGAGTGAAAGAAAAAGAATACGAGGTCATTAAATGAGGTATCATTAGTGCCTTGAGCTATGCTATTTTATTTCTTGTCACTAGAAGGCAATTTTATTGCATTATTGGCAAAGCACCCTCCTTTCTTCTGTCATAATCTGTTCCTACAGTCTGTTGCAAAAGGAAGTTTTTCAAAACACATTTTCAATTCCCCAGCAAGCATTCAATTCTCAAATGGTTTTTAAAAACTCAAAGCAGCAATTCATAGAGCCAAGTAAGAACACTGAACTTGGAACTCTGAAAATTTTCTGCTCTAGCTCTTATATTACAAATAACTTTGGGTTTTTTTCTTCTAGAGTTTCTTACAGTCTTTATCTGACAATTTTCAAGGAGCCACAACAACAAAGCTCCTGACGGAATCCAAATAAAACTGATCATAGGGAGTGTAGGATTCTAATTAACAGGGCAAGATCTATGCACAGCAAGTAGCTTGTAAAATACAAAACCATAAATACAAATATTGTTTTCTACTTTTCATGGAGTTCTTGTTAGACAGGAAGTTCAGTTTGCAGACACAGTTGGGAAGAGCCAGAAATACAGAAAAAAGCCTTAGTTATCAGCAGCAAACACTGTAGGAAACTGAAATAGAAAGAATTCAGCACTTATAGAAGATGTCCCTAATCAGACAAAGCATTTAAAGCACTTTTACATAAACATGATTTAATTATTAATTATAATTGGAGCACAGTCTTATAACTGAAGACTAAAAGAAGTGCTCTTAAGAAAAAAAAAGAAAAGAAAAAGCAAGGAAAATCTTGTGAGAACAAGAACTAAGAGATGTGACTACAAACAACAGAAGCCACGCAGATTGCAAATAGAAAGGTAAGAAGAACTGAGGTGGTTTTAAAAAAAATAGACCAGAATGAGAAAAAAAGAGAACAAACTTTACTCACATTTATTCACAGAATTCACATCCCTAGAAATCCTTCACTTGGAGATTCATATCTAAGAAAATAGGTAGATAGTGAAACAGAAACATTTCGATGAACTGCCATGCAACCAAAAAACTGCCCAAAATCCAGGGCCAGGAAAACAATGGCATCAAAACCTACAGATTCCAATCACCTACAGAATACAAGGGGCAAGACATCACCGGCAAGCTCAAGGAAAAAAAAAACCAGATGCTATTTTAGTGAGAATTCACTATCTATGACAGATTAACAAAACATCACTGCCTTTGATTCAGAGCACTAAGTCATATATCGAGTACTGAGAAACTTTAGACACTCTGCAGAGAGAGACCAATGGATGGATCCATTCTTTTCCTAACAGCCCCACAAGAACACAGTATTAAACACATTGAAGGATTCTGCAAATGTCTTACCCCTCAAAATACCTCTTTTCAGCTGTATAGAGGCCATATGCAGCTCTAAAAGTAGAAGCAAAACGTGATGTGAATGGTCTCTGAAATAATTCAGTTTGTGATCAGGTAGAAAGCCTCTTATTTTACAAAGGTTCCTTTTTTCCTTTTTTCTTTCCTTTTTTTTTTTTTTTTAAACAATATTCACTTCTGGGACTATAGACCTATCTGTTTTTCATCTCATATGTTCCACAAAGTTCTACAAATTTGTCATCCTGATTAGGCAGAGATACAAGCAGAATCAAAGCAGTTCCTGCAGTACAAAGTCCTGAATTTCTCTTGCTTCTTTTTCAAGTCACAGCTTTCAACAAACATTATCTAAATGCCAATTAATACCAAATATAAACAATTTTTTTCCTTTTTTTTCCATAAAGATTCCTGCATCATTTCAAGTAGTACTTGTATTTCCACTGGGCAAGCAGCAATGTACTGAACGGAGTTGTGGAAAAAAGAAAACATTGTGCCCAGCCCTTCATGGATGCTCCTGGCATTCTGGAAGCAGCCTTAGTTGCCATCTGAAAACCAGCAAGCTATTTTAATCAATTCATGGAAGCATGGAATGGTTTGGGTTGGAAGGGTCTGAAAAGATGATCTGGTTCCATCCCACCTGCCATGGGCAGGGACATCTTCCACTATACCAGGTTGCTCAAAGCCTCATCACACTTCTTTTGATGTAGGCCAAGATACAACTAGTTTTAGAAGCTGCTAGTGCTTGTTTCTGACTCATATTCAGGATTAAGGTTTTGTTTTTTTCAGTTTGTTTTGTCAATTTTATTTTGGTTAGTTGCTGTTTTGGGGTTGGGAGGTTTTTATGGGGAAGAGGGGAAGTTGGTGATGACAACTGTGGCTGGTTTTTTAACCTAATTTTGATAAAAGATCATCATTTATTCTTTAAAAAAAATCTAATTATACTGTATTTCTCCAATTGCAGCCCTGAACTGAACACATAAACCAAGAAGCCAAACCAGCATCTTATTCCACTTTTGGTGATGAGTACTCTCTGTTTAGTTGAATGACTTCAGATTCAGCACTGTCTTAAGTTTAGTTTACCATCCAATATGGAAAGTATAAAAAACCTCATGTTTACAATGAAAAAAGCCTGTGTAAACTACAATTTTAACTCACAGAAACAAGTAGCCAATGAACTTTCTAATGAAAGGATGAAAGACAGGGGCATAAGTGAAAGGTAGGTTTTATTCTAGATGGAAAAGCCAATGTAAAAGATCATTATCTTTTATAAAGATAAGAATATCTTATAATTACATCTTGTAAAGATAAGGAAAGGGTACTGACATTTTCCAAAGCTACATTAAAAGTAGCTATTTCAGAATGGGGTTATATGCATCTCTGAAGAATACACACACACTTCACATGCTATAGTGGACTGGCCCTCACTGATGAAAACAGATAATTTTTATAGTCCTGTAAAGTGCTTTACATGGGAATACAGCTTTTGGAGAGTAAGCAAATTACTCCTTTATAAAAGTGATCTATTTCCAATTGTATTCTCTCTTAAGAGACAGAATCATCACTTAAGTTCCTGACTCACTGAAAGCGAAAATAAAGTTTCTGTAACAATTATTTGCTTCTCCTGGGGATACTGCATAGCTTTAAATACTGTAGCCATAGCAGTCTAGATGGCAATTAGAGACAGCAGCTCTGACTGTGTGTTAGAAAACCATTGACACCCCGACTCAGTACTCTAGAGACTCCAACACACATTGTGATTTCCCATAAAATCTAAGGAAAGAGTGTAAACAACAATTCATGGAGCACAGAGACTTGGTTTAAGGCCCCAGTTTTAAAGTCCTTATACAGCCAAAAGAACTGTTGACTCCAGTGACCACTATGGAAACACTTGGAATCTGTTTGCATATTTATGGTACACTTTTCCCATGGAGACAGATATTCTTGTTTAGGGACCTGCCTGTTTTTACTTAAGAAAGATCATGAACCTCAACATGAAGCAAGGCATGGTTGTGGTCCTACACAGGATTTACTTCAGCTGGATTTGAGCTACCTTTCCCCTGTGACAGGACCCAAGAAGTTAATTCAAGCCCCTCTTACAAAGAGCAGGAACATGAACTGGAATCATGAGACAGTCATGGATCCTAGCCTTGGATACAGGAACAATAAAGAATTAAGAATACCTGAATCTTGTTGTTTTGAAAATTCCCTTAATCCTTTTAAACACCCTATAGAAGCCATATCATTTCTTTCTCTAACCCAGAGAAATTACTCAATCTCATAAAAATTCCATTTCTTTGGAAAACCTATTATGTTGGGTGGGTTTTTTTTTGTTTTTTTAATACTCAAAAGGAGCATTTTGTACAGCTTCTGAACTTTATCTAGTCCATTCTGTGTTCTTTCTGCTGAATTTTTAGCCTAAATCACCTTATTTTCAGTTTCAACCTTCTCTGAGCCTTCACCTTTCTGACCACTGACAGCTTCAGTCTGCCCATTTCTTACAGGGGCTTTATCTGAAATAACCCTCATCTGTAGGGAAAAAAAGATTCTTTCTCAAAATAAAAACAAAACAAAAAAATAGGAGCTTTACATTTTATTGTGGGTGCAAGATAGTACTTATTTATTTATTTTTAAATTTCTCTATAGAGAATTGCCCTTCCGAGTCAAGCTCTTTGTCAAAACATAATGTTTGCTATATGGGAATTTTCCAAATCCCTTCTTGTGCTAAGATGCAGTTCAGAGTGCTTGTAGGGTGGTTGTGTTCACATAACCACATGGCAGAGCTTTGCTTCTCTCAACACTGCACACCTGACTCACAGGCACTTTCATTTTCTAGAAGTCATCAGCCTATAAAATTCAGTGCTTTTCAGTGCTGCTGTTACCTCTAAGTGCATTTTTCCTGCTCCACATGTCCAGCTGCTGGCATGGAGAGACTCAAGCTAATTTCCCCATTTATCTATTATAAACAAATCTTGCCACCATCAGCCCAGATCAGCCTTTGGCCATGCCCAGGACCTGCTCCCTGGGCTCTGTTTGCAGCTAGTTTTCTACAACTAAAAGTCTTAACTAACCCATTGTCCTTGGCACACCTCTATACAGTGCTTCTTACAGAAGAGAGTATGTTTAGATGTATTACTGTGGCTGAATTTAATGGCAATATCAAAGTATCTGCTGGAAGACTGAGAGGAAAGGTAGAGAAATATCAAACTACTAATGAAGAAAAGCACTGTACTTTGAGATTGCATGTCAATTACAATTGTAAGTTAAGCACAATAAAGAATTGCACTCTGACCTGAAGAAAGAAGACTAGGGGAAAAACTGAAATTTAATTTCTTTTTATTTTTGATTTTATTCCTGGGTTCAGCAGACCTCACCCTCCTTCCTCCCCTAAACAAAAACAAAACAAACCCAGTTGTGACACATTATGGCTGTAGGTTATTGTATTTTGTTTTCTTTTCATGGAACCTCTATTAGGCTAGAAGCAAAACTCCACTACACAGAGACAGCTACTAGATGGCAACCCAAAGATAGATTTTTTTTTTTTTTTTTTAAAATCTGTCGGTTAACAGTCACCAGTGTCTCCACTCCCAACAGGGTACCACAGACCAGAGACATTATACCATACCTGCACCAGAACAAAGTCAACCATGCTAAACAGTATGTTTTTTTATATTTCCATAATTACTAAGAAGCAGTCCAGTAAGTACAGTCATATTGCTACTGCAAATGAGGTCTTCCATTTAAAATGATGGCTGCAGAAACACTGCCATGATTTACCAGACAAATTTCCAAATGCCTCAAGAAATATATCTCAAGTTTCCACATTCATTCCACAAATTCCACAGGAATACTTCCTGAGTTTAAAAATGGGCTTTCAAGAATCTTCAGAGCCTCAAAGAAAGTGCAGCTGCTGCCTCAGAATCATTTAATCACTCAAATCTGGATGATAGAGTGCATCACTTACCGCTGAACTGGTAAGGAAAGGGAATCTAAGTGGTCCTCGCCCTTAAAAGCCATATTTATCCTGTTCTTGTGTGCACTTCTCCATAGGCTGGACTCTAGAAAGAAAACAGTCATTTAGTAAACCTAGGAAAACTCAGGCACCTTCAGCCCAGGCTGGTGTGGTATTTTCCTGCTCTTCTGTGCAGGGAGCTCATTAAAACAAATCAAAAGTCTCCTTTTCCAACAACTCCAGCAGATAACCAAGGCCATTAAGTAGATGTCACAGAATAAATAATGTAGGGTTTGCATATTCCTGAAGATCCTGGACTACTGCACAGGTCAGAGCCATATGGGTTGAACATTTCTGAGTTAGTATGAAGGTATTATTTAGCCTCATTTATTGTATATTAACTTGAGTGCTAGAGAAAATCTAATGAGTATTATAGTAATTCTTCATGTTATTGTGAGAACGATTGCAAGTGAGGTCCCTTCCAGCCCTAATTATTTTGCAATATGATTTCAGGATTGGTAAGTACTACATTTACAGAAAGGTCCTTGATGTCTAAGTTACTGAAGTATTTGACCCTTCCATGTTAGACGATTTCATTTTTTATACATTTTAAATGCTGCACACTTCTTTCTCTTCCATGATTTATTTCCCTTTATACCTAGTGACCAAGAGATAAATCCAAGCACTAGAAAAAAACAAGAAAGAAGAAGGATTCCTCATTTTCACTAAAGGAAGAGTTGTGCCTCTTTTCCTCTTCTTTTAATTTGCCTCCCTTACATTAGAGCACTACCAACTGTAGGTCAAAGCACACTCACAGCAAAAATCATAGAGGATTTATTCTACAGAAAAGGTGAAGTCATTTTCACTCACACACGTGGCTAGAAGAAAACTAAGGCAAAATGCTGGAAGGAAAAGATTAATCCATGACTCAGGAAGAAGGAGGAAATGGATTCATTTGGACGAGGAGACAGGAACAGTGGGAAAATTATGCTTTCTTAGATGTGAAAAAAAACCAAAACTGGGATCAATGGATCTCACTCCTAGAGAAAATACTTTGCACAGGAAATTACTGTTGTTTGTGTCACCAGTTGAGGAAGAGCGGTTTTGATGTAGCTGCTTGTGAAATTCTTCTTTTTAGTTATTGGCTGCATTGTGCGAGCTGAGTCAGCCAGCATCCAGGATATTTGCCACCCCAAATTGCTCTTAATTGACACAGAGTGGTCCTCACTCCCTTTCCTAGCAAACTGATCTCATTACTAATGCATAGCCTTGTTTTTTTCCCCCAAGATCTCACAAACACGTCCTGAGCCCATAAAAGTATTACATCCAATGTAATGGGTTCACGTGCTCTGTCCACTGTTAGCACCAGATTGCTCTGGTGATGGTGCCACCCTGTGATCCTCCCTACTCACTAGGACATAACAAACTTAATTTAATCCTTCTTTAGATGTATAGACTAAGAAGATTGAAATACAGGAGAAGAATCTATTAAAAAAGCCGAAAGCAACACAAAAAAACCCCACACTAAAAATAGTTGAATTGGTACTGAAGTCAAGATTGCATATATTTCATAGGTTTTGACTGAAGGTTCATACGTCCAAGTACGAAAATATTAGTATGTATTCTTCTGCTCCTGTGGCACACTAAGATTTGAAAAACAAGCTTATTTTGGGGAGCGGGGGTGGAATTTAAAGCATTTCGTGTATTATATACAGATTTCACTAACAAATGGAATGAGGTATCTTCATTTCCACTAGTAGAATATTTTCTCTTTTTTAAAAACATTTAAGATTATCAGATACAAACAACTGTATAATCACATCTACTGGAAACAGTCAAATATCACAATAATCACTGTCTTCATTTGGAGGAGATACTTTTAAAGATTAACACATCCACATAAAACCTTAATCTCCAAACTGAATTTCCCCTCCTAAATCTTGTCATTTAAAGGACCAAAAAAACAACAATATTTTAGCCTGCAGAACTACAGATTTCATGGACACTAAATATCTCTTTCTGCTCAGTATTAGACCTGGATTTACCTTCTCATGATACCAACACTAAATCAAATCTAAAGCTTTAGCTTCCTCTGGCAAGCTAAATCTACTTCACCATTAACTCAGCCTACTACCAATTTCTACACATACAAATCAAAGCACCTGCTTGTACTCCATTACTTGTGATCAGTGACATAATGTACACAGACATAAATTAGATTATTCCATGTCCTTGCTCCCCATAAATTAGAAACCTGACAAAAATGCAAGTTTTTATGTGCTGTCTTCCCACAAAACACACTTTTATATTATGTCTGAGAGCCTTTAAAGACATTATCAACTCCTACT
The DNA here is from genome assembly GCA_013397155.1 of Irena cyanogastra. NCBI lineage: Eukaryota > Metazoa > Chordata > Aves > Passeriformes > Irenidae > Irena > Irena cyanogastra. Next base: position 112,311 of record VWZV01012162.1, on the reverse strand, counting down.
TAGAGGTTACTTATGCTCCAGGAACAATAACAAAATGCCACAACAATATCTTAACCAAACTGTCTGGCTCAAGACTATGACTAGATATTAGCTCAAATCTTTAATCCCAAATTAAAGTTGGCAACATGAGGAAATTCTCTCAAGGAATCCACTGTACCCTCAGGATCACAAGAGAGGTTGGAACACCAGTGATTTGTGGTACAGGCTTCAGGTCCTGCTTGGAATGCCTCCTCCACCTGCTGGGCAATTACAGAGCTCCATGGCAGATACTGTTCAGTTTCCAGTGCTCTCATGCCTCTTCCCAGGTAAGACCAAGACAACTGTATTTCCTGGTAAAGACTAGGAGAGAGCTGATGGGTCCTTCTATTTAGCTGATTCTGCTTTTCATTCAAGTCCACAATACAGTGATGACCTCTAATCAGCACTCCTAGAAGTAAAAAGTCCTGTACTCTAGCTAACTATGGAGATGTCACACATGCACTTACATTTGTTAATACATATAATAATAGGTGACATCAGTACACTCCTCTAGGAGAGTCTAATATTTTTTTACACTGAAAATATTTTTTCCATGACTAATAATTAGGCCCACAGCTCATCAGAGATGATGTCCAGGTAAATTTGTACAGAAAAACCCAAATCAAACAAACCAAAAAAAAATCCACTGCTTGCAGTTTGCAATATTGGTCATTTTGGTGGAAGCATGAGTGACACACTGAAATAATAAAATTGTATTCTTGGACTATTATGAAGCCTTTTATTTAACACCTTATATAGGGCTTTCCATCTGCACACAGCCTTGTATCACAATGTAAATGCTCATTTACAATTTGTTTGACTCCTCTGGTAGGTAGCAGCACGTGCATGTCGAATTACATGTATTCAAGGCTCTATGTCCTGCTTTTTTCTCTTTGGAATTTCAACACTGAATTAGATTTTGAGATGTTATTTCCTCCAGGAATAGATGTAGATAAGCAGATAAAAAACCACATTTCAATCCCATCCAATACAGTCAGTCAAAAGCTTTTTTCAGAGAACAGGAGTTCAGAAGAGAATAGAGCACCACACCTGAAAGAGCATGAAAGCATTGCACTCAGAAATCAGCAAAGTATCAGTAAAGGACGTGACATTCATGGCCAAAAGTCCCCAAAACCACATAAACAGGAAGAGGGATCTTGCTCACAGACAGGCACCAGGCCTTGCCAGCAACTGACATAGAACTAAAAACACCTTTAAAAACTGTCAAACAGCCCAGCTGTAAAATAAAGGAGGAGAAGTCTCATCCCAACTTATGCCAGGCTTGGCAGCACAGTGAAAACCTGTGCAGCACCTCATCAGCAGACTGAGGCAGCTGCTATCCCACTGGACCAGGACAAACCTCTCCTGCCTTACAAGAACTCCCTGCTGGGAGCCTCCTGCTGTTCCAGTCTGTTTAGCAATGGAGAGCAGCTTCTGCAGTGCCACAGTGCTTTTTAGCACCCTGTAAAACATGTTATTTCTGCTAGCAAAACAAATCACAACTTGGAAAATCTCCCAGTTTAAATTTCTTCTACATGATTCAACGTGTTAGATTATTTTTAACAAACTAGAAATTAGGAGGGGTTTAGCATAAGGATTCTTTTAGGAACATCCGTGCCCAAAAGTAGCATGGTAAGAGCATGTTTTCCAGGTGAACTCAGTGTGACTCATTTTCTTTTACTACTGATGGCCCTAAAGTTCTCTATCTCAAAATTATGTCTTTAATAATTAAGCCCTGAAACTTCAGACAATTAAATTCACATTTTTGAGCTCATTCATATCACACATGTTCACCCTTGCAAAGGCTCAAATCAAAAGGCAAATCCGTGACTTTTCACCATGCCCTTTCTAACCCCTAACATCATAATTTAAACACTAGCAATATCTTAAAATAAGGTCAATCAAGAGCATAATTTCTCCTTCAGAAAGACACAGACATCCAAACATCTAGCCTCTGATTATTAATAATCATCTGAATTAAAAGAGCATGTTACCTATAAGCAATATGGTTAACCTGAGAATAAGAAGTCATTAGCTAAAAGTCATTTCAGACCAGATATCCCTTGATTAATATGAAGAGTTCCTGTCTGTACTAAAGTACAATGTCTTTTCTGCCAAACAGTGCTTGCCCTTATTTTACAATTCTGAGAGTCTGGGAATCATTAGTTATTATTCTCCTATATGCAGAATAACTGTTAATGGAACGCCACAAATCAAATGAAGAGCAAAATTCTGACAGCATTTATGTGAGAGGTCAGAAAGTAAATACCTACATTCTGTCCTTCAGCAACACATCCAGCCCATCAGAAGTTTTTCCACACTAACCATTTAAGGACTCAAGATCCTGTGTCATTCTGCATAAGAGGCTTACATGGACATGAATTAATTACAGTAGTAAGAGCCAACTCAAAATTAAGCTGGGTGCCACAAATCTAAGACACCATAAAACCAGGAGCAAAAATAATGAAGAGCCTTTCAGGCGGTGCATTAAAATGGTTGTATTAGCATGGGATCATATATACAGATCTATGGACCATACCCCTAGAATGCAAAATTAAAACTAGGAGGGAGAGGTGGGAAAAGGCACTATCTATGACATTCATTCATGGCAGTGACTCTGGCAGAACCAATAATCAGAGAAGAAGCTCTGCTGAAAGTTTATGCTTTACACTTCAAGTACAATCTGAAGCATAAATTCATTTTCAGTCACAGAGGAGTTTTATTTTATGGCATATTTCTTCCCCTCTTTTCTCTCTGCTCTGCAGAGAGAGGATCTCATTTTAAGTGAGTTTCTGTATCTGAAAATATTCCTTCTAATATATTATAAAACAGTTTGTTTTGGAAGGGACCTTAAAGATTGAGTTCCAACCTCTCCCTGGGTTTCAGTAGGGTTGCCTTCCATCCTCATCCAACCTGTCCTTGACTATATACACATATAAAAATATATATATTTATTGCCATCTGTTTATTTAAATATTTTCTTAATATTTTACTTATACTTTCATAATTGTAAAATAATTCATATTTTTAATTATTTATTCATTTGTTATATATTCATTATGAATTCCTATTACATGAAATATTTTTAAAGTATATATTACAATATATATGGAGGTTTGGAGTGTGTGTGCATATATACACATACGTCTGATGTAGTTATTCATGTAAACTCAAGTTTGTGCCCTTTTTTTTTTTTTTCTGGTTATTTCTCAATTTTAGCCTTGTTTTACACATCTGTATCTTGGAAATATCCAGGTGGATGGAGAGGAAGAAACAAATAAAGATCTACCTCAGTCAAATAGGCCATCCTGAAAACCACAGACAAGGAATATTATTGTGTAGATCCTTGAGGGTGGAAGAAAAAAGCAAATCTGTAGCCAGTATCATTTCTCTGCATACAGAGGAATTCCTTAATTCACTTTCTGGTTTGTTTGGGTTTTTTAAAACCTCTTTGAACATTAAAAATTAAATAGTTTTTAATTTCCACAAGGCAAAATCCTACTTTGAAAGCAAGATGTGTTGAACTGTTCCTTCCCTATCTTTTTGTTAGATAGTGGATCATATGAAACACACTAAGTAGAATACATGTAGAACATATTTATGCAGATAATTCAGCTTTCTCCAAGATTAGGTATGGAGGAGATCAATCATCACATGTACCACAGTAAGTCCTTTTGCCAAGTCATGAGTTTTCTTACAATGCATCTTTGACAAATTTTCCCATTCAAATACAAAATATCTAGAAAAATGGAGTTTCCATCATCATTGATTACATTATGAAAATATTTAAAGAGATAAAGAAGGGCATAACAGATTTTATTACTTCTTTTCACTCCCTCCCCCTCAAAATTATTTTAGGCAACAGGCTACTGGAACAGTTACTTGGCATCTTTTGGCATTTTTTTAAATCTTATCCAAATCTTTAAAATCTCCCCTCCTGCAAGGAGCACACCAATTTCTATAACTAGAAATTTCTAGGCAGTATAATGGGAACAAACTGATTAGTGGTCACATTTCTAGCAATTAGCATTTTAGAGGCAGTTTCACTGGAAAAGAATTTACTTTTGAGGTTCAGGAACCGAATAATAAGTGTCAGGTTGGGGCACTCTGGAGCTATATTTTACATTTTATGTAGAATAATCACCATATAAAAACATCTCTTGGTTCTCAGAGCAGCAGTCATTCAAGCTGCTACCATGTAATTCTGGGGGGTCCACTAGACCAGGCTGCTCAGAGCCCCATCCATCCTGGCCTTGAATACTGCCAGGGATGGGCCATCCACAACTCTGGGCAACATCTCCCAGTGCCTCACTACCCTCACAGTAAGGAATTTTATCCCAATATCTAATCTAAACTTGTTCTCAGTTTAAAGCCATCACCCCTTCTGCTGGTGCTGTGTGCCTTTGTAGAAAGTCCCTCTCCAGCTCTCTTTTAGGCCCTTTCCAGTATTGGAAGGTTGCTCTAAGGTCTCCCCAGGGCCTTCTCTCCTCCAAGAATCCCAATTCTCTCAGCCTCTCCTAACGGGAGAGGTGCTCCATCCCTGTGATAGCCTTTGTGTTCCTCCCCTGGATTCACTCCAGCAGGTCTCTATCCTTCCTGTGCTGGGGACCCCAGTGTGGTATTAGAGGTCAGAGGTTTGTGCTGACAATAAATGACCTCAAGTGAAATTGCCCTGCTTTGGTCCCATTTACTCCTGACACCATAGCAGGATTCCATCTTGTCTCCATGTAGAGAGATCAGAAATAAAAGGGCTGTGCTTTCAACCAGCCACTGTGTTGGGCACAAGGGAAAATAGGAGATTTTTGCGCCTTAGAGTGTACAAATGTAGAAGTGCAGAATATGCTGCTCAGAAGAAATGCCTATAGAGTATCACAGTTTTCGGCTATCAGATAACATGACTCTTCCAAGTGTAATGAAATTGGAGCTAAGATTCATTATTTCCCCTATAAACATGCAAAAATTCCAAAAAGATCTTAACATGAAAAGAAATAAAAGAAAGTCCTTTCCCTATCGAGGCATAAAATAAAGAAAAGCAACTGACCGACCCAAAGTTAAACACAATGAAAGTAAAAATTGAAACAAAATATTCCAGAGTTTAATAGTGCAAACAAGTACATAGAGAAGATAACACTGTATTTAACCACTTCAAAGGGAAAGGAAGAGAGACCTACACAAATAATTCACTGCAAGGAAACACGACAATATTTGCAAGTCTCTGTGTACAAACCATTACCTTTAATGAAAGGATTTCATCTTAATAGCCACTCCTGTTAGTCAGACAGGAAGTCTAAAAGACATCTTTATTTACATTGATATTCCTCAAAAAGAAAAACAAATCTGACATTTTAACAGAGAGGAGCAAAACAATATTATTAATTCGGGTCATAGCCCACCGTAGCCAAGGCTGTATTGGACTAGCATCACAAGGCATTGCGTGGTAAACAGTGGTTGTATTTTCACAATATTTGAAAGTGGTGATTTAGTTTATCATTTTACAGAGTTAATATCAAATTGCTCTTTTTTGGTCATAACTCTGAAAACCTTAAGACCAGCTCTAGACCAGTACAGATAAACACACATTCGTCTAAAAGTTAGCTGTTCTTGGCCTTCGGTGATTGTGCTCTCTCTAGTCCTTAAATCACTTCTCTATTTGAATTATTAATAAACTTCCTACTTCCTTCAATCAACTTCAACATAATTTTTCACCTTTCTACAACATATTGGGGTAAAGAAAAACAAGGACATCGGAGAACTACAGAAAAGTGAAAAGGGAAGAAAGTAGCTGAGAGAGATCAAAGTTATTTCCTGCTAATAAGGTAACTCAGCAGAATGCAAGAGCAGGAGATCCAATTGGGCAACAAGCACATGAGATGAACCAACACACCAAAGAAAACATAATACACATATGGTTGAGTGACATGTTTTCAAGGACCCTATTTCCTTTCATGCTCATTGCAAGTTCTACTTTCAAGCCTGCCTTTTCTAGATAGACACAGCAAATCCAGTAAACAAACTTCCTGAAAGCTGAAAAAAAGTTTAAGTATGTTGTGAAATTACCTATACACTAAAAAACAAGGACATGGAGCCCACAGCAAAATTTGAGCATAGTTTCTATGTCTTGCTTTTTTCATTTAATTTAGTTCAATTAGCACTTCCAGACAGCCTGTCAGCAAACCATGCTACCCAGTCATTATAATTCTACACAAAGAACAAGTCATAAAGCAGCAGCGAGCTTTCTCTGTTTGTAAGGAGAAAATACTTCATTTATCATTTTGAACCACTGCCAAAGAGGATCCAATCACCAGATATTTTCTTCTTCCTCTGTCCTTCATACAAAAAAAAAAAAAAAAGCATGGAGGAGCCAAAAATATCAAAGAGAGGGAATCCTCGGCAGGGCTGGAGGCAAAACTGCTCTGCAGGATTATTCCCATATCCGGTGTCTCAGGGGTGGGTATAACGTGAGCAGAGCACATCCAGAAACTCCAAGTAAACCCAAAGGCTCAGAGGGACTTGCCAGCCTGCTCACATTACTTTTACACCAGAGATCAAGTTGGGTGTGGGAGCAGAAAGTGCAAATCCTACTTCAAGTCAGCAAGCTGCACTCAGCCTGTGTGTCCCAAGTTCTCCTGAGCCTCTGGCTGCAGAGCTCCAGAAGGCCAAGCAAAAAAAGTTCCGGTGCTATTACCTGATACAAAAAACCTCGCGGTTTTTGTAAGGATCACAGGATATCCTGGATTAGAAGGGACCTCAAGGATTATCAAAGTCCAACTTTCAGCCCTCTACAGGGCAGTTCCCAAGAGTCACACCATGTGCCAAGAGCATTGTCAAAATTTTTTGTCAACTCTGGCAGGTTTGGTTCTGTGAACACTGCCCAGTGGACTGTTCCAGTGCCCAACCACCCTCTGGTGAAGAGCCTTTTCCTAATATCCAACATAAACCTCCCCTGACAACTTCAGGCCATTCCCTCAGGTCCTGTCAGAGGTCACCAGAGACATCAGTGCCTGCCCCTCCTCTTCCCCTCATGAGGAAGCTGTAGACTATGACGAGTTGGAAGGGACCACCAGGATCATCAAGTCCAACTTTTGGCCTTGCACAAGACAGCTTTCTTTGGAGCTTTTTGAGTCTGGGTTTTGTTGGGTTTTTGTTGACATTGTTGCTGGTTTTGTTTTTTTAATTTTTCCCCTCTTTCCAATTCACAAGCTGAAGTTTTAGTATGCAAGAGTCAGGGAGGAGACCACAGGCAAAATAATAAGAAATATAAGGAGAGGAGTACTGTTCATTAGGAAGTAAAGTTTGGATGTTGATGAGTGTGGGAACAACCATGCCACACATTAAAATATTGTAGCTCAGTAGAGATCTGTGCAGTTTCAATTAAAAAGTGACTATATGTCACAGTACTTTGGTACTTTTAATTACCAAACCCCCAAATTTGGTAGGTATACAAGTCACAGCCTGTATTTTCTTTTGCATTGGTAACTCCCAGATATGCAGTAAATTACCAAAGTCCAACAACTTCACATCTATCAGCTGATGTTCAGTAACCCACTATGCAAGGAACTGGCACACAAGTTCTGAGTACACAATGAATTGCTATACAATCTGTTCCAGGATGGCTGCATTGTTTGTTCTCATTATTTTCTAAAAATTGATACCGAAAGAAAAGAAAAATTGTCTTTTAAACTGTACAAATCTCCTTGCAGAACAGGGCTAAATTTATTTTGATAAACATTTCCCATTATTATCATGAGGTTGTAACAGTTTGTGACGGCACAAGTAGAGACACATATACCAGAATTAGCTGGAAGGAAGAGTCCCAGAGCCAATTTTGCTATTAGCTGCCAAATTCAATGTATTTGTAACCATTTGGGTTAGGAGTGCACAGATTCCACACTATATTTTGCCTCCCCACAGAAAAATACAACTGTGACTATAGGGGGCTTCATCCATAATATTAGCTTGAGCTTTGCAGTTAGTTATGACTATGCCACAGAACTTTGTTTCCCTGCAAGTCAAACAGAGACACATTAGACTCATATTTGGAAAGCAGTCTGTACACTCATTTCCAATGCAAGTCTCTGCACTATTACCTTCCAGACACATGAGACTGGTAAGGACAAAGGAGTGTAAAAGTCCTCAATGAACTTCCATTTCCAGAAATTTGGCTTTGACTGTTTCAGTTGCAAATGCACCAAAGCTTAGCAGTCACGCTGCTGATCTACTGCTCTGAAAATTTCAGTCCTGACTTGTTTTTTTCTGTCGTTACCTGTGACACGTGGGCAGTGGATCAGCCCATCTCCCATCTGCAAGAGCAGCTAAGAGAACACAAAATCTCTCCAGAGAGCTCATTCCACTATTAAAACACCAGCACTTTTCTGGAGATAGTTCCATGACCAAGAGTTTCCTTCGTCTCCATTTTCCATTATCACCCTCAGAAAACTGTCAATCTTGGAACACCCATCATCTCCAATATTTCTGGTGCAACCTAAGGCAATAATTGGCTTCAGCAAGAAAACAGGCACATTCCTGAACCCCTAAGGGTGACAGAGTGTACATTCCACCCGCAACTGTGGCTTTCATTATTCTCAGTGTGCCTAAATTTAGAGATGCCATCAACAATCCAGCATTTACATCAGCTGGATCCAAGGTACTGCTCATGCCAATTACATTATACAAGTAAATATCTGAGGGTCAGGCATGCCCACCCACTGCTGTGCCAGTGCCTGGGCATCGCACAGGAAGGATCTGCCATCTGAGCAGTCAGGCACAGTCTGCCCCTACAGGAGGAGAGAATGCACACACAAGTTTTTCTGTAGATTCACATTATCTGGACAAGACACAGAGCAGAGGTTTCAGGGAAATAGCCCGTGACCTCTCTCAGTCAGTGCCCAGGATCTTCAGGATCCTGAAGCCACATATAATCTATAATCATTACCATGACTTGAATGTCACATAGGTAATTTGATGCTCATGTGCATGGCCCAGCTTTCCCAGCTACTGTCGGTATAGACCTCAGTGAAAAAACTATCCCCAAAAGGACAATCAGCACTTGCACAGAAAACCCAAAACCTGAAATATCTTCATTTATTTAAAAATAAGAGTGCTGTGACCAGCAACATGTACATGTAAGGAAAAAAGTGACATCCCGAAATCAAAGGAAAAAAATTTAAATTACTGCAGTGGTAAATGTAAATCAGTTCTGAGACCTAACCACCTAATTGTCCATTAAGATATCAAAAAACAGATTCTTCTTTTAATTTAATAGTCTTCTAAAAGAGAACCCAAGAAAATGTTAGGCATTACTCATGGTAGAACTACAGGACAGAGCTTTCGACTCATGACTCATCCAATAAAAGGGAAAGCAGTTCATAAGCAAATTCTGAAAAGTTTCAAAGCACAAGATGAATTTACCTTTTAAAAAGAAGCATTTCAGTAAGATGGGGTGGAAAAAGAAATCAGTTACAGGAAACATAGAGCAGTGGTTACATCCAGGGAATGAAAATACAGAAATCATCCTGCTTTTCACAAGGTGCATCACCACCCTCTCACAGCCATGCAGAAACTTATTTAGCCTCTCTCCATATTCTGATAATGAATTGATAACATTCCAAATTCCTCTACTCTCTTCAGTGCAATGACAGATTATGCCTGCAAAGGTGGGGGCTGGGGGTGCCTTTTTACAGCCCTTAAACCTCAACTTGATTCTAGAGCACCAGCTCAAATCTAATTCCAGGAACCAAGGACCTCATACATGTGAGAAGGAAATGCGCAAGGCACAAAAATAGGTTTTAGTAAAAACGTGAAATGGCTGAATCCTGACAGAAAGTGACTGAAAATGGAATCCAGTAGGGAGTGAACATGGAAAAATAAGTCAGGAAGTTTAACATCTTAGAGCCCCTAAAAAACTAGAAGAATAAAACTGCAAAGTCAAAACTCAGACAGGCAATGCTTTTTTTGCTCCTACAAAGTCACTGTGGCCCAGAACCTGGTATCACACAGCCACAGAATCATTGAGGCTGAAGAAACCTCAACTTCAAAAGAGAAATTATTACGGATAATACAAAATACCAAAGTTAAAATTATTTATAATAATTTTTAAGTTAATTATTGCACCTCAACAAAATTGCTCCTTGTGTTACATCTTCCTCTTAGGATGTCCTTGAAAGTTTGGCTTCTGGTTTAACTTTTGAAGACCAACATTTTTCCAGGATAACAGAAAACTGAATGGAAGAGCTAGAGGGGGTCAGGAGAAGTCAATGAGAGGAAAAAAATGCATTAAAGTTCCCAACAGCCCTGCCACTGACTTCAGTGGTGAAAGAAGCCAAAAACTTATTGTACGTTTAGGAGTTAAGATTGACTGGGACCTTTCTAAAATTACATATACAAAACACCAGCTTCTGCAAATAATTATCAGGTCATATACCCATAAAAGTCAAGAAAAAATATTTTATTACCTGCTCATCTTACTTATTCACAGAGTAGAGCCAATATTAGTCAGCACAAGTAGCTGCTTGCGAGCAGGAAGGCCTCAATCGTTAAGGAAGGGACATAATTAAAAGGAGGGAAATCCAAAACACGGTAATACCAACCAATCATGTCATCCAAATTGTACTATTCTATTCACCAAAAATAAAGCTTTGAAACAGACGTCATATTTTATGCGAGTTCTTGATTATCTTTCTTCTGAGGAGAGCATGTAATTTACAAGAAAGAGGACTTAAAGCTTTAAGTGCCTCTGACTTAATTCAGCATTGCTGTATTGATGGTCCCATTTAGATGATTCCATTCCAGGCCCCTCTAACGCATTAAAGGCATGACTTACTCACATCCATTTGGCTAATGATCCCCTACTGCTCTAAAGTAAATGACAGCTATTTACAGTAAATTATTCAATTAGATAGAGAGAAGTGCGGTATTCATTTTATATTGTTTGACATGGCAAAAACAGAAGTGTGCAAGAAGGCAGGTAGGGCATTTTAATCTTCCAGAATCAATTGTTTAATCCACAGCAGGAGAATAAATACACCCCAAAATACTTGTCAGCATCAGGTTTTTATTGTAAACATTCTAAGAGAGACTGGAGTGTTGCAGATCCAGTTAATATAATTCTGCCCATTTCAAAAGGAATCATCATACCACACAAGGAATACCAGCATCTAACAGGACTGCTTTATTTTAGGCACAATTTCAAGGAGCACACAAAGTGACCATATGCTAGCAGGAGACCGAATTTCCATTTAAATAAAAAAAAAATAGGCATAAGCAAGTCTAAATCCCATTTATCTGTAATGGGATTTACACTACTAAGTGACTACCTCACTCTCCAAAACAAGGACTCAATGTCCCAAGACATTTGGATAGTGGGATATTTTTAATTTATGAAATCCCAGGACAAGGAGAGCTCAGCTCCTCTCACAAATTAAGAGGGGGATTCAGAAGGGTAATCAAATAAAGAACAAGCTGGGGCTAAAACAGAGCCCAGAAAAAGAGGGAATGATGGCACTGTAATAACTCAGAACCAGACCTTGATTTGAGAATCTTTCCAGACATTCATCTATTCTTTTCCAGGAGTTGAAGGGGGTCTGAGTACATACACATTACAATCCCTACTGCATGCACACTTGTCTGACACGACACCTGGAGAAAAAAGAAGTCGTGACTTTGCTGTCCCCTGTCAAACCTTTGCCTTATAAAAGAGAAAATGAACAAGTAGTTCTCATTATTATAGACAGGAACATGAAGTCCAAGGTGCAGGACAGGCCACCATGTGTGCTGAGCCTGCCAGTGACCATGCTTCTGCAGCTCTCAGGCCTCCCAGAATTTATCTGAGGGAAAAAAAGAATAGGTGATTTGCCTAAGCCCTCCTGGCTAGCCCCAGTTTTGGAGAATTTCTCTTCCTCAAGCCCGGAATGCCTCAGAACAAGTGCGGAGCAACCCAAACACAAGAACATTTTCCTCTGGCTAACCTGCCAACACATTTAATTTTCTACAGGCAGAGGGCCAAGTTCAGCAAGCCCAGCTCCTGCTGAGCTTAATGGGACCTGCACTTGCCTGTGCCAGGCAGTGAAGTTTGCTGGGGGACTGCAAGGAGCAACACCACAGAAAACACAACTGCTGCCAGTATCTCTGTTCAGAGGCTGCATTTGAATGGACTACTTTTCTTTTTTTTCCCTCTGATTTTATTCAATTCTTCCAAAGCTGCTGGCACAATGAAACCCTTCCTACACTTAGCATGTGTTCACTCACTTCTGTGAGCAAGGAATCCAGACTGGCTGCTTGCAGTGATGAATTTTGTCCGAAGACCAGCTTACCACAACTAGGCTGTATAAATTTAACAGTCATTTGGTGCCTTATAGCCAACAGTGCTGGCCAGACTATTCAAAAGGCCTCCTACACACAACTCCTGAATTCCTAGGGAAGGTGTGCATTTCAATGGCTCCAGATCCTATTTTCTGCAAAACAATTCTTAGTGCTAATTTTCCTAGCTACCTTCATCCTCTTATGAATTATTATGTCTTAATTTCTAGCTCTACCAGAATCAAACACGTCAAGAAAATTTTAGTCAAGGTTCTCAGCGGCTCTAAGCTATGCCAATTTTTACTAGGCAAAGATTTCTCCATTGTTATTTGCAGAAAATCCCCTCCCCTTTAAATATTTTCAGATTCTATAGTAATACAAGTAATCGGCATTACAGTCCTAGACCTTAATAAGCAACACTTTGGTCTTTCAGTCCCTGGTGGCTGCCTCTGCTCAACCTACACCTCTTCATACAATGTCTTCCTTGTTCACCCTCCTGCTCTCAGACTACACATATCTGCTGACATACCCTCTGGTGCAAAAGGAAGTGGCTTGGACTTCAATCTTTTAGACCTGTGATGGAGCGCTGAAACATTCCACAGTTAATTTTCACTAAAAGTCACCTGCCTGAAAGGTGCTGAGTTAAAACAGGCTTCAAGCCAGTCCTTCATCGAGTACATAAGAGTGAAAACATTTTATGTGGCATTTGAAAAGGCTAATTTATTAAAAGGCTAAATTATTAAATGTAAAAAAATAGAGATGACAAAACGCAAGGACAACAAAACTTGGATCCACATTTTTAAAAATGTAATTCACCAAAATAGACTTCTCTACACCAAATTGTGAACATTTCTATTTTTCTAGTTCCAAAATTCCCCCAGAAAGCCAAACTGGAAAGTTCAGAGGAACTGAGACATTCAAGGTACATTGCCAGTAAAATTGCTACACATCAGAACTACACCAAGCAATACTGAAAACTGAATATTGAGTGTACAAAATTTCTGCCCAGATGCTCAGATTCTGAGTAGTTGCTCAGAATAGGCTGCTTGGAGCATCAAAAATCAGAAGACACTGAAATGGAGGAGGCAGGGGGAGCCAATGTTGCAGCTGAGTTTTCCCTAAGCTCTTCAGGGAGAAATCTTCCCTTTCCCTGGGCCAGGCTATAGTGGGAGCACAGCTCTGTGAGCCAATCCAACCAGCAGTGACAACACAGCCCAGTTGGCCTGAATGTGGCCATACTGCTGCCAAGAAAATACAAGAGCAACGATTGGAAGGGCTGATTTGTCCTGGCATGAGTCACTGGACATCATCTCCTCTCGGATGGAGCAGGCAGGAATGCTGATGTCCTCATCCCCACTCACTGCCAGGCCCTGCTGGCCCAAGCAGGTGCCCTGTCCATGCTGTGCACAACTTTCTCCAGCACAAGGACATGAACTGCTACAAATGGACCTGATTTGGAGGTATTATTTACAAGGCACCTGAACATCCTTCACATTTAAGTGAAATTATACCAAAAAGCAGTGTACAAGTTCACTCCACCTTAGGCAGGCATGCTGCATTTGCATCAGCATCACAATTCACAGACACTGAGGGTCAGGCAGCTGGAGACACACCAGCTGGAGAACAGCACCAGGACAAGTAACATGAACAGCCTAGTGCTGCTCACGTAACATCAGGCTTTGCTTAGTTTTGTTTCGAGCTTTTTTCCCCACCCTGTCTCAAAACCCTTGACATTGCTTTCTAGCTATACTAATACTTAGATAAATAAAAAGAGGCAAGGTTTCCACATGTGATGTTGAGTGTGTCATTCTTTAACAGCCCTTAATTTCATAGTTTGTACATGTTTAGATTTAAACAATTATATGCAGAGTATTTTAATATAACCAAACACAGGGTACAACAACTCCCTGAGGGTTTCCAGGTCTCCCACAATGTCAGGAGCTGTTTAATGTATCCCCACAGAACTGCAAGTCCAGAAACTTTTTTTACATTTTCACAGCAAGCAAAGGTCACCTTCATTTCACAAGTCCTAGAAACATTCTCCAAAGGAGAGGAGATAGAAATGGAAGAGGCAAGAGCATTCAAATACAAAAGAATACAAGAAAATAGATTATAAAAGAAAAAGCTGCTCTGGGGAGGCACTTGATTTTCATGGTCATTTTCAATGAAAGAAGATGTACCATGAAAAGTGCCATTGCATCTCATGTTAGGACATCAGTCTGTGCTGGAGACAGTAAGTCCCTGGCATGGGGCAATGTTTCAGCAATGATGAGAGCACATTTAAGACACAGCACAGCATTATATTTTGCAATTCATGTTGGCTGCATTTTTCTTTTGTAAATTAACATAATTTGGCTCTTTTAACATTCTTTATACTTTTCCTTCATTTAATGATTTTTCCAGAAGTGCTTAAAAACAGGGTGTTCTGAAAACTAAATTATAAAACCTGGCATATAAAGACTCAAATTCCTATAAATAGATGAATAACCCATTTTCTGGAATTCTAATCAGCTTCCACTTTTTATTTCACCTCTATTAGATGGCAATCTCAAGAGCATTTTTACAACTCCTGAATATTCATCACTGCTTTTTCCTTTAAAGTAAATCTATTGATTAACTGATTTTGTAGCTTACATCAAAGCAAAGGTCCCAGGTAAAAAAAACAATAACGTGGGTATAGAAGAGATAAAGTTTATACCTTGTAAGCTAGAAGGATGACAGAATTTCAACAGCAAATCTCAGTTTAAGAGACAAGTGTAAAGCTCTGCACCTCACTGACTCTACACTGGTGTTTAACAGTGCCATGCATCATGACCTTATACTAATATTTCTAGCAAAATCCACCTCCAGTTTTTCAGCCACTCCATGCTCCCAGAGGTACATTTTCCCAGGATGAGAAGCAGTGTTTATGTTAAATAGCTGCTCAGACTCAGGGCTGGCAAGGAGGTCCCTGCTGATAGCTGGGGCACCTGGAGAAGGCAGAGAGGATGGAGCTCTGAGGATACCAACACTGCACAGTCTCCAGAGTTTTGTCTCCCACACACCACTGTACCACGTCAGGGAGCTGAGCAGCACCAGCTCAGGGCTGAAGGCAGCACTGGGAGCCCTGTCCCATGCTCAGTTCTCAAAGCATGCACTCACCTTTTCAGTAGCAAGTCCGTGAAAATGTGAAATCGGACAAGACTTGCTCTTTGTTCATAGCCGTGTTCATACTAGAACTTACATAAAATCAAAGGGGCAAAAAGCTCTCACACAACACACACCTAAAATAACCACGCTTCAGCTGTGCCTTGGCAAAAAGCCTAGGCAGCAACAAGATCTTTCCCTTCAGCTAGCAAACAGACCACATTTTCCTTTTTCCAGGGCCCACATCCGTATAATCAACTATAGTTTTGGTATCAGCATTTATAGGTTTCATATGGTCACCCTTTATAAGCAAACCACTTCCTCAGTACAGACACAGTTAGTATATTTTTTCATTTGGCAGAGTAGCTGTGGACTGTGGGGGAGAGTAAGGAGAAACTGTAAGGGACAGAAATCAGATCTCAAAAAATCCAAGTGTGTTCCTTAACACGTGAGAGATCAAATATGCAAAAATCACAACATAGAGTGTTTCAAGCTCACTTTCTGCCTTCCTTTTCTCAGTGGAGCTATTGCAGCCACTCAGACCTTTCTGGTGGGATTTCATGTATAATTGCAAGCATTGCGTGTAGATGGACTAAAGCAGCCACCTCACTATCTTCACTACTACTAAATGGAATCTCTAGCACACCTACACACTGATGTAATATGTCCTGGTGGCTAGCTAACAGAAGCAGCCAAGGAAACCCAAGTTTCCAGCTCAGGTGAGATACTCTAGCTTCATTTTTCTTCTGATACAGAAAAAAAAAATAAAAAGAAAAAATATGCTTTGAAACAAATCAAAACTAAGGCCTCTTCCAACAGGAAAGAGGTAAAATTGTCATTTCAGTGCTTCCTTTGAAACAGGAGTTCCAGAATCCAAGACACACACTCTTCAGGCTCCAAGATAAAGACTTCCATTAAATACCACAGCTTTAAAAAAAACATAACCACAGCCCTCAGCCTGCCCTGGGATTACTGGCTTTTGCCTCTAACAGTTTACACATCAGTGTGTTGAACTGGTACTGATAAAGACATAAGTGCAAAAAAAACCAGAGCACACATTTCAGTCTGTCACTGCTCTGGCAGGGACTGACATCAACCCTTTCACCTGTCTGCTCCATCACGCAACAGCAAAATGATTTTTTGTGACACATAATAAATACCACTTTTAAAGGAAACAACCAACCACCCATCCTGAAACACCTTACCTGGCCTGTAGCAAGCAGGAGCCAGAAAAAATGAAATATCAAAAGGTCAGTCTACTGCTGGCACAATCAAACTCCCAACTCCCTCGCAGCTGGGCTGAAAAGGCATGCCCAAATCCTATATGCAGTGTATGCCTGGCAGTGCAGTTTCTTTATACGAAGAAAGCTCATGTTTGAAAATTACTCAGATTGTGGTCTTTGAGAAAAAATTGACCTAGTTTTAATTATTCATGCACTTGACTCTCAACAGGTTGGCTTTCCCAATTACAATGCCTGGGAAAGTGTATAATTCAGCCAGCCCTCAAAGAGACAGTATTTTCTGCTGGTTTGTTTCTGATTACAGCAAAAAATTCTTGTGTAGATATTTTCCACCTGTTTAATCTGTTGGTGGCATTTCATCTGTCTTTCAAAGACAGCTAATTATCATCAGCCCCTTCCATTCTAGTGAACAAGCCTTCAAATATTTTTTCCTCCACATGCCAGTAGGTCTCATGATACTGAAGAACAAAAAGCCTCAAGAAATCAGATCAGATTCAAAGGATCAGATTTTCAAATTAAGAAGCATCACCAAAAAAAAAATCAGAAATATTTTCCAAATTTGACAAACACTCATTTTCTGGGCAAAATGTGGATTCCAGAATAAACATAAAGCTCACATCTGACATAGGAGCTAGGAAGCTATTTTTTTGAAGTAAAACAATGTTCTAATATAGATTTATTATGAATATAAAACCTACAGCAAATCAACAGCTTCTGTTTTACTGGAGGACAGCATGAATATCAACAAGAGATAGCAACCATGGAGCACTGCGATGTTATACCAGCTGAAAATAAGGCTCACTCCCCTTGCTACAGAGAATTGGAATCTAAAAATACTATATATGCTATAGCCTATTATTTTAATGTAAGTTTACAGCTATTCTACTTTCTCTGAAATGTCACACTCTGCCCTGAAGTAGGCAATGAACTAGAATTCAGCATATGAAAGGCAGAAAAGTGCAGGGAAAATGCAGCACCTCTGGGTACCACTGCCCCACACAGAAAACTCAGTGTACTCAAGCTACACTTCTTTTCCCTTGTACACTGGCTTTATTTTGCAGCACTGGACCACTAAGGGAAAATGAAAAGCTGCTTTACTGTAGGATCAGCACAGCCTAAAAATATGTGAACCAGAAGGATAAAATTTATGTCTTGCAAATATTAAGAATTTATCATTACCAAGCTAGTTAAAAAAACAAACCAAACATTTGTTTTCACTATTAAATAAGGTATATTAATAATATTTTTTAAATATAAATTATTTGAAGAGATGTCATAAAGCAGAAAAGCATTTAGATGCTCTTACAAAACTTTTGCAACTTTATTCATAACCTTTAGGAACAATTTACTGTGAGCTGAGTACTAAAAGAGCTTTGATCACAGAAAATGTCTAATTAAAATTAACTGATATTTCATTAGTAAAAAAAGTTAATTACTATCATAACTAAAATAATCTGACTTAGGGAAAACAAAGAACAGATATCCTTATCACTGTGAATGAAAGCAATGTTCATTTCCAGTCAAAGACTGAGATTTTTATTCAAACATCCACTTTAACCTGTAACAGTTACAAGCAAATTTAAATGCATGAAATTTAAAAAGTAATTATATGAACCAAAAGGTGAAAAAAAAAAAAAACACCTTCTTTTGAAACCATAATAGGGCTTGGAAGTATTTTTCCAAATTGTAAATTGTGAACAGCAAAGAAGGCAGCGCACTAATGCAATGCAGATGTAAAGTTCAATTTCTTTCACACAGCACAGCAGCACATCTTAGTGCTTAGATGTGACATTTACTTTTCTGTCTTTTAATCCATCCCAGTAAACAAGCAGACATTTATCTCACAAGCCACTTTTTCAATTTCTCTGCAGGACTGTTGGGTGCATTTGTGCCTGCTGCAGGCCTGCAGAGCAGGAATTGCTTTAGCCTTGCATAGATTCTTCGCACTCATACTGCATTGAGTGCAAAAAACCTGTTCCTGAGGAAAACCTTTTTTTCCTGAGGAAAAAAAACAACAAAAAAACCCAAACAAAAATATTTTGTTTAAAAGCCCATAGACATATTGTCCAAGACATTGCTACATCTTCACCATGCTCCCCCTCCAGTAACCTGAACAAAGACAAACCAGCAGATCTAAGGTCAAAGAATTGCTCCAAGAGACATTTGCCATCATTGACTTAATAGACTCGCCAGGAAGGGCATGGATGGTGCAGGGTTCTACCTATTTAACAGTTCCTGTGAATACTGATTCACCTGCAAATTTAGATACTACCATGGATTCAGATAATAAACCAAAGTCTTGACCAGCAGTTGACATAATGCTGAAAGTAGACTTAATTACTTTTTCTTGCACTAGAGTAAGGGAGAAAAGCTGAGATCACATTTCATTACTAAAATGGAATATTTGGGATAGAAATGAAAGGGCAAATTTATCCCTTTGAAAAACCTTTGCAACCTCAAAATAATAGTCAGGTTTGTGACTGAGGCAAGTAGCATCATATTTCGGGGGCAGCCTATTTGGTATGCTCCTGTAATTACAAGTTTAAATCTATCGAGCTGGAGAAACAGTAGTAATGGTGCTCATTTCCAAAGGATCTGCATTTAAAGACTATTTTTTTTCTACTAAGTAAAATCCTTTATGAAATCATGTCCTCTATGTTTTCTTGCTTGTCCTAGTTTTCAGTATTAGAAACTACTGAAGTCCATCTACTTCAGGCACACTTATTAGCTGGGCAGACAGAGAACCTACAGCTGCAGCACACCCCTTATGCACTGAAAAACTGCTGTATTCTCCCTCCTTTCAAGCCAAAAGAGACCCTCAATCAGTGTGCAAAAATCTGTTTTAGAAGGGCAACAGGAAACCTGCAAGCTACAATAGCACAAACTAGGCAAGTCCTGCTGTCTGAATCATGAGAGCTCTCCCAGCCTTGCTTCAGCTTTCTTCTCAGCAGCCAAAAGAAACATATGCTGTTCTATGCTGAAAAGTCATTTAATTCAGCTAGTTTTGGCAAACAACGCCTCTTGAAAAATGCATTGCATTCGTTATTTGCCATCCAGTCTCTCAATTCCTTCTTCAATAATACACAAAAGCAGCATGAAGAAGCTTCACAAAAGAGAAAGGTATCACCACCAGACAGGCACAAAGGTGTGTAATGCAATCATGAAACATAAGCAGAATCAAGCTCAGCAGCACTCATTTTGTAGAAGAACTAATCCATCATTTATGATGGTTTGCTGTTAAGTGTGAGTTCTCTACAGCTCAGATAAGCTGAGCTCAGCTGAGCTGTTGCTAGATGTGCTTCATCTTTGCCTCCACACTAAGTGCAAATACAGCTCTCAAAATCACTTTTTTTTCTTTTGGCAGGCCAGAAAACAAGTACTCCTCTGTGATGGTTTGCTTGACAAGACTGCAATTTTTTCTGTGGACAGCCTCAAAGTTCTACAAAAGGTGTATTTTTCATCAGCATTAGTTTTGTGGGGCTTATTGATTGATTTCTTTTTTTTTCCAAGCTCTTTAAACATGTTTGCATATCTAATAGGAATAAAACCTAGACTCTTAAATATTATAAAACCCAATTAATTTTTTCAAGCTCTTAAAGAAGCAGGAACTACCAATAGGGAAACAGTATTAAGTGAGTTTCAGAATTTAAGGAAAAGCTGCAAATCCAAAGAAATTCTTGCTATAACTTATGCTGCTTAATAGGCAAAGATATTTAGGGTTTCAGTTCTGCCAGGACCCCAATCCAGCAAAATACTTAAGGATGCTCATATGAAACAAAATGAAAAATCTCACATGTTTGAAACCCGACACCTGCTGAAATGCTTTGCTACTTTAGGGCCAGCAAGCTCAGCACTTCTCAGACAAGCTGCTTGTGAATCTCCACTGAAATCAGCTGTGTTGTCCTTTGGCGCTTGCCTTTAACCCCACCAAACACCCCGTGGTTTGTGCATGTGCCACCTCTGGCTTGTCTCAGCACAGCTGCTGTTTCACCATTCAGATGCTTAGAGTACCAATGGTTTCTAAGGTTTTGGCACAACTCTTGAAGATATTCAAGAGAAATCTGTACAGAAACTCCCAGTATCAGCAACAATGAGTAGAACACACCCCCTAGGCAAGAGCTTAGATCCAGAACATTGTTTTAATACCTCATAGGGGATGGCTGCATAGCCCACCTACCTGTAAGCCTACATGGAAGCTGCTGTCCCTAGTAGTTCATTTGGGAGTGACACATTTTCCAGGACAGATGTGGTGTTCCTGCCTGGAGCAGCAATCCCATTCTGTCCCTGGTTCTTGTGCAGCCCAGTGAGTCACTCACACCCTGATTCTGCAAAATACACATCCAGCAGGGAAGATACAGAGCGTGTGCTTAAAGCCAAACCATTTCATTTCATGTTCTTTGTCAAATAAAGCAAGTTTCTGCCTTGTAGAAATAATCACGTCCCTTGTATTGCACTATTCCTTTATCTCCCAATAACCTCAAGCAATCTAGCTCTTGCTTGCCAGATTTTAGAGATACTAGACACACTAAAAAACCTGTATTTTCTGGACTAGATGGGGACTCATCAAGTTCAAAAATTTAATAGCTCTGAGAAAAAATTTCAGTCTATTTTATCCTCTACTGTGGGAGCATAACTCTCAGTTAAAGACCATTAGGGTAAATTGAATAACTCTAAAATGTGAAAATTTGGCCAACACATTTTTTAGACAAATTAAATACATACAGATTGTAGCTGGCAATCTATTTCCAATGACAAAGAAAGAGACACAGCAACAGGCTGTGCAGACCTTCACAGATTTCATACTAGAAACAAAATGCACAGCCACCAAGCCTTTAGCGTGTGCCTCAATGAAGAAACAGCACCAAAAATATGTGGTTGTAGGCAAAGGATGGTTTTGCAAAAGAAAACATGGATTCACATAGAAAAAATAGCACAAGTGGAGAGGATCTTGTGAACAACAAGTTGAACAAGGAACAATGAACTCACAAGTCAGGCTCAGATAAAAATTTGCTTATCATTTAGGAAAAAAAAATGAGAACAAGGATGAAAAATAAAGGCTTCTTTTGATTATATGCAAGTTTGTTTCATTCTTTATCAATATACTAAAACATCTGGGCACATGCTGTCCTGTTTTGGTAAAAAGAGGTGATGCAAGGGCTGCATAGCTGTGAGAAAAAGTGTCCAAACACATGAACACTGTGTCAGCACATGGTGGGGGTGACACAGCATGGTGGCTCACAAGCATCTGCAATTTAATCAGTCAGCTTCTGCTCCCCTATACAGAAATTACTGGCACAAATAGGTATTTTGAACACCAAAATTGAAAACGTACACTGTGATTTGAAAGCCGGGTTACTAGGAAAAAAATATGGTAGTAGCTAAGATTTTATCCCTCCTTTTAAAAAAATAAAAAAGAAAACTATTCTTTATCAAGTGAACGTACCAACTTCTTGTCAGGACAAGCAATTCATTCATCACCAAAGTTTTGTTGGACCAGGGACTGTTCCTTTGATACTGCAGTGCTAAAAAATCTACCTTGATCTAATGACACTACTGCCTATAATTTCTAGTGGCACATAAAAGGCTGAACTTGCAAGGTGCTGTTGCAGAAAAGTATAAGTTACAGCTGCATACAGTGAGACACAACAGGTTTCACACCAGTATTTTCAGCTTGTGAACCAATATTGATCAGGTCTGAATTGTGATGGATCCCTGTCAACAGAGTTGACTTGCACTGAACTTTGGCCTACTGCTCAACATTCAAACAATCTCATTGAAGATCCTTTCTGCATCACTTTTGTTACTTCAGAAGAATATTTTGGACAAACTATAAGCATCAAGAGTTTCCTCACTGTTTCCTTGCATTTTAATGCATTTGTGTACTGGCTTTGATCCATTTGCACAATATTTGAGTGATATTTAAAATCAGTGATCACAGTCCAAGGAGAGACTGCACCCACCTGCCATTAAAATCAGAGTGACATCTGGCTGCTTTTTGTTTTAAAGGGGTATGAGAATGGGGATAGCTCCTTCTTGGGCTCATTAAAGGTAATTCCCCCTCGTTCTTAGCAGCCTAAACTGAGACTAAAAGGCAGAGGAGGGCTTTGTTCACTCCCCAAACACCAAGAACTTGTACAGAAAGGCAAAATCTGATTGTTTTAGTAACACATCGAAGGTTACTGGCCTCCCTGGCACCACACTGCCTGCTCAGACAAGCAAGCTTATCAAGCAAAAAAAAACCTTTCAGATTTTAAACCAAGAGAGATTTTATCCATCCAAGATATTAGAGGGACTACAGATATTTCATAGACTCATAGAATCATCAAGGTTGGAAAGGAGCTCTAACATCATGAAGTCCAACTCTTGACCAATCACCACATCGTCAACTAAACCACAGCACTGAGTGCCACATCCAATCATCTCTTCAACCCATTCCAATTTCCAATTTCAGTGAAGAAATTCTCCTGATGTCCAACCTGAACCTCCCCTGCTGCAGCCATTTCGTCCCATCCTGTCATTATTTGCCTGAGGGAAGAGGCTGACTCCACCTCTCTTCCCAAGTGGTTGTAAAGTGCAATAACGACTCCCCTGAGCCTCCTCTTCTTCACCTCCCTCAGCCATTCCTCACAGGACTTGTGCTCCAGACCATTCACCAGCTCTGTTGCCCACATCCACAGAACTGAGTCCATTTTCACTCACTGACCATCCACCGTATTTTTATAAATATGTTAAGAAACCACTGTGCATTTAACCACTTTTCATGTAATCATGTCATTAATTGCACAAATTAAGATGCAGAGCAAATCTCTCTTTGCAAAGTATCATCAGCTTCCATGGCAATGCTTAAATGGACAACATTTAAAATAAAAGTTTTAAATTGTATCCTGTTTTTCTCCTATTAATATCTGACAGGTGCATGGACTACCAGCACTACTCAGACCACCACTGAGACAAAACACCAAGTCAGCTTTTACAAGCCCTCTATGAGTGGCTGCTTTATGTGATTTATTACAGCAGAAGCCACATAAAACTGTTGTGTGGTCTTTGGGAGAGGTGGCCTTAGGCAGTGATGCTGCAGCAGGAAGGGATTGCAGCATCACCAGATGAGAGGAGAGCCATGGAACAGACCAGGACAAGCAGCCTGAACACAAGACAGGCCTGTCCTGAACGCCAAAGGACTTTGAGGAGGAGACAAGTCTGCCTATATTAAACATGCTGCCAAACAATGATGTCAGCCAAGCTTTAGGTTTGCATTTCTCTGGGTTTTTTAAATCTCTTCTTCACCAAATCAACACTATATTGTTCAACAATAAACACAGCTGATTTCATCCTTTATGCAGAATGAAGCATTTACCAGCTGTCTCAAAGTCACGGAAGAGCAAAAAGTATTTGGCCATCCTACTACATCCAACTATCAAAGCATTACACTTACTTCTATGTTAACATGAAAGAAAAACAAACTAGCAGTGATCTTGTACTACATTTGTATAATAAACAATTAATCCACATACTTGTAAAAAGTTACTCATTAAAAAATTAACTTGCCAGATTAACTCCACACGAATAGAAAGCTGTCATACTTAAAGGCTGCAACATAATTCTCTCCCACAGCTCCTGGCAAAGGAGAGATTGACATAACTTTTCAACATCCCTAGTTAATACATTGGCAAAAGGCAGAAGAATTTATATGCCTCTCATGAAAGGTTTTGTTAAAATTGCATCTATTTTTTGCAGCACATCTTATAAATCCAAATCCATCTGCAAATATCCCTCAGCTTGCAGAGCACTGAGGTCATCAGGAGCCCAGCTCATCTGAGATCAATGATGAAATCCCTGCCTTCCCACGTGCTCTGTGTCACATGCAGATTGCACATTGCCTGAAAAAATAAATAGCAAACCCCTGACAAAAAGGCAAGGTAGGGATTTATTCTTGCTTTGCTTGTAGGTACCACATATTTGAGTTTCAACCCTAAAAATTCCAGGAAGCCAAAGGGCAAATCAGAACAAACAAATCAAGCACAGCACACTTTTTCCAGGTCTGCCACAGCCAATCTGCTCTTTTAGCAGTTCCAACAGGAAGTGGTCTCCTTGCACATTGGTTTTAAAATGTCTGAGACCATTGCCTACTTAGAAACAGTTTTTGGTGCTTCTTGTGCCCTGCATCATGTTCTCAAGTGTGCCTAAGACTAAATGAGACTTTGGGTATTCACTAGTTTATTTTTGCCACAGTCTACCTCATATTTACTTTTTCTAGATACATCTTTAAACCACTTGAGAATCAATAGCCTCAAATCTTCCCAGGAAAAAGCATGACAGTACGTGCTGTGAACTAACTTTTCCCATCAGACATTTATGAAAAGCTGGCTCCACAAGAACACTTCTCACAGAAACCCCCAAAACACACTTCCCTGCACTCACCACACCACAGTGTGTGATGTGCCACAGCCATTTCCTCCTCTTGAGGATGCACATACTTGTGGCATCTGAGATAATGCTGCAAGCATGGAGAAATGAACTTTTGAAATGGAGAAATGATAGCTTGTGCAGTAATTGCAGGCCGTCATAAATGCCAGCGTTACTTAACTGCAAGACAGAAGAAAGGCTGGCCCCAGTTTGAGGCAGTTAAACTCTACAGTAATCAAAATAAAAATAAAAAAGTCTTTGACACAAATGTACTTTTTTTGTTTTTTACTGGAAATTGTAGAGCAGCTCAGCCTCAATAGATCAGAGGTTGAGCCAGCCAAACTACAGGTCTTCCCCTCCATGAAGACCCTGGCCTGGGGCCTTTAGGCTTTCTGGGAAGGAAAGGAAGAAAAAAGAAAACTTAAAAAGAGGAACATCCACAAACTTGAAATATTCTTTTCAAAGCCACTAGCCATCAAGCAGGCACTGCAAAGGGAGGCAGGCACTGCAGAGTCAGGCATTGCTTTGCAGAGACCTGGAGCCATGACAGAGTTTGTCTGGTATTTCAGATACGATCTCATCTCCACCCATGGGCACTTTGTGTATGGAATCAAATCCGTGACAAGTAATGAACATATTGATTTGGCACATAAAGCTGCACTTCATTATTTCTCCAACATTTAGAGTTATATTTACTTATATTTAGCATATGCAACAACTAATAAAGCAATTGAGGTAGCACAGCCTAAAAGCTCAAATTATACTTTTACAACATTGTGATGGCCCAGTTGCTTCCTTCAAGCAACCCCTCTTCAGCAATATTATTCAGTTTTTGCCTTCCCATCTCCTTTTCTTCAAACCAATTACCCCTGTGCCCATCCCTTCAATTTATTTTGGAGGTACCTAGGCTGTGAGAAGGGAGAGAAAAGAGGAAAAAAAAAGTATTTTAAATTGAAAAAATCTTTATAAATCTTGAACTTATTTTTAACAAAAAAAAAAAAAAAACTTGAGGCAGTGTGAAAAACTCTTTATGTATTATCCTTTCATATGAACTTTTCTCCCCAGGCTAGTTCACTGTTGTTGTTATTAATAAAGAGTTCTAGCTCCTTACTTTTTTCCCCTTCTGCACTCCTTTCTGACACACTGTATTCACTTTTGAAAGGAATTAGGAATTCTGAGCCCTTTCCATACCTGGTGTGTTAGCTGCTACAGAGGCCTCTCATTAGTAGACTACATAAATGGTACTTGAAGCCATAATAGTGCAAAACAATTTTCTAAAGGAATTATTTATTCATGTAATAAGAAGTGCCGTACTCGTTTTCCATAGAAATACATCTGATTAATTTAATTTTTCTATTTTGAAAGCCCATTAAGCTGAAGTCTGCCTTTGTATAATATTGTGAATCTCTGTACCGTTTTGTCAAAGTTTTCGTTTGGTTTATAATAAGTTTTACTTACCATTATTTTTTGATGTAGTTTGTTGTATTTAGGTTTTGAGAATGACAGGTAAAATTCTGCTGAAAATGGAAACATATAATGAGACTTCCTATCTGGGTCCAGAAAAATGCAAGATTCAAGAGAAAAGCCAAAATTATCTCAAGCTATTAAGTGTAAGAGCTGTTGATTAGGATCATAAAGGCAGAAACCATGAAGGGGAACTCAAGGTATAGTGAACCTGATTAAATCTCAAACTATTCTTCTGTCTGTCCTTGAGGCATGATTGCCAGCTTCTGCACAGAAATCACTCCAAATCTGCCACCAGGTTCTTGTGAAATAACCCCACTCTAGGCAAATGCACACCTTATTCAGATGGCATGTTTATCCCTGGAAACCACCGAGGAACCATGACAAAGAAAATAATATTCTTGAATCCAGTGATGTGATCTGGGTCACGTTTTGCCACCAGGTCATTTTTCTGTGCATGCAGGGTTTTAGTGGGGTGTGGAACAGAGCAGTAGCCCATGAGCTCTGGCACTGCTCTTGAGCACTGCACAGTGGGCACCAGCACTCTCACCAAAAGTTATCATTCAAAAGAGACATGAATAGTGTTGCCCTTATGCAGTTTAGGAGAAGGATCATTTTTAGAAAGCAATTTATAGGATTCTAAAGTCCCACTGTTCCTTTCACCTCAAGAACGAGGCTTTTGCTTTTTTATTTTTTGTCCTCAAATAGCTCCCTATAGACTATTGAATGAAGCTACTTCATAATGAAATTAAATTCCTCTCTCATCTGTTAGTGCAGAACACACTGCACTAATCTCATCTATTAGTAACAGAACTAATACAGTAGTACAGTACTCTCTCATCTATTAGTAACAGAACACAATCCTTAGCACCCAGCGAGCAGCCTTCCGCCTCTGACTTTAGTTTGGACAAGAACCTGTACTGCAACCACAACATTTCTGTCAATCTTCATCAAACTTCACCTTGATTGTTACCATGCTCAAACCAGCATTAAAATTAAGGTGGTGGTTTGACTTCCACTCATCACCATGAGGGGAATATGGAGGATCCAGAAGCATTAGAAATTTAAATTATCAAACTGAAAGAACTGCAACACCACTGTCCTCCCTATTTTTTGTATTTGCCCAATTTTTGTTTAAAAATGATGCAGCAGTGGCACACTCATAACTGTGACCAACAACTCTTTTGCCACTTTTATCCTTTATTAGCAACACTAACAGGTGAGCAAAGGACTTCATAGTAGTCCTGGTAATTTACAACATTTACTCTCTCTGCTTTCACATCCACACAAAACCCTCTCCATGACACTCAGACTGAGACAACAACTCTATTTTTGTCACATTGCCACCCTTCAAACCAGCCAGACACTTCCCAGCACTACAATTTACTTTCGCATCATGTTGGACCTGCGTGGAGCACCCAGGCCTCTTTCAGCATTGACCTTTCTGCAACATGTGCTGGGTCCTGCAGGCTATTGTGAAAATAATTGTATAAATCACAGCTTTTGCTGGAGATTAACAGATCCAACAGGAGATAATCTCAGCTGTACACAGCTGTTCCAAAGGTCTCAATGGGAAGTTGTACTCTTCTTTGGATCAACACACAATGAGGGCTTGGGGATCATTTTAGAGACAGAAAAAGAAAGCAGACCTAAGGGGTTTAAAAGAAGGAAGGGGTGAAGAGGACAGATTTATACACTCAGAAGAATACTAGCTCCAAATTATTTACTAAGGAATTTACACATCTGCTGTTTGACTGAAACAGGTTCTCACAGGTGCTGGCTGTATTAATCCTGACACACACTTGGGAACACATTTTCCACTCACACTGTAACTATGAGCCAAGCTTCTTTTTTCATACTCCATTCTCCCCTAAAAATAAACCCAGCTAACATGCACAACTATTTCTAGTTGAGCAGGAAAAAATATTAATTAACAAGTCACCCCACCTTCAAAAGCACAGAAAACCAACTGCTAAGCGGGAATCAATGCAAATATTCATGCCTAGTTATGACAAGAGTCATTTATTACAAGCTCGGTTGCAGCTTGTAAATGCAGAGCTAGGTTTGCACATATAGTACATAATCACAATTTTCTCTCCAAATCCTGAGTTTCACAGGCAGTTAATTGCCTCTCCATTTGTAGAGGGGAAAAAAATAGCAATGAAAACTTAGAGAACACTTTACCAGGAAGCATATTTAAGATTTATCCCAGCTTCAAACACATTACTAATTTCAAAGTGACACTGGATTAAAAAAGCAGTGATTTAGATTTCCTCACAAAATAAGCCAATGTTGAGCGTCCAGCCAGCTGAGGCTTGGTTTTGTTTCTTTTCCTGTGGTAACTCATTTCCCAAGAGCTCTACTCCTTTGCACAGGTGGTGCCTCTGCAGCAGGGCACCCAGGGCCATCACACTCAGAGATTGCTATGGATTCCTACCTACAGCATTTTTTTGAGGAATACAGTTAGGAAAGGGAAATGCAGCCCTAATGTTACTAAGCCAGTTAATCCTTAACATATGGAACAGAGAAAGGCAGTTTTCTGGCCAGGAAAGCTTTCTCACTACTGGCTTGTAGAAAGACTAATGTGAATTATGAGAATACGGTGGTGTTCCAGCCAAAAACAAGGAGAATATTTTAAATGAGACAGTTTGAGGATGCTGATGTTTTAAATCTGCTCCTCCAAGGTGTTTCTTTAACATCCAAGATTACATGGCCTTAAACTCACATCTGGATCACAAGTTGCTGAGAAGAACACCTATATTTTTTATTAATTCATGCAGGCAGACTACAAATAGTAAATGCCTACATCTGGGACAGAGCAATAGATAGGCTCACTGTGTGAAAAAAGTGCTATATCACATCAAAATGGGCTTCTTGTTCTAGGATAGAAACTGTCACTTGGACAGGCTCTAAGTAATATAAAGCTCAGAAGGAGTCTAAGTCCATAAATCACAATTTGATTAAACATCAACAAGTCTTCAGTGGCCCAGTTTCAGTACTCTCAGAGCATACTGAATTAATTGCCTTCAGAGCCCAGTAGCTACACAAGGAATCATATCACTTTTCTAATTAGCAACTGTTCTCACATCCACAGGGAGTGACATGGACCAAGTTTTACCAAAGATAAAAGGTCTAAACTACGTTTTGAATTGTGTGCTGCCTATTTTCCAGCAAGGAACTACACCAAGTCTAAGAATTCCTTGACTTCCCTTACATGATGAGATCTAACAATTGAAGAATCTATTTTGTTTTTCTAGGTTTACATCCAAGTAGCACATGCTGAAAGACATCTGTTGCTTACACATTTTTCAGGCTGATTATCTGTTGTTGGCTGCATATATAAGTTTGTATAGTCATACAATTACACACACATTTTTACTTAAAATAAATTCAGTCCTAGACCTTTTGAAAATGAAGCTACCCTTTTTTTAAATATATAGAAAGTTTTGGCTCATTACCCAGTACCACTTCCCACCTGGGCAGCAGCTTGAACAGACAATGATTCTGTGGCCTCCAGTTTCATTCACTTGAAAAGCCACAAACTTCAGCTGTTGTTGAGAAAGTCGATTATTCAAAGCTGTGTGGCTCAAAGCTGTGGGTACTTTGTTCAAGGTGCAGTATTGCTATGGCCAGAAGTTTTGGGAAGGGGGGAGGTCTAAAAATTAGGCAGCCCCCTTTTGTAGTTGTTTGAAGTAGACCAAGTGGGGCAAAAAAAACCAAACAAACTGCTATTAGATATCAGATTCACCACTCTCTGCAAGTCATAGCCTGAGGAACACATCCAGGAAAAAAATCTAACACAAAATCTGAACAAATAAAGTCAGCACACTCTCTTTGCAGTTTGTTTAATGCAGAGCAGGGCCAAGCACAGAGTTCTAGATTTGAGCTTTCTAAGGGCTTTCCCCACACATGGGAACACACAGAGAAACCAGATGTATATTTGTCATACATACACAGGTTCAAAGCTCACTCAGGCTGAGGGATGGCATATTGGACATATAAGTCGATTTAAATATCCTGAAATCATTCTCAGATATCTACTTCAGTTACACCAAACACTTAGTTTATAGGGTGCTAACAAAGAAAGATTTTGGCCCTAAGCTTTCAGTCTATGCAGATCATGAGACAAGGACAAATTAAATGCCCAGAGGAACAAGAGGCAAGTTGCCCTCCCCGCTTCTGCAGCCAGGAAGGAGAAAGGATCATCTCCAGGGCAGAGCTTGGGCAGCCTCCTGTAACATGCACTGAGCAGCTGGCTGTCCCTGAGCCCCTCTTGCCAAGGAAACAGCAGTGACAGGAGAAGTTTGAAGAGCCCCTGGGAGGTTGCCCACAGGGAGGGCAGAGCCTGTGGGATATTGCTGCAGTGCTGTGGAGGTACCTCCAAACAATCCTGAGCAAAAGGCTCTGAGATGTGATGAGGAGCATGGCCAAGCAGCCTCACCTTCCTCAGAAGGGGAACTCCTTCATAGAGCCTAACTGCAGGGCCAGGGGGTAGCATTTCATCCTCTGACTCCACATTCAGGCCTCTTTTCAGCTTCACAATCCCCACCACAAATCCCCAGAGCAGCCATACTTACACAACCTCCAGGTTCAGGGGAAAAAACCATGGCCTTCCTCTGGCGCGCCGGAGCTGCCACTTGCTTTTCCTGTCCCAAGGTGCTCTCCTGTGGTGGTCAGCCAGTGACATGCACTGATTTCAGATTTGTCAAACACCATTTAAAACCTGTGCTCCACAAGCTGCTGAATTCAGACATCAGCTACAGTGTGAAAGGCACAAAAACGCAGTGCTCCCCTTCACTTCCACTCTCAAATACTTTCCATGCTTGGCAGTGTAAATAGAACCTGTGCAAGCTGGTGGAGGGGCACAGGTTGTGCTTGTTAGCACCAAAAAGCAGTGGAAGGGGAGCAATAAACAAACAGCTGCGACACAGAAAAGCTTTCCTGCTTGTCAATGGCAAAACTCCCAACAAGAAGCAGTGCTGCACCCTGCATCGGCAGCTGACAGCTCTGTGTAACAATCTTACTTTTCCTGTGTCTTCCTGCGCAGCTTTCTAAAGGCAAGAAGCTACCAGAGTGTTCCTCACCAGGCGTGTCCCTTCTCCTCTGGCTGGAAACACAAGAAAATTCTTTGTGCTCAGACCCCGCGCTGGAACTCTGATCACGTTTCAGCACAGCTGATAAATAAAGAAAAGCCTTACATGGCAGTCTTCATTCAAGACTCTTAAATCTGCAGCTTCAAATCCGCTTTATGCACTTTCAGTCACGTCAAAGTAAAACACTTTCCCCTAGGAAAAAAAACTGAGGGTGGTAGAAAAAGCCACTGGGTTCTCCTGGCCCATTTAGCAAAGGGAACATTTACTTTCTGTTTGGTGTGAAGTGACAGCTGGCTTATTAGAACTGACACTGATCCTCCCGAGAGGATTTCAGTCACGCAGGTGAAGGTCAACACGGCAAAGGGATAAAGTGAAGAGAGGAAGGAAGCCACTTCCTCCTAAGGACGGAAATTAGCTAACAGAAAAGCTGTTACTAAAGCTGGCTGGAAATACACTGCTTGCAATAAGTTTTGTTCTCAAGAAATGTTCCAAGACACTTTTTGAATGTAAGTTTTTATCACTTTTAGTCACCAGCTGGGTGTGCTGCAGTCAGGACCCCAGTGAGGTTTCCACCTGCAGTAAGGGCTCAGCAAGCACAGCTTGCACCCTGTTGCTGTCTGACTGATGCAGCACCAAAGGCAACACCTGGAACATCCTCATTTATTAATCATACATCACTTTGGACACATGTGAAGAGGATAATTAACACGGGATGATATATTTTAGAGCAAATAAGACAACAGACACAGGTATACTGCCTGGGTGAGTTTTAACTCCTGCACCAGGCAGGCACAGCTGGCTACAGAGCTCCATGAGTTCTCTGGCTCCCTCAGCAGACCTTCAGCAGGCCAGAGGAATAAAGAATTTAGCCAAGGCATGACCAGCTTTTGTCAAGGTTTCTTCAGCACTCCTGCTTTTGCTTCTCTGGGTCTAGCCCTGGAAATCACCTCCCTGCAGCGCCAGGACCTTGGCAGCTGCTGCCCCACTCCAAAACCTGGAGAAGGAAGATTTCATCTTCGCAAGGGGGGAGACAGAGCTGGTGAGAGAGGGTGTATCTGGTGTATAGCTACAGAAAAAAATGGGGTTTAAACCCAGGCCAGAGCCAGAATTCCTGCCTCAGACAAGTTGCACTGTCTTTTTGTGTGCAAACCCCTAATGGGAGACAGGGGTGGTGCCCAGCTGGTCTGATTTTTATTCCTTTTCATGTTTGCTCTGCTGAAATTACAGCAGTGAAACATTTTCACTAACCCTGCTCTGCTGCACTGAGTAGGGCAGCATCTCTGTGTCCCAGCTAACACACTCAGACAAATCAAGCATGTGGGAGCTGCTCCCCAGGGACCTGACCTGGACAGCCTGACAGCCTGGCACGGGCAGTGCAGGATGGCTCTCAGCCACCTGGGACTGTGCTCCAGCTCAAAGCCAGGCTTGGCTTTTTTGAGAATGCTTGAACTAGGCCAATACCAAATTACTTTGTTGTGAGCTGTTCCTTGGGAGCCGCCACAGCCTGTGGGTTTGTTACAGCTTTCACAATTGAAGAGAGCAGAAAACAGCAGAAAGCACAAAGTCCACTCAGTCAGCACAGCCTCCTCTGGAAAACTCTCACTGAATATTTCAACTCACTTCCAGAACTGGCTTTAACTCCTTCCTAACCAAGAACACAAAAAGCATCAGAACTCTCAGTGATGCACCACCATTTTGGCTTTCCCTAACAATTTTGGAAGTCAGTGAGTTGGCGTTGCAGGGGGAGGTCACTAGATTAATCTGACAGGTACCAGCACCTCTGGTTTTATTCTCATCCCTCTCCAGCCATGCTTGTATGATACAAGTTCACAGATTTTATTATAATTTCATGTATATATGGCTTAGTTAAAATTATGAGGGCTTTTCCTGGTCAGAGACAAATTAATGTGGCTCTACTGACTACACTGGGACTCTGCCAGGGTGCAGTCTGGAGATGTGAGGATATCAAAACAGCATCATTTCTCTAGAAGTAGCTTTTCCCAGGTCTCTCTTAGATCTGAAAAAAAAAAATCTCAGTAACTTTGAATTATTGCAATTTTGATAAGTTGGAATTCTAGTATCAGAAGTTTTCATGTGAAGCTCCATGTGACAGATCTCAGGACCACCAAATCAAGATTTTTGTCCCTTGAGCCAACTGAGGACAAAGGTGCAAAAATAAGCATGTTTGAGAAGTAAATTTGATTCCACAGGTTTTTCCTGTATAACAGGAGAGCTGGGCAGATTTAAATTCACACAATGTTCTAAATTTCCTAGATGACTTAGAGTGGCACAGAACAAGTGTGTTATCCCAATATGTCTCAACTTTCCCAGAAAAATATGAGTGAGAAATCCATCTTTCCAATTCTCAGTCCTCATGAGAGCAACTGAATTTCAAGGATACTCAGAAATATGCAAAGCAAGGCAGGATCTGAGAAGTTTGGCTTAGCCCTGAATTTTTGCAGAGTCCCAGTGACCTACTCCAGTTTCAATCAATAGTTTCAATTCTGAGGCTCTGGATAATACCCTTCCATCTCCATGGAAGACCCCAAGGAATACTTATAGGTAATCAAATACATTCCTTGGCTCTATAGAATTTCTATGAAATACCACTTGCATACTATATATATATATTTAGATTATATAGAGCACACACTCAAAGAACATTGGAGGTAGAAATGAACTAATAGCTAGCTCTAATCTCTTTTAAAGATCACAAGCCTGCTAAAATGTTTTCAAGCACGAGCCTACCCAAAAGCTGTGGATCTCTTGCCTTCTGCCAGGATCACAGCACCGGATGCTTTCCCTCCCTGTGGAGTTTCACCTGCAGAAGTTCAGGCCTTCCTAGGGCTTTTTCTTTGGAATCTGAAGTCTGTGGAATGAATGTCTTTCACCAGACCACCTGCCCCCTGCTTCCCACCCTGTGGACCTCTGCAGATGGAAGGTTGGAGTCCAGGAAGCACAGAGGGCCACAGCAGGGAAAGAACTGAGCTGCTGGACTTGTAACCAAACACAATCAGTTTACAAGCCCAATTAGAAAAGTCATGGTTAATCTCCACTTGGGAGGGAGGCAGACAGGCTGAAGCAAAGAAGAAATCGTGTTTAAGAGATAAGAACAACGATATCTAATCCCAGATGAAGTCCTTCCCTTTGTGCTTAGCAACTTCAGTTGCTCCACTGGGTACTCTGTGCAGCTCTCCCAAACCAATCCAGCTTTCATCTCATGACCTGCTTTACCCAGAGACTCTTCCAGTAATCAGGAAGTGGGCACCAGTACACCCTCTGAATTTCTTTTTGGACAGCACTGCTGCCTACCTGACACTCTCAGAGACCCCTACAAAAGGCTAAGACACCCCCTACACCCCAAAACATTTCCATATGGACCGGTGCCATGTGTTTCATGGCCCATGAAGAGCAGGTAGCTACCTGGGGAGATGACTGAAGAATGAAGAATGGAGTTAATTGGGCCAGGTACACAGGAGGCAAAAGAAGTTTGGCAGGCAGTCGCTCACGCCACTCTAGCTGATTATCCTGGTAGTAAACCCTTCACTCTGTGACCACATTTGCTTTCCAGGCCCAGGAAAATCTGTGCTTCCTCCTGTGTTCATTAAGTTGGTATGAGGACTGGTACACAACTGCTGCAGGAAAAAAAAGAGCTTTCCATGGCTGTGCCATCCCATGTGTGCCTTTCCAGCAACCTGCTTCAAGCCCGTTGTGTTTCCCCTTTGATCACCAGAACTTTCTGCCAGAAATGACACATTAAGTATTTGGCATTCAAGAAAATAAATAAAAAAGGTCAATTGGTAAAAAACATGTCCACACACAGAATGGCAGTCCAAAGAAACCAGGAGCAATGTCAGTGCCCTTTGGAAAAAAATCACACAGGCCAAAAGGATGACTGCCAAAAAATACTAATTTCTTTTATTAGGCAGTGTAGGTCTTAACCCCATTTTCCTTAATGCTTTAATACACGTTTTACCTCATATGACACAGATGAAAATTTAAAGCCACCTTAAAAAGTACAAGGGTGTATAAAAGAAGCAAAGAAACACTTGGATTTCCTCTTTACCAAAGCACAGGAGACAAACCTTTGCTTGTTACAGATAGTAAAATGCTAAAAATGTATAATCCATTTTTCAGTCTTCCAAGTGTTCTCCCTACATACAGCCCTGTAGACCTATCAAACCCATAAAATATTTCATTTTTATCTCTTTCTACACATGCAGCACAATTTCAACATCCAACACAGTGTACATTGTTCTTGGTGAGATTTTCAGGAAACAAATTAAAATCCAACTGTCCAAGGACTGGCATCCTGCAACATAAAACTGCAAACATTTTTGAAGTAAATACTATATTCTTGTGTCAATCAGCTCCAGTGACTGCCATCATACATATTTACCCATAGGCATAGGTTTCTGGAATATCAAACCCCAGACAGGTGGGGGATTTTACACAATATTATGAAAATTAAATTAGAATTGATGCTATTCTAGTATCTATCAGCCTTGCCTTTAAACTACATGCTTCATTTAGTTAAAGAGAGGAAGGAGAGAAAAAGCAGGGAACAAAAAGGTTTCCATGAAAATGGCCCTGTTTTAGGAGGAACCTGGTTACATCTGTCTTTTTACTGACAACACACTTCCCCTCCCTACCTGGACATAAACCACTTTAAACGAAAAAACTATAGATATACCATTACAGCCTTTTTTCAGTCTGTCTGTAGAAACTGCCACATGTGCAACTGAGAAAAAGTACCTAACTCAGTAATAGCTTTCCCTTTCCAAGAGGAAATATTTGCCTCAGCATATGCCAGGTTTAGAAATACAGACAAAGTTCCTAAAGGCTGAGCTATATTCGCTTTCCACAGACATCAGATGAGACCTTTCACATAAAATGAAGGTATGGTTCAAAATAGAGTAGCAACACAGAAAGGAATGCTGAGATACAGGAACACAAGCCCTGAACAGCAACAGAAATCATTCAAAAAAGCTGTGTTATCACATACACATTCACCTCCTGTCTTACATCCAAAGTGTATGAAAGTTCCAGTCCAAAATGCATTGACAGAAAAAGTTGCTCAACTGCTTAAACTTCACATTTAACATGCTCACTGCTCTTGCAAAGTGCCTGTATGGATTTAATCTCACAGACACCTCAGTAGACTATGAACAGATATCATCACCCAACAGCCATTACCATTTGCCCTCATTTTCTTGCTGTATACCAACAAATACCCTTTTTCTGCTTTTCCAACTGAAGCAGCCAATTACCTGCTGTGCTTTATAAGCTCCCATCCACATTCCCCAGGATAATATGTCGTGTTGTGCAGCACAGCGAGGAGAGCTCGCTCAGATGCAAAATAATTCCCAACTTACTCTAGTAAAGTCCCTCCACTGCATTTGCAGGCTGAGCTGTGTGTTAACTGTATTTATTCACCACTGAAAGACCACACTTTACAGTTATAACCCTGGCAAATACTGAGCATTTAAATAATTCTGCTTTTCCTTATCTGCACAAAGGGGTTTTATTTCTCTACCACAGCTGTACACAAAAGAATAGAGTGCCATTTCAACCCAAAATTCTCTGAAGTTACTACTTACCAGCTTGTGATTATATATTCAGCAAGCCCGAAGAGCTGAAAAGATTTTGTTGCAGAAGACAAAAGTTACAAAAAAGCAGGCAGAATCAACAAAAATGAAGGGAAACTAGCATAAATCCTCTCTTCATTCATCTACTTAAATGTTCCTGAAGACTAAAAAGGACCTTAAAGAAAGAGCTCTCAGCAAAGACTACATCCTCTTGTCAGTCAAACCCTGCATAGTTTCAGCTAGGCATCCGTCCAAAAAGACATGGAATTATTCTATTTTTGTCTCCCAATGCAAGTGGAAACATTTTTACAGATTTGTGGTGAGGATTTCAATTTTTGTAGTGGTCAGCTAGTAGAGGAATGTAATTAAAGACCCTGATAAATGTAAGATAGTCCAGAAAGGAGGAACTGGATAAATCTGGAGATAAATAACAATTCTATTATAATACAGTCTGATATAAAAACACATTAAAAACTTTCAACAAAGTTAAAAATCCAGATGTGGTTTAGTGGAAGAAAGTTGCAAAAACCTTTTCTTTTAAAAGAGAATGGTTGTCAGTAGTGGGACACCTACACAGTTTCAACAAGTGTAGGCTGATATTTTTGAATCAAATAATTTTAGTAAAAAAATGTGATGATATTATGCAGAGCACTAAAAGTTTGGTTTACCACCCATGTTTGGTATGTTACTGGTTTTACACAACACAGGTGTTTCCTGAGAAATACTTTGTATGTTGCCTGTTGCTGTCTTACAAAATAAACTTTCCAAACTTCTGGTTTTGTAAAGTAGGAAAATACTTTGGAAATTATGTTTGGCTTCTATTGCATTTAATTTTTGCTCCTATTCTATCAGTAAGAAAGTATGGCCATTTCCCCTGTACATTCAGTCTGGAAGCTGACTCTGAAACTCAGTGTACGTCATTGCTGGTCTGTGGAGCTCTTCAGATCTGAGGCTTCCCTCAGAAGGGAAGCTTTTAGTTCAATTTCCCAAAACTCTGTCATCATTGAAGGGTATGAACTTTTGTCCTTGCTGCCTTCTCCTCTCTGCTCCAACTTCCTCTGCTCCCAGCTTTCATTGTGCCTTTCACAGTGGCTGCTATTCTGCTCTCATCCATCCTCCCCTGGCATGCTCCATCACTGCCCTTTTCCACTATGCACTCATTTTCATTTCTCTTTGCAGCTCTGAGTCCCTGCCTCCAGGTCCTGCCCAGCCTCACTCTTAGGCCATCTCCAGCCACTGCAGCCTGCTGGGCTACCTTCCACACTGCTCCTAAAGCTGTAGAAATCTCCCTCCTGATTTAGTCCAAGAAGCGAGTTGGTCCTGGCTGTCATCATCCCTCAGGTCAAAGCCTTCATCCACATGCACTAGAAGACATGAGAGAACTCTAAGTTGGAGGGTTGCAAGGAACAAACAATACATATTTTAACAGAGAAGAAAAGAATTTGTTGTCCCCCTGTTCCCTGGTTCTTAACTTACATGTTGCTTTTTTGCTTGGATTTTTCACGTTCCTTTACAGTGTAAATGTCCTTGGGGTAGGAATGTTCTCACACTACATTTTGAATTAGTCTCTGAAGCAGCAGAATCCAGTCTTTTCACATTGCAAAGCAAACATGAAATAAGCTTTCTTTTAACTTCTTGCTACTTATTATCTTCTTCCTCAAACCACAGCTCTTCTGAGATGCAGCTGTCCACTAACTGTACAGATTTGTTTTAGTTTTAGGGATGAAAAAGAGAGTTTAAAAAAACCCTGTGTAGATGGGTGCACATTGTAGATTGCTGCCCACACATTACTACAAATGACAGTGAGCTACTAAAGCTTCAGCAGGACAATGAAGTTCCTTCCTTTTGGAACCTCTCAGGCACATGCCAGTGCTGGTTTCTCTAACCAGGAACATGACATGCTGTTGTTCCATTCTTGACTTCTCATGTTTGCTGAGAGTGGAACAAGAAAATGTGACAGAGAGGAGCACAAGCTGGAGCACAGGGGTGCAGAAGAAGGCCAAAATGAGCCCCAAACGCCAAGGAGCAGTTCTGCTTGGATTACATCTGGGAAGGCAGGATAAGGACAAGGCAGGACTGTCTCTATTAAACTTGTTAGCCCTTTTCTTGTTGACATAGGAGTGGAATTTCTCCATTTACTCCTTTCCTACAGGATACCTGGAAACCCTTCACTGGTGATGTGTAGAGAAGCATTTACCTCAGGGAGTGCCACAGAGGTACCCAGGAAGCCACAAACTTTCTTCAGCCTCATTTTTACCTCAGACTTTATGAATAAGCACAGCTTCATCCATTCCATGTCCTGCAAGCCTGCCCATATCTGCTCTGGCACCTACAGATGGACTCTTCCCAGTCCTCTTCTTCCAGGATTCCATCTGACTCCAACCTTTAGTTCAATCCCCTGCCATCCTCTCCCACAGTAAAACTGTGGCTGTTTTTACAGCTTGCTCCTTCCTGGGCAGCCTTCCCCTCCAGCCCCCTGTGATTGTGCTGGGCAGAGCAATCTAGTCCTTGCATCCACAGCAGCTCCACATGGGGAGAGGACAGTGCCTCTCTACCTGGGCCAGCACAGAGGGTTTGATTTTAATACTGCTT
Source organism: Irena cyanogastra (assembly GCA_013397155.1). Lineage (NCBI taxonomy): Eukaryota > Metazoa > Chordata > Aves > Passeriformes > Irenidae > Irena > Irena cyanogastra. The sequence goes on along the minus strand of VWZV01012162.1, from coordinate 72,492 downwards.
GCCCCAGTGTGCCAGTCGTCTAGAGGATGAATACTGCTTTTAAGATGAGCAAAATACTATAATTTAGAGATTTTGCAATTTACCAAAAGAATGTGAATTATGTGCTCAGAGCAGCTCCTAAGTAATAAAAGACTTGTGGTGACACAACCTAGAAAGGAAGGCTCTCAAACCTGATGTCCCTCACAGCAGGGAAAGGCTGCCAGCATTCCCATGCCTTCTCTCTGCAGTGGAGAACCCAAACAGACACCTGGCACTGATGCAGATCACTGCTAACCTCCACCACCTGCTGTTGAATACAATTCCCAATCATTCTGATATCCAAAATACAGGAAAATCATCAAGGTTTTGCGTTGTTAATGTCTAATTAACGTCACATTTCTTGCTGGTTGGCCATCAGCCACTGTTACACTAGTATGACATTGACTTTTAAAATGGAGGTGTTTTATGGCACTGATTGCTTCACTGTCTTGTTCTAAAATTGCCTGGTCTCCAAAATCCATCCATTTTAAAGAATTCCTAAGAGGGGAAAAGCACTGGATTAAGATTGCTGTTCCATCATTGGTCAGAGCGTTAATTTCCTTCCTGTGATACCAGGCTGCTTATCATCTTTGACAACACACTTAATTGCTGTTACAACCCCCACAGCTTTTTCATAGGTGCTGTCAAGATTATTTTAATTAAAATAATATCTATTCAGAGGTTAATGAAAATAGGGAGAAAAAATCCAGCAGGAATTTGTCATTTGCCACACTTCATTCCCCAGGATTCATGTGAGACCAAGTGGGACAAGGGAAACACCCCTGCATGGCTTCCACAAATACATGGCTCCGTCTCACTCTGTCATGCAGATCCAGCACACTTTCCACAGAGAAACCATCAAAGTCCTTGTTACTCTCTTCAGAAACACCAATCACCATGGGGCATGTTAAATCTCCTTCAGTAAGTCATATGCTACTTTGATAGCACCATAGACATAACCTGGGGCCACCTGTACTTTTTCAAAGATGAGATCATTTGGTATCAGAAATGCATTTCTTTTTATACATTTTAAAACCAAATAAACAATACCACATGTGGGAATCCCATGCTTCCAACAATAAATGCACTGAGAACATAATACATTTCCTCAATACAACTTTTTATTTTTAAAGCAGACTAAAATCCACTTTAAATAAAATCTGCATATAATTAAACAAATCAATACCTATTTCTCTTTTTTTTTTTCAGCTAGCAGCCCTCACTTAGTGCTAAATTCTATCTCTGCAAACTGCTAATCTAACAAATTACAGGTTTTCAGTCAAACCAGCACATTTTGTTCGCTGTTTATGGTTATAGTCCACAGACTCTGGAGGCTGTTTCAGTAAAGTTTCTGGAATTGACACTCATGAGTGTAGAGCTCACTGGCTCCTCCATTCTAAATAAAATTTCCAAGCTGCTGGTGTATCTTTGTGTCACATCAGTCACCTTCTGCAGCTCAAAGCAGTGCCTTTGGGGGAGGCTGGTCATAATTCCAGGCTCCTCTTCTAGCTCAGCCCCTTGTTTGCTCTGTGGTCTCATTTTCTGTCCCAAGATAAAGCCACTACTGCTTTTTATCTGGAAAAATGGTCACCTCCCCAGCTAACACCTGTTCCCACTGAGGAGAAACTGCCAAGTCCACATCTCTGCCCAGACAGCACAACTAGCAGAGGTTGTTTTCCCACGGCTTTCTATGCTGTTTATTAAACTTTCTATTCTCGATTCCTTGCCATGTGCCATATTACACCCATTATGGCTCCCCTGCTTCCTTCTAAGCTCATTTCCAGATGACAGGCAGTTCCTGAAAAAAAAAAAAAAAAAGCCAAGAGCAGATAATTCCTCACTTTTCCCCTAGTTGGAAACCAATTTTGATACAACTTGTAGACACTTAGTACGTATGCCAGGTTGGAATTCTTCAGACCTTCCTGGTTACACAGCTGTCAGGTGTGTCACTCCCTCCTGAGAAGTCACCATCCCAGTGTGAGGGTACTGAGGACAGCTGACAAAAACTCGTTCTCCACACTCTGGAGAGCAGAATGCTGCAGCATAACACAGCACAGCTGGTGGAAACCTCTTATGGATTTGGTGTTGTGTTACGTACCGCTCAGGCAAAAAACATACAGTTGTTTAAAAAATTATGTATGAGGTTTTTTTTAAAAAAACTCCTAAAAAACCCTGGGAAACTGTTGGAACCCAGGGCACAGGGAATGTTTCTCTGTCTGTTCTGACAAGCCCTGATTCTCAGGAAAGCACTGCCTTTAACCTTCACCCATGAAGAAGGCTTCCTAAGCTTTAGGATGGAGTAGAATCTGTGAGTATGTAGAGTAGATGGTAGCATAGTTATCACAGGGTGAAAAATTTTAAGTTTTTAATATAGAAGTAGATAGAAGACAAAATAAAAGATTTTAGACATTGTCCTACCTCCTTCTTCATCTACTCCATTTTCTGCAGTGTTAGTAACATTAAGTAATTAGCTAAAAAAATTAACAAGTGTTGCATGTTAGACAATTAGTTAGTTATTAGTAAAAAAGTAGAAATAAAATACGTTTTTAGAATTAATTAGACAAGATAGCGCTAAAAAACCTTAGAACTATACATCTTATAACCTTTTTCACTGTGTTCCTCACCACACTAAACCTAATACAAACAGCATAAAAAAATTTTAATAAAATAAAGAATAAACAACAACCTAAAAACGAAAAAAAAAATAATCCCATTTATCTCTTAATTCAAACACAAAACTTTTATTAAAAATCTTCCCACTCAAAAAACCCAAGAAAAAAACTTTTCACATGAAACAAACTGGAAGGAATCCCTTATGAGGTCAACATTGCTGCTCTTCATCAAGGGGAGAGAGAAAACCAAGGGTCTACTGCAAATAAGGAAAAATCTGTCTGCACAGGCAGTGTCAGAGAGATTTTCTTGGCCAAAAAACTGCCTCACACTCCATGTGAACACGTCATATTCCCCCCATCCTGTCTGCAAGCATGTGTTGTTCTGTTAAAGGGAACTCCTTCTAACATAAAGTTGCCAAACATAAATCAGCCTTGAATAGGAATAATTAGAGTAAGTCAGAAGATTAAAACCATGGGAACAAACTGAAATATACAATAACTCCTCTGTAGCTGTGATTTTCTGCGGGGGAGGCAGAGGATTCTTGTTCTCCCTCACACTCCATCGGGGCATTTTCTGGTGAAGAGGCAGCATTGTCACTCTCTCTCAGATTTCCTCATGCCTTTTTTGTGACCATGATGATGCCTCAAAGCCTTTTCTATTAGCCTTTCCCATTATTAACCTTCCTTAGCTCATAACAGTTCATATGCTTTCTGCTGTGAGGATAAAGGGGCTCTTCACTCCTCACACACTGCAGAGATTCTGATTACTGGGAGGATATTTGAAATATAATATTGTGAGGAGAGGTGTAATTATGTCTGCATTTGAATGGATCTGTTCTCAGGAGCTTTGCAAAGGCAGATTGTCATGGCTGCTGTAGGCCCTTGGGGTCAAGCAGTTCATCAGGAAATAATCAGGACCTGAAAATGGTCTGGTTGTGTTTTGGATGCTTGGCAAATTTCACCACCTTCTCAGGAAACTGGTATTAATTATTCTCATTGTAAGTGCTCAAACTGTTCAGTGAGCACTGGCACTGATACCAGTGCTCCTTGACACTCCTGATGGTACCACCAACACTCTTTTCTCTTCCTGGCTATTGGATGTGGTTGCATCCTGCATCACTTGTTTTGTGTATTTAAATCCTTTTATCATTATTATTATTGCTGTTATTCCCCCTTCCATTTCTCTCCTACTGAACTGCCTCTATCTCAAACCACAAATTCCACTCTTTTTTTTCCAGTTATCTCCCCCATCCCACTGGTGGTGGGGGAGAGTCCATGAGTGGCTGTCTGGTGTTTATTTGCCTGCCAGGTTAAACCACCACAATCCAACTCAGATTAAATAGCATCCCCAATTCTTAACATTAGAGCACATTTCTTCCTCCATGCACCTTTTAGTCAAAACCGGCCTCCCAAAAACTTGAAAGGGGGAGAAACAGAATAATCTTCCCTCTTTGAATTTAAGGTTTGGATTTCAGCTCTTTCCAGTTTATCTTTTCTCATTTCACTTTTTTTCATATTCTCACTATGGTGTGCTCTCAGTCTCTGCTCAGCCTTCACTCCATGTTGGCCCCAGCAGGAGAAAAGCATACACAAAATCACCACTCAAGTTTGTTGTTAATCTTCTGACTAGAAAATATGAACTTCCTTTCTCTTCTTCTGCCTCCCACATCCCCCATGGATTTATTCCAGCAATGTAATAATGTAAAATGTGTTGGAAACCCAGCTTTTCATGTCCCAGCCAGCCTAACCTAGGCCAAGAGCCCTGTGAAGAAGGCCAGGTTTCCACACACTCTTCCCACCCATACAAGCACCCTGGCCCAAAACAAGAAGTTTAATCAGTGTCTTGCCAAGATAGCCCAAAGTCAGCTTTTCTGAGAAATATTCCTTCAAAATTTTGTCTTGTTTATGGCTGCAGCACTCATCCTAGTGAGATGTGCTCAGTGCAGGGCTAGTTTAGAAATCTGGCCTGAAGAGTGATCAACCAGTCTTTCACATAATGTTTTTTTAGAAATACTACAACTCAACATATACTTCAAGGGAGGGAAAGATCCAAATTTGGGCTGAAAACATCGCGGTCCCTTGGGAGTGCAGGCTGCAGGCAGCACCAGTCAAGCACAGGATGAGAAGAGGCCAGCGATCCCAAGGACCATTCCTGTGGGATTTCCACGAGCTCAAATAACTGTCTCAGGCACACGTAACAGGGCACCCAAAGCAGGCCAAAGAAACATCACAGAAATCACACAACCTCTGCCACAGCCAGTCTCGAAGCAGCCCTTGGGCAGAAACCACATCCAATCATCCAAGAATGCTGAAGCCTCAGGAGTCCTTCCACAAAAAATGGGTACTCTCCACCTTCTAATGCTGTCTTCCACCACAAGACAAAATCAAGGCTTTGCCTTCCAAAAAAAATAAGCTGAATGGCTGGGTGGCTCGTGTGCAGAAACATCTGGGCTGGATAGGGAATAACATACAGAAAACAGCCAGCAAGAATGTCAAAAGTTCAGAGAAGCAGGAACTGAACATCGTCCTATTTCAGCCCTATAGGCAAAGATAGCACAAAAAATCAAGTAAAAAATTGTAAGCTCGTTGTGCAGCAGAAATCATGAGTATTTAACCTTTTAGGGTGAATGGTTTCCCATTACTTTCTCTGCTCCCTATAAATTATGATCGCTTACAAGTCAAGCACAGAGAATAAAGTGCCAAACCCAGTAGATAACTCCAGTCACCAGGCAGGAAAGGCAGCACATAAATATATACAATCTCAGTGAAACAACACTAGAAGTTTGCCATGCCTCTCTCTAGCAGCATGGTCTCACCAAATGGAGTTGTCAAAGGTGGGATGCACATCTTCTATAGGAAAGGCAAAGACTGCTTTACACTGCACAAAGTTGATAATACTGTATAAAATTTCAATCTGCACTGCTAGGACAAGCCATGTCTCAGTCTCTCATAAATTACTATCAGGAAAAAAAAATGCCTTTAAGCAGAGTGCCATTCTCCAACAGCTGTATGCTTTGATATCCAGTAGCAAAACAAATAACTTTTTGGATCCTTACAATAATGTATGAGATTAATTTGCTACATTTTATTCTAAGATTACAAGATATCCTAATAAGCTGCACTTTGTCTTTAATGAAGAAGAAAAATGTTGTAAAAAGCTGTAAATTATATTTTTAAAACATTACAGGTTGAAAAAAAATATTGTATGACACTTGATGATGAAACAAACTTTGCACCTTGTTCTTGATAAATTTCAACTAGTATGACAGCTCTTAGCAGTAACTACCATCAGAAGCAAGTCAGATATCTAAAAAGGGACATCAGCTGAGTTAAATTATTCTGTGTATTATTATGTACTAGGATTTTATATTAATATAATGTTAAAAATACATGATATTAGATGCAAACTCACATCGGGAGAGCTTGAGTGCACCAGGTTTTCCTCAGATCATTATTGCCCAGTCCAAAATGCTGCCTTGCTTATATGTTCATACTTTTTTTTTCCTTTTTTCTTTTTTTGCAGGGTTCTGTCTCACTGAGCAGACAGTACAGATGGCTCCCAATGAACAGCATTTTATAACTCCTGTTTCTCAAACCCACTATTTTGCTCTTGGATTTTCTCATATCACCTGTCACCAGTATCACGTTCCAGCCCAGCCCAAATCTAAAGTGACAGCACAATTCTCCTTGCCAGTGCTTCTCTGCCACAAGTGGGTACCAGCAACCAGACTATCATGACCTAATGGTGCAGATTTTATTGCTTCCACCAAAGTTTATAGTGGGGTTTTGGAAAACGCATTTGCTTTTGGGAAGGTGGGGTTTCTTCCTTCCTCCACACCCAATGTAATCTTTCCTCCAGAGCTGTGAGTGAAACACTGCTTCACTCACCATCACTATTGGCAGGCATCACCAGACACTCCCTCTTGGCACCATCCAAAACTAAACGTCCAGATATTTTTTTACTGGAAAGACCAGTTCCATTTTACAGATAGAGTTGGCCTCACCATCATAATTTTCTCCACTCCAGCTTCTCTGCCCATGCTGGACACCCTTCTTAAATTTCCTACTCACATTAGCACATCCCGGGTCATTCTTAAACCGTAACAGCAGTGGGAGTAATGTACATCGAGATACCTGCTTTGGGATGAGGCTGTGCTGTTCCTCAGCTTCCAAAGGCCAGCTGGGAAAAGGCTTCATGGGCTAAAATTGTGTTGCTGGTACACACTGGGTCTTTGGACCTTGGCTGATGTATTCTGTATTCTTGTAGCTGTGTGAAACATTTACTACAAGGCATCATCAAATTTTGGCCAACAAGCTTGGAGATGTGGTTCTCTTTGAAGATGTGTTTCCTCTAAAAATGTCCATTGCTTTGTGGCAAAGTGCATGAACGTGCTTTCAATGTTATGTCCATGGCACTTAAGTGGGGTTTTTTAGAATTAGATTGACTATTCCAAGATGAGTCATAAATTCCAAGATGAGTTTGGTTGACAGCTACCAAACCTGGTTGTTCCAGTCTGTTTATGCAAAGACATGAATTTTTGCAGATGTTTACCTGAGAAAACAGGCCAGGTGCACAGCACAGGCACAAGGTTGTGCCTGGCACTGCTCTCATCTTCTGGGCTGTTCACTATGAAAACTCTCTCTGCATCATTCAGGACCCAATGAATAATTCAGCAGAGTTTCATTACTCCACCGGTGCTGTTTTGTTTACTAGAATATCATCCTGTGCTTCAGCACCCATCTGACTTTAGGCATAAAGCCTGTGGAAAATGTAGAATTCCCAAAGGCTGGAGGAATCTTTTCTGTGATGCAGGAGTCCTACAAACTCACAGTACCTCTGATTTTCTACTAAAGAGAGAAAGCAAACTGCCCTGAGAAATGCAGCATAAATTAATCCATACATACCTCTTGTATCCTTTGCAGACTGGCAGAGTTCTCTTCTCTCACTAGCTTATTTGGATCTGAAAACAAAACACACTGGAATTTGGGGAGGCCTTCCAAAGAGCAGGTCAGGATATTCTGTTTCACTTACACACTTAGGGTAAGGTCTGTGAACTTGATTTCAAAACACAAACAAAATAAGGATTGGTCTGTACCAAAAAGGCTCCCGACGTCCTTCTCACAGCGGTATTACACTGGTAAGACACGTGGCTTGTAGCATAAAATACACCAGGACTATCACAGAAGTACTCTGTAAAGGTGTGGAAAAGTTATCAAATACTTCCACCAGACCAACTAGAGAGGTGAAAATCTGAAATCTGTGGTTATTAGGCCTGATAGCAACACTCCTCTGCCCATGAGCTTACCTTTGACCTTTTCCATTAAAACAGTTCTCAGTAGTTCTCTATAAATGGTTAATGATAGGAGCTCTTGCAGAAAATTATTATTACTGAACTATTCTGGATTAAAAATGGGAAGAATATACTGGCAACTTCATTTATATCAATAGCAATATGAACAATTGATTTTCTTTAAGACATCAGCAGAACTGATAAAAATCCAGAAAGACAACTCTGATTTTCAGTCACTTCTCTTCAAAAAGAGAAAAAAAATCTCTTTGAACTTGAGTAGCAAGTGCCATTTTATGTGAAAAGAAGCAAAAATTACTCTGGCTTGCTCACACCTCCTGGTAACTGAGTTATAGCAGAGGCTTTCTGTGGCTCCTGTGCCCTCTAGCTTCTAGAAGATGTATTTACCAATCACTCCCTTAACTTGAGCAGGTTTATAGAGTTTGCATTTCTATGCAGTCACTAAAAACTTGCTAAAACAGAAAGTGATGTCTTCCCTCCCTTCCTCCCAGATACAACTTTAACCTGAGACTGAAATGAAGATGTGGAAATATTATTCTAGATTTTTGTTTACCTTACAGGCACTTCATACTTTTTTGGTGGTATAAATGGGCTTTATAGGTACCCATTATATTAGTACTAATTTAGAGTCCTCTGTGAGTGCTGTAAAGGAGATTCAGCCCACCAGAGAAATGCCAACCAAACTGGAAATAGCAATGTTGAGAAAAAAAGTGACTTGTGAGACATAAGGGATACTAAATCAGGCCATTATATGATGTACAGCAAAAAGCACCTGATGCACAAGTGGCAGGCTGAAGGCCGTACTTCACACCCAGCAGGTTTCAGGTTGTATTTCTGATACGAGAGCAACACCTGGCTGGGGAGGGGAATTGGCCATAAGAAAAGGTAATCCTGGTGTCCATAGGTAGAGAACCCACAAGAACCTGATGGAAAAAGCAATTTTCTTGCAGTTTAGGAGGCTGATGGAACATGATCAGCTTAAAGCTGGCTGGCTGTGAGAGACAACCCAAGTTAATTTTATCTTGACATATCATCAAAAGCACCCGAACTGGAACTGTTCTTCACCTGTCAGATTTGTAGGAGTAGAGGCTTGACTTCCAACCCCACCTGCCACACCATTGGAGTGGCACCAGTGGCAGCCTATGAAGTGCAGCTTCTGCCAATCTAACAAACAACAACAAATAAGCAATGAAAATTTTGTTGAGGAGAAAGTCACCAGAATAACAGTATAGGGACACAAATCCTATCAAAAACTTCAGTCGCAAAGACACTTCATTAAGTTAAATGCTAAATGTATGTGGTTTTAAAACACATTACAAATCCATTGCTCTGCCACCATCTATTAAGAAAAGGGGCAATAAAGACCTTTTGTTTCTCCTGAGAACCTAAGCCATGAAGAAGAAGCAAATAGGACCTTCACATAATGCAAACAAACCTTTTGTCCACTGAAGTGTGCAACATTACCAAGACTAAGCCTAAACTAGAGATAGCCAAAGCATAAAGTTTATGAAAAAAAATCTTTTACTTCACTTTCAATGTACATAAAGTGCTTTAAATGGCCTGGTTTCTCATCTGCTTATCTGCAAGGCTTTTAAACAAAAACTATGGCAGTTTTCATTTAAACTCTGTATTCCCAGTATTTGAAGGTCAAAACTGTTTCCTTTCTCTATGTAATTCTTTGCTTCTATTACATTAAGAACAACAATCAATATTAATTTTCATAACTAATTTAAATCTTAGATAGTATCTTTAACTACAGAATGGACTGCATTAACTAAGAGTGAAACCTTCCTTGGAAAATGTACACACTCAAGAATGACCCTGGCAACACTGTCTGCTTCAGCCTGTCTAGCAGGATTGACATGCTAAAAAGTTCCCCTAAGATACCAAGACTGTTCCATAAATAAAATTTGCCTGTCCACATGGAATTCACTGAACTACAAGGATTGTCATCCTTCCCCTGATGCACTTTACTGGAATTCATTCCCAGTAACAGGCCATTCCTACTCACTACAAATAACAACTTTGATATGGTTCCATATAAAATCATGGTCATTTCATGGGCTAAAAGTGGAATTATAAACTGCTTATTCAACTATTTTAGGAACATATGCTAACTAGAATGATTGGCTCCCTCCACAACAAAAGACAGTGAAGACCTAAAACAGCCTTTCAAGCATATCAACAGAATAATGTACAAATTAATGTGTCTGACACAATATATTTGGACATTCAAAGTGTTTGCAAAGCTACAAAAAGGCTCCAAATAGCCATGTGATTATGTTCCTTTAGTATGGTGGGTTGACCCTGGCTAAACTCCACCAAATTCACTCTGTCATTCTCCATCTTCAGCGGGACATGGGAGGGAAAATATAATGAAAGGTTCATGGAATGAGATAAGAATAGGGAGAGACCACTCAGCACTCACTGTCATGGGCAAAGGAGACTAAACTTGTGGGAATCAGTTTAATTACTATAATCACATCACAGTTGAATAATAGCAAGTAAAACCAAGTCTTACAAACACCTCCCCTCCATCTCTCTTTTTCCCAGGTGTAACTTTACTCCTAGTTTCTCTACCTTGTCCCTGCCCTCAGCAGTGCACGGAGATGGGGAATGAGAGCTGTGGTCAGTTCTTCACATGCTGCTCCTGCAGCTCCTTTCTCCACCTGGAGAGGACTCCTCACGCTCCTCCCCTGCTCCAGAGTGGAGCCCTTTCCACAGGAAAAAGTTCTCCATCAACTTTTCCAATGCGAGTCTTTCCCATGGCTGCACTTCATGAGCTGCTCCAGCATTGGTCCCATTCCCCAGAGTGCAGTCCTTCAGGAGCAGGGGTCACAAGTCCTGCCAACAAACCTGCTCCAGCCTCAGCTCCTCTTTCCATGTCTCCAGACTCCATGGCTCCAAGAGCCTGCTGTCTCCATCAGTGTTGGAACCCAGGGCACAGGGAACATTTCCCTCCCTGTCCTGACGGGCCTTGATTCTCAGGAAAGCACTGCTTTTGACTTTTGTCCATGGAGAGGACTTCCAAGGCTTTGGGATGAAGTGGAGTCTGTGAGTGTGTAGAATGGATGGTGGTGTGGTTTATCACAGCGTGAAAAATTTAGACTTTTGGGTTTTTAGTATGGAGGTAGATGGAGGACAAAATGGAGGATTTTGGGTGTTGTCCTGTCTCCTTCTTCATCTGCTCCATTTTCTGCAGTGTTGGTGGCATGGGGTGATTGGCTGGAGAAAGTCGCAGTGCAGATGTTGTGTGTTAGACAAGTAGTTAATTATTGGTAGAAAAGTAGAAATAAAGTATGTTTTTAGAGTTAATTAGACAAGATGGCTTTAAAAGACCTTGTAACTGTACATCTTGTGACCTTTTTTGCTGTGTTCCTCACCACGCTAAGCCTGGTGCAGGCAGTGTGGAGAATTTTTGATAAGATAAAAAACAAACAGCAACCTGAAGACCGAAAAAGATCCAGTTCATCTCTCCATCTCAGCATAGAACTCTTATTAGGGGTCTCCCACGCAGAGAGCCCCCAGGGAAGATTCCCACACATCAGCCCTGGTGGAGGAGGAGGAGGAGGAGACAATCTCCAGCATGCCCAGAGTCTGGGTCACGCTGTTGGGGGAGGACAGGAGCTAGTGACTGAAAACTGGCTGTCCTGTCCCCCTGCTGGGCTCTAGGGGGGTAGGTGGCCCCTCAGGGGACACCTGGGGTGTCTGGCAAGCAGCTCCCAGACAAGGCTGTCACAGCACCCACCGTTCCTGACCACACAAATTGTTCTGTGCACAAAGCCCTCGAGCTTCACACTCAGACTGCAAGGCAATTATTTGCTTTCGTGGAGGTACCACTAATAATTTAGCTGGGATCACAGCTCAGCCCCAGCCAAAAGAGTAATTGGTGAAAATAAGAGCTGTGGTGAAGCCAAGAATAGAAAGAAAAGATAAATGTTGTGATGATTCTGATTACTCCATCGAATCAGAAATCTCACAGAGATTGGAAAGTTCACAGAGAAAGTATGACAATGTTAGGCGTAATTTGGAAATGGGAATTATTTCCTTTCTGTGGGAAAAAAAAGAGGGGTACTATACTCCTTGGCCATTTTCTGCAGAAAAGAAGAATTTTAGAAGGTAAAAGGAGAATCCAAAGTGGAGAACAGGGAAAGAACATGGGGCCTTTTAGAAGAGTAAAGAGACAGTGAAGGTGTGCACCATGCAGGGCCTTTTGAGCTGCCAGGGCAGCCTTCAGCTGCCTGCCAGAGGCAGTGATTGTGACCAGTTTGGAACCAAGCTGCCAGTGCTCAACCTGAGTGAAGCCAGGCTTGAAGCACCCAGTTTAATCTGTATTCACCTGTTCTGAGACAGTTCATGCACAGATCCAAACTCTCCAGCATGTTTTAAACTCTTCACCTCTTAGAGATGTTCAATCTGCTAATTAGACATGACAATGCTGGATTAGATAACCAATACCAAAATTTACTACTGCCTGATATAAGTTGCTTTTGGCAGTGTTCGTGTCAGAAGCAATAACATTAGCTCTGCTCCTTTCTCACACTGCAGATAATGGAAGCTTTCAGGAAGATGAATTAAATTTCACTAACAGAAGGAAAAAAAAAATTGCCACAGTGGAAGTCCACTTGGGTTATTTCAAAATCATGCTCTATCAGTGTGTGCAGCAATGTCCTGGTGAACAATCCTGAATCAAAAACTGAGTCAGGTCTAGGAGCAGATCACTACCTGTCCCCTTTCTTCCTCAAAAAGTCCTTCCATTTTTGCCTTTGCTTGCAAAGTACTCCCCCAAGACTTCATTTGCACTCAGATTAAAAAAAAAAACCCTTAGTGGTTAAAGGAGACACACACAGACAGACATCTAAAAATATTAGAACCAAACTACAGTCAGGCTGATATTGCCCCATAAACAAGAACATAGACCCTCGTGCATTAATACTGAATGCAGACTTGGGTTTGGTGCCATATACTGCACCAGTGTTATACTTTCCATCACCTTCAAGTATTCTCAGAATGGCAATGTATTAAAATGGAAAGAAAAAGTACATTAGCAACCACACTTTTCCTTTTTAAATGCTAATTCCAAAATAGATTTTCTGCTGGAGTAGAAGTTTGGGGATTACTTGAGAACCGACAAGTTTGGGTAATATTACCCAGAACAGTACCTTTTAAAAATGGAAGCAATTTCTTCCACTTGTTCACAGTCAGTCAAAGCAATTAACAACCTTCTAGCAGCTCTGGAATTCCTTCTACCATTGTTACTGCCTTTAAACTACAACATTTTTATTTAAAATATTACTGTTTACAACTCTGCTTTTCTCTTGTTTCAATAACAATCTGCTCCTTCTAAAGCTCTGAGCATCTCAGTTTTGTGGTGAAGGACTTTTATACCTTCACATTAGGAAAAGATTTTTATATTCCCCTTTGCTTCCATAGTGCTCAACCCCCTTTCCTTTACAGGGATGTGGACTGCTAAGTGCATTGCATTGATGTGCAGACAGAGATTCTAAGGAGAAATGAGACAGAAGACACAACAGGAATAGATCTTGAGGTGGGAAAGTAGCTAGTTCTTCCTAAGGAAAAAGAAAACAACAATCAACACAAAAACCATGTATCAAAAGTTTCACCCTAATTTCCTACACCCAGGACAATGTAAAAGCCAGCATCAAGGCTACTAGAAAGTTTTATGTGTCAGATTTGTGCAGTGGTGTACTGAGGAAATCCTCTTGCCTGACAGAAAGGTGCATAACTTTGTTAAACTGAAAAGAAGGACTAATAGTTTTTAGATTGGATGGACACTACAGTGGACATTCAATTATGCAGAGCCTCAGGTGTCTCTCAGCAGAAAATGGCTGTAAATGGGAAAAAATAAACTGCCTGAGCATTTAGACTTTAAAGCCTGAAGGGGCCTATGGACATTGCCTGGCTTCTTATTGAATATGAATCACTAAATTACATGTATTCACACCAATAATTGTACTTAGCATTCTATCTTGGAGAAGATTAAACTGCTGAGTGCTGTATTAGGAAACAAAAGAAACAAGCTGCTACCCATGCCCAAAGGATCTGCAGTGACAGGGAAAGGTGTTGCTGAGGTTGCCAGGCAATACCTGCATATGACCCCCACTTTATGTAAAGAAAAATGAGGAAAAAACATCTGAAACATGGCAATAAACATAAGCTGCAAAACTGACAGTCTGGCCTAACCCAAGCAGATCCTTTCACAAAGACAGTGCAGTGGTTCATCTCCTACAAGGCCTGCTTTGAACATGGACTTACCAGGGCTGGTGCTCCCAAGGAGCAAACCTGCAGCCAGGAATGAGCAGGGACTGGAAGTCACTGGGCAGCCTCACTGTCCACACTGGGCTGGCCAAGCTCCTCTTGGTGACACCTGCAGCAGAGACACACAGAGACAGCATGAGAGCCCTCACTTCTGCTTTGCACAGCAAGGTGGAGTCCCCCTGACTGGAGAAAACCCAGAACCCTCTGGATGCAATCCTGTGCTGTGTGCTGTAGGATGACCCTGCTGGAGCAGGGAGGTGGGACTGCATGACACCCTGTGGCCTCTTCCCTCACCCATTCTGGGATTCATCTGAATTGATGAAGCAGATTTTAGGGTCAGGCTGTAAAGCACAAAACAAATCTAAACAAATATCTGACTCAGCTACTAAACTGAAACAGCAGCAGCTTTGAGAAGGAAGTTGGCAGCACCACTTAGAAGCCTATGGAATGGATCCAGCCACCCTCTTCTCCACTCACTCTAATTATTTATCCCTGATCCCTAAATAGAAAAGCTACAGAAATGTACATTTCTTTGAAGCAATCCTGAGACAGAGTCTTTCTCTTCCTTTCTAATTCACTTTTTTTGACTTTACACAAAAATCTACAGTGGAGGCCAGGCCATTTCATCTGAACTACATCCTGTATAAAAAGATTTAATTTTAAACTACACATAATGAAATTTGTCTCCATGTTTTTACTAGATGTACCTGTGGCTTAATTTTATTTTTCTAGCAGAAATCTCACTAAGTGGTGTCTTTTGGTTCATTTGGGGTTTTTTTAATATATATATATAAAAAGCAGCTATTCTTTCTCTTCTGAACTTTTGACTCAAATCCTAGTATTTATAGTTAATAAGGCTGGAGCAGATCAATGGACTAGCCAACCTGCAGTGATGCTGGCTTGGTGCCATGTCTCCATGAGCATGTCCAAATGAAAAATCAATTTCTCAATCCAAGTGTATCTAAAATACTTTTTTTAATTTTGCGTAAATTCACAAATAATACAATACTGAAGTGATTTCTCTTTTTTTAAACATACTGTACAATCAGGATAGTTAGGTGTTTTACATCAAGGCACAGCACACTGTATAATACACATATGCCTTGCCAGGCAGCAGTTTTGTATAATCCCCGAGATTTGGCAGTAGGGCCAGGATAAGTAGCATGGATCACATAAGCTGGAAGATAAATAAATAATAGATGCCGTCACATTTTATTTGAAATAGAGTTGCATATAAAAAGAATATACAATAATTTAACTTTAATAACTAGATTCTCTTTTACTATACATAACAGAAGTGTTTTCATTTGTATTAAATAAAACATTTTCAATAGTAGGATGAAAAATTAATCTTTTTGGTGGTCTTGGTTTATGAAGAAGAGTTGCTTCCATTTGAAATTAAAGTCGAGTTTTCAGTTTCATTGCAATCTGTAAGAAAGTAAATCAGAGTTACTGATACATAGATAATGATATGTCAGTGGTAAAACAAGCAAACAATTCCAACCAAATTGCTGTGTTTAGTTTATGCACTCTGAAGGTAGTTACCCAAGCAGAACATCTCCAAAAGCTCTTCTTCACATCTTTGTTCTATTTGTAACCTTTTTTTCTTTTTACACTCTAACTCACCCTTTCTTCTCAGAGGTTACCACTACAGGTCTGTTATTCCCCCTCCCAAAACCAAAAGTGATGCCCCCGGTTCTGTTTGGTGCCATGCACTTACCCTGTTCACATCACCATTCAGCTTCTCATATCTGGACACTTCTTCTTCGCCTGCCGAAGGCCTTGGAGCCCACGTTGGTGGGGACGAAGTTGTTCTTGCCCACTGCCCCTGACCTGCTCAGGAAGTCTGCCAGGCGGTGGGTCACACAGGTGGCTGTGTTGCAGGCCCTCTTCTGTGCTGTTACACTGCTTTTCAGGAGGAAAAGGAAGAGTTAGTTCCCTCAGCACGAGCCCTGCACTCAGTGAAACATCACTACGACTAGCAAAGGCTCTTCTGCAGGATTCAAAGCAGGCTGCCTGTGCAGCAGGCATTTGCAGCTTCTGTGCACAGCTTATAACTGCTAAAAGAAGCTTCTTTATGGTTTGTTCACTTTATAAAAGCAGCTGGACTGAAGACTAAATCCAGACCAGATTTTCAGCCACACCTGGGCTGCTGCCTGCCTCCAGCCAGGCATTTTAGCCATGGAAAGGAGCTGAGGAAGTTCAGATCTGGAGAATTTAAACAATCCCTGCTTCCTCCAAAAGCTCACATTTACATTTTGCTTGAGGTGTTCCTGAAAGGCAGTGGCCAACACAGATTTTTCACTTCTCACTCCAACAGCCAGAAAACACATGGAATTGCAGCATCACTGATCACTAGAGGAGCTCTGTCAGTGACTCTGACCAGCTGCCTTCAGAGCTGAGCCACACACAAGGACACTGCTTCCAGGTCCTTAGTGGGAATGGGAGAACCTCTCTTTCCTCGAGTTAGACCTTTGCCTACAGAACTTCACCATGGGGCAGTTCAGACTGTGACAGTATAAGTTATCTGCTCACAATTCAGCCTACAGCTAACAGTTGTGCTAGATGGGGAACTTCAAGGACTATAATATAATATATTATAATTATAATATAAATTATAATATAAATTCACACAATCTTTGCTTGAAGAATTTTCTGCTAAAGCAATGAGTTTTTTCTTGCAGTAGGAGGGATTTTTCTCAGCGAAGCATCACAAGGCAGTTTATTAATGTTACCAATGAAGAGCTGTTTTTACAGTCAATGCAAAGTTTTTGGAAGAGGCCTCTAATTACAAGATAGATGCAGTGCTGCAACAGAGCCATAAGGGAATCTGGGTTTGGCTCTTAATGCAAGACAACCTAAGGCAGGTGAATTGTAAATCAACACAAATATTTTAAAGGTACATAAGTTTTAAATACAGTGCAAAGACCAATTGTAAAATAAGAAAATAAAAAGACCACAGAATTCTTACCTGGACATGTTCAGTACCCAGTTTTAAACAGGATTACATTTCTAGTTTGTTAGAATGAATATGTATGAGCCTTCCTGATTGCTTCTCAGGGTCCCTACCAAAAGGATTGCATGCATGCCTGATTACAGCAGTACATATCAATTTATACGTAGAACTTGGAAGTCAAAGTTCTCTTTCAACTTTTATAGAAGTTACTAGCATTGCCTCTCTTGAACATTAAGACAAGTTGCAAAATTTCTTCTAACCTCATCTAGAAATCTCACATTCTAAAACAAAATGTTAAACCAGTAGATCTAATCCTTATAGAAAAATAGGTTTATTGAATAAGTGCATGGGTAAGCACAAAAGAAAGAATCTACTTGTACATTAAGCAGCCAGAAATGAAGAACCTTTTTTAGAATTTTTTTTTAATCAACATCTAAGAAAATCATTTGGAATGTCAAGGCAGTGCTGATGGTTTTTATTTATTTTTTTCCCTAGTTTGGTATGCATGTTATGTTCTTGGTCTTCCTAATATTAGGTCCATCTCAAACATTCTCTGTCGAAAACAGAATCAAAAGAACACAGCAAAGTTAGCAATCAAGGCTATATCCACATGCATCAGGTTAAAAAAGGGAGAGGGGGAGAAATAAGCACATCTAGTTGTTTCCTAGGGGTTCCCCATAGTTTGCATAGCGTTCACGTTCCAGGTCACTCAGCACATTCCGTTTCTTGCCAGGAGTTCCGGCCCCGACGTCAGTGCGAGGGTAAGTTTGCAATTTGTGCAATTCTTGAGACAGTTTGCCCAGCACACAAGTACTCAGATTGGCACAGCGTTTGGAAATGGGCTTATCCAGGCTGCAGGGGGGAAAAAAATAAAAAACATGCCCAAAGGAAGAGTAACCTCAAACATGCACATTCATGCGTTTCTTCCCTACATAAAAGATCTACCGTTAGGAAACTTAAAAATTCATTCAAAATAAGTCCAAACCCTCCACATCACATTCCATGCAAGCCAAGTCCATACAAAAGCAGTCAGAAGGAAAACACTATTTGTTAATGAATCCAATTTTGTTGACAAGCAAGTCCATTAGCCTTTTGGATGCTCATACAGTCAGAGGTCAGGAGGTTGAACTTCCCCCACATCCCGCATGCTGTTCAGTGTCTCATCCATCCCCATGCATTGCAATGCAAATCCTGTTAGGATAATGCAAATGCTCCTGCATGCCTTTGGTCCCAGGGAGAGTGGCACTGCGTGCATTAGGAGGAACACATCCCTCCTGCCAGGGACTTTCCATGCCTTACAACAGCATGCAAAAGACAGAGAATCCAAGAGTGACTGAGCGATCCCCTAACACTCCCACTGGGAAGACATACCTTTTGTTGCCATATTTTAACACAACCTACTCATTCAAGCTCAAATCGCCCTCCACTTTCAGAAGTAAGAGACAGACAGAGGCAGGTTAACTAGGTGGAAGTCATTCTCTTGACACCAACACTAGGATGTCTCTGCAGTATCATCCTTTACCAGTTCACCATAACCCCAAGAAAACAAAAAGATCTTGACCTGCAGAGGGTCTGCCCAAATGGCTTTTGCTAAATATCAAACATATCACATTCCCACATTGCTTTTCTGCTGCTCAGGACTGCAGTTCTTACCTGTTCCCCTCAGAGGCTTGCTCCAGCTCTTCTGCTGTCATCTGTATGAACTCTTTCACCAGGGCATTTAATAACCTCCGAGCTTCGTAATCACTGAGCGTCACTCGATCCGTTATGGACTCCAAGCCAGGTCTGGGCAAAGGCAAGGCAAACAGGGTGAATAAACCCCAGACTGCTGCAGAGAGAGGGCTTTGGCAGGCTGTGTGTCATTGACAGTGCCTTGCAGGGTGTGAATTTGCAAACCCCGATGCGCTCTCCTCACGCACAGCGTCAGGCAGTTCAAAGATGGAATCAAAACACAAAGCACAAAAAGCAGCCACCTTTCTCCTTCACCCTGGTCTGTTTCCCTCCTAGACCTCTCAAGAATATTAAGCATTTTCATACCATTCAGACAGAGCACTCAGCAACAGGACCAGCTTCTTACCTGACTGGGGCTGCCTGGAAGCTGTCCATCTGGCACACAACCAAGGCATAAACAGCAAGGAAAGATGAAATCTTCAGCATAACCATGATTTCCTCTCTACAACAAAGAGGTACATCAAGCAATGGCTGTTTTCCAACCCTCTCAATCCTGCAAGTTCCACTAAAGAGGTCATTGCTTCCTAGCCACAAGTAGCACAAATATGAACAGCTTTATATTTTAAATTCACCTTTGCATTTATTTTGGTTATTGCTATTGTGCTTTAGTTTTCCAAAAATTTTATTATAGCTTGGCTCTATTACAGGGCAGAAAAATGTGGCTTTTCAGACCTGCAGCTATTCGCATTCAACTTAAAGCAGTTTTCCTCAAACTGGCAAAAAACACGTTCCTCTAACTACTGCACACAATGTCACAGACTGTGTGTCCGACATGGACAGATACAAATCACAAAGAAAAACAGTAAGTGTTTAACATTTTTGGGAACGAAGTGCCCCTGTTAGCACTTAACCTGAAG
Organism: Irena cyanogastra; assembly: GCA_013397155.1. Taxonomy (NCBI): domain Eukaryota; kingdom Metazoa; phylum Chordata; class Aves; order Passeriformes; family Irenidae; genus Irena; species Irena cyanogastra. The sequence goes on along the minus strand of VWZV01012162.1, from coordinate 52,730 downwards.
CTGCTTGCTTCTTGCCAGCCAGCATACTAACACCCCAGTTCAGATTACACTAAGAATTCAGTAGTTTCATTTCAATAAATACGTCTACTCTGAAACCGGGGAAGAGGATAAGTCAAAGATCAGTCACAAGCACAAAAGCTGTAAAAATATCTATTATTGAAGATTTGAGATACACCTCTGCCACAATATCAGTGTCTTGGACTCCAAGGAGCACATCACAACCACTACATCATCCTCATTTCCGCCAGCTCCCAGTACTCGACGGGAACTCTGAGCCCGCTTCCAANACATAAGTTTTAAATACAGTGCAAAGACCAATTGTAAAATAAGAAAATAAAAAGACCACAGAATTCTTACCTGGACATGTTCAGTACCCAGTTTTAAACAGGATTACATTTCTAGTTTGTTAGAATGAATATGTATGAGCCTTCCTGATTGCTTCTCAGGGTCCCTACCAACAGGATTGCATGCATGCCTGATTACAGCAGTACATATCAATTTATATGTAGAACTTGGAAGTCAAAGTTCTCTTTCAACTTTTATAGAAGTTACTAGCATTGCCTCTTCTGAACATTAAGACAAGTTGCAAAATTTCTTCTAACCTCATCTAGAAATCTCACATTCTAAAACAAAATGTTAAACCAGTAGATCTAATCCTTATAGAAAAATAGGTTTATTGAATAAGTGCATGGGTAAGCACAAAAGAAAGAATCTACTTGTACATTAAGCAGCCAGAAATGAAGAACCTTTTTTAGAATTTTTTTTTAATCAACATCTAAGAAAATCATTTGGAATGTCAAGGCAGTGCTGATGGTTTTTATTTATTTTTTTCCCTAGTTTGGTATGCATGTTATGTTCTTGGTCTTCCTAATATTAGGTCCATCTCAAACATTCTCTGTCGAAAACAGAATCAAAAGAACACAGCAAAGTTAGCAATCAACGCTATATCCACATGCATCAGGTTAAAAAAGGGAGAGGGGGAGAAATAAGCACATCTAGTTGTTTCCTAGGGGTTCCCCATAGTTTGCATAGCGTTCACGTTCCAGGTCACTCAGCACATTCCGTTTCTTGCCAGGAGTTCCGGCCCCGACGTCAGTGCGAGGGTAAGTTTGCAATTTGTGCAATTCTTGAGACAGTTTGCCCAGCACACAAGTACTCAGATTGGCACAGCGTTTGGAAATGGGCTTATCCAGGCTGCAGGGGGGAAAAAAATAAAAAACATGCCCAAAGGAAGAGTAACCTCAAACATGCACATTCATGCGTTTCTTCCCTACATAAAAGATCTACCGTTAGGAAACTTAAAAATTCATTCAAAATAAGTCCAAACCCTCCACATCACATTCCATGCAAGCCAAGTCCATACAAAAGCAGTCAGAAGGAAAACACTATTTGTTAATGAATCCAATTTTGTTGACAAGCAAGTCCATTAGCCTTTTGGATGCTCATACAGTCAGAGGTCAGGAGGTTGAACTTCCCCCACATCCCGCATGCTGTTCAGTGTCTCATCCATCCCCATGCATTGCAATGCAAATCCTGTTAGGATAATGCAAATGCTCCTGCATGCCTTTGGTCCCAGGGAGAGTGGCACTGCGTGCATTAGGAGGAACACATCCCTCCTGCCAGGGACTTTCCATGCCTTACAACAGCATGCAAAAGACAGAGAATCCAAGAGTGACTGAGCGATCCCCTAACACTCCCACTGGGAAGACATACCTTTTGTTGCCATATTTTAACACAACCTACTCATTCAAGCTCAAATCGCCCTCCACTTTCAGAAGTAAGAGACAGACAGAGGCAGGTTAACTAGGTGGAAGTCATTCTCTTGACACCAACACTAGGATGTCTCTGCAGTATCATCCTTTACCAGTTCACCATAACCCCAAGAAAACAAAAAGATCTTGACCTGCAGAGGGTCTGCCCAAATGGCTTTTGCTAAATATCAAACATATCACATTCCCACATTGCTTTTCTGCTGCTCAGGACTGCAGTTCTTACCTGTTCCCCTCAGAGGCTTGCTCCAGCTCTTCTGCTGTCATCTGTATGAACTCTTTCACCAGGGCATTTAATAACCTCCGAGCTTCGTAATCACTGAGCGTCACTCGATCCGTTATGGACTCCAAGCCAGGTCTGGGCAGAGGCAAGGCAAACAGGGTGAATAAACCCCAGACTGCTGCAGAGAGAGGGCTTTGGCAGGCTGTGTGTCATTGACAGTGCCTTGCAGGGTGTGAATTTGCAAACCCCGATGCGCTCTCCTCACGCACAGCGTCAGGCAGTTCAAAGATGGAATCAAAACACAAAGCACAAAAAGCAGCCACCTTTCTCCTTCACCCTGGTCTGTTTCCCTCCTAGACCTCTCAAGAATATTAAGCATTTTCATACCATTCAGACAGAGCACTCAGCAACAGGACCAGCTTCTTACCTGACTGGGGCTGCCTGGAAGCTGTCCATCTGGCACACAACCAAGGCATAAACAGCAAGGAAAGATGAAATCTTCAGCATAACCATGATTTCCTCTCTACAACAAAGAGGTACATCAAGCAATGGCTGTTTTCCAACCCTCTCAATCCTGCAAGTTCCACTAAAGAGGTCATTGCTTCCTAGCCACAAGTAGCACAAATATGAACAGCTTTATATTTTAAATTCACCTTTGCATTTATTTTGGTTATTGCTATTGTGCTTTAGTTTTCCAAAAATTTTATTATAGCTTGGCTCTATTACAGGGCAGAAAAATGTGGCTTTTCAGACCTGCAGCTATTCGCATTCAACTTAAAGCAGTTTTCCTCAAACTGGCAAAAAACACGTTCCTCTAACTACTGCACACAATGTCACAGACTGTGTGTCCGACATGGACAGATACAAATCACAAAGAAAAACAGTAAGTGTTTAACATTTTTGGGAACGAAGTGCCCCTGTTAGCACTTAACCTGAAGCTGCTTGCTTCTTGCCAGCCAGCATACTAACACCCCAGTTCAGATTACACTAAGAATTCAGTAGTTTCATTTCAATAAATACGTCTACTCTGAAACCGGGGAAGAGGATAAGTCAAAGATCAGTCACAAGCACAAAAGCTGTAAAAATATCTATTATTGAAGATTTGAGATACACCTCTGCCACAATATCAGTGTCTTGGACTCCAAGGAGCACATCACAACCACTACATCATCCTCATTTCCGCCAGCTCCCAGTACTCGACGGGAACTCTGAGCCCGCTTCCAAAGGATGCCCCCTCTTCCCCGCGGCTACCCGGGGCGCCCTGCCCGTGACCTTTGCCGCAGCACTTTGTCCCGGCCGGACACGCCACGTCGCATCGGCGGGGCGAGGAGGTGCCCGAGCGGGGAAGGACTGTGCCCCCGCCTTGGCTCCCGCTGCCCCGCGTACAGGAGCACACGAACGGAGGCACCAAAGCCCCGCGCTCCGGCAGAGACGCGGGGCCGCCCCGCGCAGGGAGCCGAGGCCGGCGCAGCGCGGCGCTTACCGGGGTGCGGAGCGGAGCGCGGGCGAAGGAGCGGGCGCGCTGC